>JADLSH010000137.1:0-441179 GCA_016169945.1 Trachythela sp. YZ-2020
ATTTACATGGGGTTTTGTTTTACTGGAATACCACAGACATTACATTCTATGTCTTCAAACTTGAATGACTATGACTGTATCAATTAGGTGTTCCCTTCAGAGTGGTGGAATTCCACATCAATGATGAATTGGTTTTTGTGAAGTTCTTTTGTTTTATTTTAATTTTCCTGTTGATACTGACTAATACTATTTGTTTTAACCCATTGAGTAGCAATGCACTTCCAGTGCACGCTACTTTTGTGCTTTCTGTCTAACATGTGAACAATTTTAAAGAAGTGGTTCTTTATTATGCACGAGTCAAATCCATAAGTAACCATCCCCTGGGAATACACACCGGATATTAGCTACTTTTTGTAAAGAAAGGAAAATTCCTGCTGCAGAGGCAACAGCTTGAGGGCAAATGTCACTGCCCACGTGGCAACCAGTTAAGTGGAAAATGTCTCCACGAAGGGACAAAAAAAATTAAGTTGAATTTTATAGTTTAAAATTGTACAACGCATCAACGTAACAAAATATTCTTCATTATGGTCAATTTTCAACAGATTTGCTACATTATTTGCATGTTAACTGGGGCTCTTCTCTTTAATTCCTTCTACAGTACAATAAGATTTTAACAATTTAATGTGCGAATTTTCTTTTTAATTTTAACATCAATTAAGAAGTTTCAATAAACAGTTGCTCTATTCGTACTATATTGACAAGTACAATATATTTTTGTATCACTGTATTAAAGTCTTGAACTCCATATTAAGTCTAAAAAAGCACTTCCCACTAACAAATTCCAAATTATTTTTACATACAAAATTAAAATTATGATTCCCTTGGGTCAGATTTTATTTATTTATATATATGTTTGCCCAAAGGCTGGTGATATTACAATAGGACTCAAAGTCTCCTGCTAGGTAATAACACCATAGGTTGAAGTACTGATTAGTGCCTAGGGTTAGTTTTAGTGAGGGTGGAAAACCGGAGTACCCCGAGAGGAAAAACCCTCCAAGCTTACAGGAGGGAACCAGCCAATCTCCCAACTTACACTTGAAGGTTAGTCAAGATATGCCATCCTGATAACTTTTGTAATTAAGGTGCTAAGTGGCGTGCACTGAAGTGCATTGCTACTCAATGGGTTAAAACAAATAGTATTGAGTCATATCAACAGAACGTTTTTTCAAAGGTGGAGTGTGTTGAATAATAAATGTTGCACATAAACCAAAAAGAACTTCCCACAAAACCAATTCATCATTGATGTGATTCCACCACACTTGAAGGAGAACAATTTATAATTAATATAGTCATATTCATTCAAGTTTGGAAAGACATAGAATGCAATGTCTGTGGTATTCCAGTAGTCGCCTACAAATACAGTAAAATACAAAGCCCATGTAAGGAGAGGAAATATTGTATAAAGTATGTATAAAAACTTCACTATGCTGAGTACTGTATATACTGTATGTAGTGCTCCCCATCTATACAGTCCATATATTTTGCAAACTATATAGTATATATTGCAAACTAACTAATACTCTTGGTACTGTCATACCAAAGAGGTATGCTTACATTAAAAGTCTTTCTTGAAGTTTGTGGGCATTGAACGTTATTCATAAATAAATAGCTTGTGTGCCCTCGTAGTCTCGCTCCTGTCACTCCTTCGAGTAGCGAATATCGGCCGATAAATATATTTTCCTTAGCTTAATTTAAACGTTAAAAAATACTTTCTTACCTTTCTCATTTGTATTTCCGAAGAGTTCAAAAGATGAAATTATGAAAAAATCGCTAAAAAACGCGATTTAGTAGGCAAGAATACCAAATTCCCCCACATATATAGTTTCTAATACGAATTTTATAGCAAATCTTCTGGCCAGACTAATGGCCGCCGCCAATTTCGGAAGTCGCTGTCGGTGGTCACAAAAGATCAAAGGACCTGTCTCTCTATTCATTCCTTACTCTATGATAAAGGGTGGAACCCGAATCAATTTTATATAAATATACAGCGTAAAATATTTATGTTTTGCTATGTATTAGAAACAAATCGCCATTAATCACAGTTCACAAGATACTTTGCCGTATTTACATTCCGTGTTTTTATCAAATTATTCATTCCCTCTTTCCCATACATCAGGAGTTAAACTTGCGGTGTTTTGCGTTCTCGTTTGGCCATCAGTAGCGTAAGCCAGCCCGCCGATTTAGTCCCGCTATGCAAATTTGTTCGTGTTCATTGACAGTAGAAAGCAATCAATTTCTAAAGAAATGAATAATGATAATGATTTGAAATTTGCATAGCCGGGGACCAAATCGGCAGGCTGGCTGCGCCACTGTTGACCATAGCATTTACGGGGGTTCAAGGACATGTTATTTCTTGCACACCTGCGTATCCCTTCTAAAATAGTTTGAAAGTTCGAATCTTGGTTTCTAGAAAGGGTTTCTGAAACAGACGAATCGTCAACATATTTCCATCTATCGTCCCAATCAACTAACAAATCATTTATCATAATCATAAATAGAATCGGGCCTAAAACGATTGCCTTGTGGAACCCCACCGTTCACTGGTTCGAAACTTGAGGTGTATTTACCTATCTTCACTCGCTGTTTCCTGCCAGTAAGAAACTGTTTTACCCATGCGATAAGAACGGGATCGATGGCCATTTCCTCCATCTTCTTGATGAGAATATGGTGATCAATCCTGTCGAAGGCTTTACTAAAATCCAGAAGCAGTACACGCACGCATTGGTCAGATTGGTCAGTAGTTCCATACAGATGATGAAAAAGGATAGAAGAGCGTGAGTTGTAGATAAGCCGGCGAGTGATCCGAATTGCTTCCTGTCAACGAGGTGTCTGATCTGTGACATAATCAATCTGCGACAAAATGTTCCAAGGTTTTTGAGAGATTGGTGTTAGAGATATTGGGCGTAGATCATTTTCAATTTCCTTAACCTTATCTGTTTTACGGATAGGTATTACATCAGCTTCTTTCCATGAAACGGGTACGACTCTCTCTTGGATTGACGCGTTAAAAATTTCAGCAACGGGTGATGAGAGTTCCATGGCAAAGTCATTTAAGACCCAACTTGGTAAGTTGTCAGGACCCGAGGCTTTAGTGCGTTTGAGGTTGAGAGCTTCGTAAAAACATCTTCAGGAGAAATGTGGTATTTTGAAATAATTTCGTTAACTACTGCAGGATCAGTTTCAACGTTTTCCAATTGGCTGTTTAGAGGTGGTACAGGGTTTGTGATACACAGGAAGCTTTCGTTAATTTTGTTGCTAATTCGGTTGAATGGAATTCTTTGCCCGATACAAAAACACTGGATACTGGTCATTTCTTAGGAAGTCCTCCAAGTTGTTTAATGGATTTCCACCAGGAAGCTGCATTGTCATAGTTTTTTACCTTATTTGCAAAAAGACTCCTAAGACTGTTATTTAGCCTGTTAACTTTATTTCTCAATTTTTGTAAACAGGAGGGTCTTTGGACATTGCTTGTTGTCGTTGCTGGATTAGACTCTTCAGTTCAGGAGTAATCCAAGGCCTGTCTGTTGGGTGTTGTTTGATTTTTCGGAGTGGGAAAAAAGTTTCAATAGCAAAATTTAACAGAGATTGGAATGCAGCGAGTTTTTCCGTACAGTTTGATAGTGTTTCAAGGAATGACCAATCAGTAGATGCTAACCATCTTCCAAAACAGGACTTCATGCTTGGCTTTACATTCCTTCTAAAAATTGATTCTACTTTCGTTTTGTGAGTTCTCCTTAAGGACGAATAAGTAAGGAGTTATGGTCACTTAAGCCGATTCCGGGTAGAATTTGAGGAGTGTTATAATGGTGAAACAGGTTGGTGAAAATTAGGTCGAGGATTGCAGCACCGCGTGTAGGATTTTTAACGGTTTGTCGCAGGTTAAAATGGTTACTAATATATCGATAATTTAAACGATTAAAATCGCCAACCAACATAATTCCAGCATTAGGATATTTGTTCAAAGCAGCATCAATGATGAAATTAGGTGATCCGTAAAAGTAGCATCATCGTCTGGTGGTGGGTGGTATATAATACCGATAATTAGGCAAGAAAAGCCTCGTAGAGTCTGTTCGGACGGAGGTATACCCAAAGAGATTCAAATGGGAATCATTAAGTTCGTCAATTGTTGTGAAATCAATTGATGATTTGATGTACGATGCAAACACCACCACCACGTTTATCAACGCTTCGATCTTTCCGTACTAGCATGTAATCACTAATGTCGACTACTGAGTTGGGAATATTGTTGGTCAGCCAAGTTTCTGTAATACAAACTATATCCACGTCGTTTTGGTTAATGACAACTTCCAGATCCTCAATTTTATTAACGAGTGATCTTGTATTAGAAAGGAACAAAGAGGGTAAGGAACTTTTTTTGTAGTAGGACGTAGCATTCGCGATCGATGAGTTGCAATTAATTGGTATTAAGTTATTCAAGTTTCTTCTACGCAAGGTTTTCCTCACGGGTATGCAGTCATTACGCATTCTTTGCTTTGGACTTTGTTGACGATTTCTCGTTGAGATTCTAACTGGTATAGTGTTTCGTTCCAGAGTGATTATAGTTTTGTTACCAGCTACGACAGAAGTCTCCAAGTTTATTGCAATGTGCGACGGACAAACTCCAGGTAATTCAACCAGTCTGCCTGCTGGCTGATTCGCGACCGAAAAAACGTATGCCAGTTCATCTTTCCTGTTTCATTCCTTTGAGACTGGCATGAGCGAGGCGTATGAGTCGAGTAATTAACAAGTAGAGGCAACCGTCCTATCAATCGAGGGTTCGGCCCCACTTCGAGATATATGCATAGGGTTACTACCTGTCGCGTTAGGCGTTTCAACCAGAGGTAGGCGGTCCAACCATTTCAAAAGATCCGGTCTCACTTGATACCGACTGACTTTCGCCAGTATTAGCACAACTAAGGTTTGAAATATATTTGTACATTCTGTTCATTTCTTGGTTTTGCTTCTCACAAGTGACATTCGATTGTGGGCGAAAAACAGCTTAGGAATGTTGATGGAAATTTCTTTGTTTTACAGGACTGACTAAGTTCTAATGATGAGCGTAATACTGCTTTGATTCATGTTTAGCAGAACCAACGCTTACGCTAAGGGGTTTGGTTGTGTTAGCAATCGATCCAATTTTAATTACTTCAGGATTGGCCTTGGGAGTTTCTAATTTATGATCAGGTGGATTTACATACTTTATTACGGTTCTGTTGACCCTTATTTATTCTGGTGCATCTTCGATTTGCTGAGTAACGTGTATGTTAGAGCTATGGTAGGCCTGGAGCGTTAACTTGTTATTTGGCTTGTTACTGCTAACAGGACAAAGCTGAGCTACTCCGGGAGGGTTGATATTTTGTTGACAGATTACTGTTGACCGTAATTGAGCACAAGACCGCTTTGGACCACGTTTGCATATAGGAATCGTGGCAGAACTATCGATCTTGGTTGAATTAGCTGTAGGTCCGACATTAATTGATTCAGAATTTATAATTGGGGCAATATTATTGTCTGAGGTGAAGTTACTTTTACTCTGTTGGCTTTTAATTGAGTCTAAGTCGTGACGAATTTGCTCAATCACTTGATTGTTAGACTGAACTTTGCTTAAAATATTTGATTCTGTGATTATGATGTTTAGTTTGAGACCTTCGATTTCGGTCGATAAACCACTAAGCGTGTAGGTACACTGATTATCTGCCGCGTTCGTGGCATCAGCTAAGTTTACTCCGACATTGTTAAGTACTTCAAAATCAGTTTGGGGTTACATGTGGTATTCCTCAAGGGTCTATTCTTGGCCCTCTCTTTTTCCTTGTATACATAAATGATCTTCCAGAATGTTTAAATCAGGCTACTCCTCGGCTGTTTGCCGACGATACTAATCTTACAGTAGCTGGTGAAAGTATTCAGGAAATTGAGTTGAACATGAATAGTGATCTTGCATGCATAAATGAGTGGCTTTTGGCCAATAAACTGAGCCTTAATGTTACAAAAACAGAATTTATACTCATAGGTTCAGCTCATAAACTAAACAACCTTGTTACACAGCCAGATCTCAAAATTAATCATAAAAAAATTAAACAAGTCTGTAACGCTTCCGTACTTGGAGTAGAACTTGATGATAAATTATCTTGGAATAGACACATTGATAAAGTTGCTAAAAAAGTTACCTCCGGAATAGGAGCTATCAGGAAAATTCGTGATTTCGTTGATCGAGACACTTTGATTTCTATCTACAATGCCTTAATTAATCCTCATTTTGATTATTGCAGTGAGGTATGGGATACCTTGGGTGTCGGACTTTCAAACAGGCTTCAAAAACTCCAAAATAGAGCTGCTAGAGTCATAATGAACTTTGGAAATGATATTTCTGGACCAGAAGCAATAAAAGCGTTAGGATGGGAAACTCTTGAGACTCGACGAGCCAAGTCCAAAGCAAAAACAATGTACAAGGTTTTAAATAACCTGGCTCCGAGCTCGCTTGCGGAATTGTTTGAACAAAAGAGAAATATTACTCAATACGACCTCAGGGGCTCTTCTACCTCGCTGCAGTTGCCTCAACCAAAAACTGAAAAGTTAAAGAAAAGTTTCTCATACGATGGAGCTAGAGTTTGGAATTCTCTACCTGCAGATGTGCGTAATTCGGATACATTGACAATATTCAAAAACGGAATTCGTGCTCATACCTCCTAAATTTTTTTCTAAATTAAATTCTATTCTTCTGTAATTCAATTTTTAAATTTATGCATGCCTTATTTGTATATCAGTATAGCGTATCGTAGATGTGGTTCATTGTACTATATAATATGTATGTAATGTATATAATTGTATAATATTATGTTCTTAAATATGTTATTCACACGCCCCTCGTGGAAACCAGCTTTAAAGTTGACGAGGCTAGCGTGTGACTTTTAAATAAAGTTTACTACTACTACTAGGGGCCGCAGGGGCCGCAGGGGCCTGAGGGGCCGCAGGGGGCCGCAGAGGGGCCGCAGGGGCCGCAGGGGGCCTGGGGCCGCAGGGGGCCGCAGGGGGCCGAGAACCTGAGGGGCCGCAGGGGCCGCAGGGGGCCGCAGGGGGCCGCAGGGGGCCGCAGGGGCCGCAGGGGGCCGCAGGGGCCGCAGGGGGCCCACACCGGCAGGGGGCCACACTAGTTAGTATGCAAGGGGGCCGCAAAGGCCACACTAATTGGTAGCTGCAAGAGGACGCAGAGCACTAGCATATAGGGGGCCGCAGGGGGCCGCGAACGCAACTCATCATTAACATAAACATAATTAATTATGTATTGACGTCATAATGATATGCAAGGCGCTTTTGGGCAAGACAGTCATTATGTTGAGTTTTGAGAGTGTGCGAGAGTGTGCAACATCATTAACATTCATTAATTATGTATTGACGTCATGATGATATGCAAGGCAAGTTTGGGCAAAACAGTCATTAAGCTGAGCTCAGCATTTTCATCACAAAAAGAGTTAATCCTGACGCTTTTTATCACAATAGCTATAGCGTCCCTATAAAGTTCCCAAGCGTTGTGTTCCAAACACAGTCCGTTTCGACAACGATTACAACAGCAGCTTACTGGCTTTAGTACTTTGGATTTTACTCGTGAGAAGAATATACAATGACTATCGACATACTGTTCATGGCCGAGAATCAACTTGTGCTTCGTGTCAATATGTGTGCTTCTAGTTTTGAGAATAAAATCTTAAATGAATTGACAGATGAAGAGTTTGAGAAAGGGGTTCCCGTTTATGATGACGACGAAGATATATATGTATATACTGCGGCCCCCTGCGGCCCCCTGCGGCCCCCTGCGGCCCCCTGCGGCCCCCTGCGGCCCCCTGCGGCCCCCTGCGGCCCCCTGCGGCCTGGCTCCTGCATACTACCCAGGCCCCCTGCGGCCCCTGCGGCCCCCTGCAGCCCTCCTGCATACTAGTCGTGGCCCCCACTGCGGCCTAAAAATCCGAGTTTATCGGCCTGTATATTTCTACTAAGAAAATTCGCTTTTTACTGTTATATCGGATAATCTTTTTTACATACTACCTTTAACTGATAATTGTTGAATCTAAACAATGCCCGAGCAAACCTAAAACTACGAAATCCCTTCGACGCCAGTTGAAAATCGCTTTGCTGCCCTTGCTATCGAAGACTCTGTTATTGAAGTAAACAGCTTGCCAGTGGAAGCTGATACCGACAGAAATGTCCGCATACAAATCAATGATTACAGAACCAAACAAAAGCGGGACTTCTTTAAATTAAACAAGACCAGAGGCAAAGGAAATGAAAGTAAACGTGCACACCCAAACCAACCAAGAGAAATGGCAGAAACACAGAAGAAAACCCTTATCGTTGGGGACTCTATGATAAAACACATTGACGAAAAGAAAATTGAAAGGGCAGCAAGAGGCAATACTGTTTGTCACTCGTACAGTGGAGCCACTGTAAGTCAACTGCATCAAAAGTTTGAAGAGAATTGCCATGAAGAGGAGTATGAAACCATCATTCTGCACGTCGGAACAAACGACTTGGTAAGAGAGGATGCAGACAAGGTGGCGGAAAAGATGGATGAATTAGTGGAAGAAGTAAAGCATCGAACGAAGAGAGTTGCTGTTTCCAGTGTCGTCAAGAGGTATGATGGTCGAGTACGATCAAGTAAGATAGAAGCTTACAATTACCTAATTTATCAGTTATGTTTAAAGCATGATATATATTATCTTGATAATGATGATATAAATGAATCTCTCTTGAACAACTCAAAATTACATTTGAACAAAGCAGGAGATAGAGCACTAGGAAGTGCCTTTTGCACTTTCTTAAAATCAACTAGACCTAGCAATAATAGGCCAGTACCCATAAGAAATGATCAGCATTTTTTTCAAATAATGGGACACCGCAAGAAAGAGTGGACAGATTATCTGAAATATGTCAGTCAAGTACTGAGAAATTAATTAATATAGGTCTGTCAGATGAAAATGTGAGTAGCGATTTTGACATTAGCCTTAATTCTATTCCCAATGAAAGAGGTTTTAAGATGACTTTCCTAAACATTGTCAGTTTGCCTAAAAATATTGATGAAATACGTTACTCAATGTCTAACAAACACATTGACCTGATTGGTTTTAGTGAGACACGACTTGATCTGAATATAACCGATAATATGATTGACCTTGATGACTATGATATTATTAGAAAAGACAGATCAAGAAATGGGGGTGGAGTTTGTATCTACTTGCGTAGCTCCATCAACTACAAAATTAGAAATGATCTAATCCCCTCTGAATTGGAGGCTGTTTGTGTAGAAATTATAAAACCACATAGTCGACCATTTTTGGTTACAACTATTTATCGACCACCAAATTTGGCAAACAATTTCTTTGAAAAGTTTGAAAAATTAATCAAAGCAAATGATGATGAAAATAAAGAAATATATATTCTTGGTGATTTAAATTGTGACATGCTTAAAACAGAAGCTGATACCCCAACCAAAAAAATTAAATCACTGTATGAATTGTATCAATTGTCACAATTAATTAAGGAAGCTACTCGGGTAACCATGACAACCTCCAGCCTCATTGATCATATAGTTACTAACACACCAGAGAAAATCTCAGATTCTGGTGTAATACATACAGGAATCAGTGATCATAGTTGATAATCCAAATTCTATGTGGGAGATTTGGAAGAAATTGTTTACGGAAGTACTAAATAAACATGCACCTATTCAACATAAAAGGATCAAATCAAAAAAAGTCCATGGATTACTAATGAGATAAAAAGTTTATACATAAGAGGTAGATTTAAGAGAAAAGCCATAGTGAAAAACCTAGAAACAGATTGGGAAGTGTATAAACAAACAAGAAATCAAGTAAATATACAAATAAGAAAGGCCAAAAGGATTATTACTCCAAGAAAATTGCTGGTCAAAAACAAAATCCAAAAGAGGCTTGGAAAACAATAAACAATTTACTGGGAAAACAAAACAAACCAACCAAAGTGAATGAGCTGAATATAAATGGAAATATTAATTTAACAAATTCTAAAGACATTGCAGAGGGCTTCAATGAATTCTTTTCAAATATTGGTTCTGACTTAGCTAGCAAACTTGATACGTCAAATTGCAATTTTCAAGAATATATTAAGAAACCTAAATCAGAATTCACAGGATTTGAGTCAATTACTACCAACAAAGTTTACCATCTCCTGCATGGCCTTTCCAGTGCAAAAGCCACTGGCATTGACAAAATTTTAAGTAAAATTTTAAAACTAGCAGCACCTGCTATCGCCAGTTCATTAACTTATATCTTTAATCAGGCTATTGCACTATACACTTTCCCTGATGAGTGGAAAATGGCAAGAGTATCGCCTCTTTATAAAAATGGTCCAAAAATATGCCTGGTAACTACAGACCAATTTCTGTTTTGCCAGCCGTTAGCAAAATTATGGAAAGAATTTTATATGACCAACTATATGATTATTTGACAAAATTTAAACTACTTAGTGATTGTCAATTTGGCTTTCGTAAATCTCACTCAACTGCTACAGCATTATTAGACTGTACTAATAGTTGGTCTATGAATATTGACAAAACTATTCTACTTAGTTGTACTAATTGACTTAAAAAAAGCATTTGATACTGTCGATCACCAGATTTTACTAAAAAAACTCGAACTTTATGGCGTAAAAGGAGATGCTTTATCTCTACTAAAATCGTACTTGATGAATCGCACCCAGAAATGTCAAGTAAATGGAACTATCTCATCAGAGAGATTGATTAAGTGTGGTGTGCCACAAGGCTCCATTTAGGGCCTTTACTCTTTTTGTTATATATTAATGACCTGCCTCATTGTTTAAACAAAACAAAACCCCGATTGTTTGCTGATGATACAAACCTAACAGCTGCTGGTCAATCTATAAATGATGTTGAAGCTGCAATGAATTCTGATTTAGAAAAACTTAGGAAATGCCAATAAACTAAGTTTAAATGTAGCTAAAACTGAATTTATGTTAATTGGATCTAAACCAATGATAAAAAGTGTTTCAAATATACAGCCAAACATTACCATTGAAAACAAACCAATTAGAGAAGTTTACGGTTGCAAAACTCTTGGAGTGACTGTCGACCAGCATTTGTCTTGGAAGCATAATACTGAAAAGGTTTGCAAGAAAATAGCATCGGGAATATCAGCTATTCGTCGAGTAAAAGAATTTGTTGAGAAAGATACGCTTGTTTCTATATATAATTCTATTGTTCGCCCACACTTTACTTATTGCTGTGAAGTATGGGATGTGTTTGGTGAAACACAATCAAAACGTCTCCAAAAGCTCCAAAACAGAGCTGCTCGAATCATAATGAATATGAGCAATGATGTAGATCATCAGGTTGCTTTAGATGCTTTAGGCTGGAAGTCACTTAAAACGGAAAGAATGAAGGCTAAGTCAAAACTGATGTTTAAATTGTTGAATAAAATGGGTCCTAAATCACTTACTGATTTATTTACTTTCAAAAATGAAATGACAAATTATGAACTTCGAGATATTGAAAGTACTCTTTGCTTACCACAGCCACGTACTAATAGCATGAAAAAAAGTTTCATGTTTGACGGGGCACACATTTGGAACTCTTTACCAAATGAAATTAGGGAGAGCAACTCCCTCATGTCTTTTGAAGCTAAAATCACTACTCACATTTTTGAATGACATAGAGATTTGTAAATAGATATGTTTCACTATACGTTTTTTTATACCTTATATTCTTGTACCTACATAACTTTCTTATTCTATACTGTATTACCATCTATACTATATTTTTGTAATCTTATTATCGTACACGCCCCTTGTGGAAATCAGCCTATAGGTTGACAATGGTTAGCGTGTTTAAATAAAGTTATTCTATCTATCTATCTATCTATTGTTTGTACTGGAGATCTAGGTTATTTAGAATCCATAAGCTTATGAATACCATTTTAAACTTTGTGAAATTGACAACTTTTTGTGATCATTTTGTTCGAATTTGTCATGCAGAGACCTTTCGTCTCTTTGACCACAAGTTTTAGCTTAAATTTCTCCCATCTGAATAAAATCGCTATAGCTATATCAAGGATATTTAAAAGTGAGAATGTTCTCGTGATTTCGTCGCTGTATTATATTTTTTTGGATCTAGTTTAACGCATATTTTGATTTGTATTCCGCATTGGTAGTATAGATGTTTTATATACTGTACACAATTTTGTATTTTGAAAATTGCTTCTCAAGTATATAATCGTATACAACTTTTAAGCATTTGGCTATGTTTTTAGCACGTACTCTTTAACTATGAAAGATTTGTAGTATAATACATGGACTTTCTGATGGAAAATATTTTGAACAATGTATGGAGTTAATGCTCTCATAGGGGCAAAATGCCATTTTAATAAGAACTGGCAGTCTCTTGTTGTTTACTTTCTTAGAAATAATCAAATAACAGCCTACTTCAAGTTACAGTGTTACACACTTTCATACCTTTGCCTAGTCTCCGACTTAATCTTAACATGATTACATGAAATGTTTAAAATCACTATTAGTAAATGATATAGTATTTTTGTTGGGTAGAGTTGGTACTACAATTTAATGGAATGGGTTAGTCTGGTAAGATGTGCATTCTGTACTTGTATATCCTCACATATATTTGCAGGAAATAGAAAATGGGTTTATTCTCCTAATTATTTACATATGTAATCTACCAAAACCACAGACTGTACTGTAGATTTTAATAGGAAGGTTCACTTGGTCTGATACTTTTCAGTATCCAGTATGCATGCATGTGATTATTTATCAGTTTACCAGACTGGGTTGATGGTAACATATACTCACTCCATGCATGAATAGGTAATAAAGGTCTTGCCATGCAATAATAGTATCTCTACAAGAGCCCAATTAACAACTAATCTGCATATTAACAACTATAAAAACAAAGTGCTTGATGGAAAGTTGAGATATCTTAAGTCTGATAGTGAAAATTTGTTATTTGTAAGTCTGAAAGTTATCTGTAAGTGTTTTGGGATTGTTTTTGCAAGACTAAGTGCAAGCTGTCTCTTTCATAGTCCCAACAAGTTATTAAATCTTGCTCTCCCAACACATTTGTCTTGCTCTCAGGCTTATTAAGCAGCTATTAGCTATAACAGGGTATCTAAGTTCCTAAAACTTTGCCAGTGAATGCTATGGGGTCATAAAGATAAAGGCTATCATATAAAATATTGAATGTACAATATATATACAAATGACAAATTGTGAAAACTATTATATTCTATTAAATGTAGCTTTGTTTTAGAGTGTTCTCACAGAGTATTGATGTTAGTTGTCATCTTGCTGTGTTATCAACATGGACAGGTGAAGGGGGGCACTATCATCAACTGCCAAAGCCTTATAACTTGGACTATACAAATCACAGAAGCAGTTGGATTATGTATGAGTCAAAGGCCTTTATTGAGGACTTAAATTTTCAGCAACCAAAGCAGATATTTGTTGACAACCAATATTTGCACCCCAGACTATTTATCACCAATGGCCGCATGTGTGACCACACCAACAACCAAAAACATTTATTTGTGACCACACACACACACACACACACACACACACACACATACACACACACACACACACACACACACACAACAAATAAAACAAATCAAATAGAAATATATCTTTACAGACAATTACAGCATGTTGAGTAACATATTTTCTTGTAATTGAACAAGAACAAGGTTAGCATACTACCTAAATTTCATGTTGCAGTACATGTGCAATTATATTGTAACTGATCAAGCAGTTCTCCACGACCCACTTCCTTGAGAAATAATATGGGTTTTTTTAATAAAATACAGCAACGAAATCACGAGAACATTCTCACTCTTAAATATTCTTGATATAGCTATAGCGATTTTATTCAGATTGGAGAAATTTAAGCTAAAACTTGTGGTCAAATAGACGAAAGGTCTCTGCATGACAAATTCGAAAAAAATCATCACAAAAAGTTGTCAATTTCACAAAGCTTAAAATGGTATTCATAAGCTTATGGATTCTAAATAACCTAGATCTCCAGTACAAACAATTATCAGTTAAAGGTAGTATGCAAAAAGATTATCCGATCTTACTGTAAAACGCGAATTGTCTTGTTTTTGTTCGTGAGGTTAGTTTTTTGCAAAACGTTTTTGCGAAACGTGTTTACATGGCGCATCTTTTCCAACGCATTTTCTTCACCATTATTACACAGAACGTCATGAAATTACACCTACTTGTAGTCAATAGCCCCCTTGTTGTTTCCCCGCAGATAACATTTATTGATGGATGTAAAAAGTTATTAAAAATCCGCCATTTCATCATCAAAACAAAATCGCTCGCTCCTCGCCCGCCATTTCGTTCGCATGCAAGGACACGACTCCTACCGTCATGCATAGCGGGCATCGCTATAAGGCAAGTGGTCTATTCGGACGTAATTCGTTCGCGAATTCGCTCCAGAAAACACCCAAAGTGCAGTCCTAGAGCTTCAAAAATATAAAAATCTTCTGGGTGAGAACGCCCAGACCCCCCTTTCTTTTAACAAACTCAGTATTACAATGATAATCAATCAGAAAAGTCTATTACAATCACTACACTTCAAGTAAATTTTACATTGAAAATCCTTTGACACTCCCCCACCCTCCCTCAAATCCAGATGCTTCGCTACGTCCCTGATTTCACATGAAGTGCAAGTCTCCCACATTCTGAAAATATACAATGTACAAAATATTGTATGGGGAATCGTTTATGTTTCTGGTTTTAGGTTTGAACCGAAATATTTCTTAATTATATAAATGAACATTAGTAAGAATATTTGCTGTTTACACCCTTGAAAATACTGTAAATATATTTTTCTCCAAACTGCCTTTGGGAATCTGAAAATGCCGTTTCAGAGACTCCTGGGGGTGAATGCCCTCGAACTCTCCTAGGAATGCGCCGTTACAAGCAAGTATAAGTAATGTAACGTATTTTGCCTCCTCGATAAAAAATCCTGCTGGCGCCACTGCTCAAACATATTGCTACCTACACTGGAAAGCATTCAAGATTTTATCGTAGAAATTAGAGCAATTACGCCCAAGCTGAAATTACTTTTAAAGTACCGAACTTTCGAAATATTTCCATTTGGAGGTATCGCTACCACGCATTTTGTCTTTTTTGTCTTGTATAGTTCCTCATTTGAAGATATTATACGTTGTCTCGATACCATGGTGATAATCGACCATAATTGGTTCCTTTATGTTTGCATGGCAAAAATAGATATAATTGTCTTTTTTGTCTTGAAATCACATCCATTTATTATGCAAATGCTGTACAAACTGTTGAGTTTTGACAATGACTTTGAAATAGAGTCGAAATATGACCTTGAATAGTGTGTCTTGTTTTTCAATAACTCATATCTTGGGTTTACAAGATGCTAATATTCGCGGAGATTGTTTTTATATGGTTCTTTATCCACCTAGTAATTCATAGTATCCATCGCGTAATTCAACCAAGATGTGCTGGTTATATAAGTCAATCCAAACGCCTTGTTAGATATGGATTCAAAAAATGAATAACATAACCAGGAAATTTCACCAGGAAAATTGGCTTAATCCAAATCGGGCTATTTTTAGTTTGAACCAGAACATTTTAAGCAAAAATTCGACCGCTCTTTGCATTCATTTACTTAAACAATTAAACCAGAATACCGAGCGAAACAAATTAGATATAATTAGTTGCGGGGCAACAGCGACTACTGGTTTCGGTTTGCATTTGTCAGCAATCTGCAGTTTCCGTGGATGGTCACACATGGGAAACTTCATGTAAATTGGAATATAGTTAACACAGATAATTCAACATGCCGACCGCGAGTGTCCGGTAGTCAAAATTAAATTTTAGGAATGCCTTCCCTAACACACAACTAAATTTTAATTACAAAACATCAGTGGCTCATCAAAGAGACATCGAGAAAAAACAACTTAGATCGCTGAGAACCGAAACTATTAGATAGTGAAAATTAGATGCACCTATAGGGAATCGAACTCGAACGTTTGCGTTGGCGTTTCAATGCATTACCGCTAGACTACGAGCGACGGCATGAAAATTAGTCGTGCGACTCTTGTAACAAGAAATGTCGGATCTATAACCGTTGAACTTAAAGGTCCGGTGTCGGATCTATAACCACGGCTTCTATTTTAATAGCCCCTGAGACTTAACGCTCAATACGACAGTAGAGCGCCTTGTTCACATAGGTGCTAGGATATTACATGCAATTTTAAAGCACCCAAATCATCAAAATGACGATTAAAGTTGTAAACTTGGATACCCTATTCAATCCATCCTGAATACCGTAGCTAAATGTTTAGAAACTGGGGGGGTTCAATTTTCTGGCGAAGCATATTCATTATATGCTATCTTGTTTGAATCTGTCAGCTTGACGCATGTGGTCTTTGTTTAATTTTCTACAATGTCTGACTCGACTTCTAGAGAAAAGCAATAGATGTTTTCGCATCTACCTTGAATCCTGAGCACTATATCATTTGCTTTGCCGATGCCGCCGAAGGAAATTTAAACTCAAGCTGCGTGAAATGGAATTTTAGAAACCCTTTCTTAAAACAGGAACAAACACTTGAAAGCTTGAGGTTATTATCAGGTTTATCTTGACATTTTTGCGCAATCCTGGGTAAACTAAGAAACTCCTTTATCTATTTTTTGAGTCAAACATCACCTATATACGGTACGCGTAAAAGCGTGAGAAAACAGACAAATTAACCAGAGATAATCGAGTCAGCCATCCCGTGTTGGACAATTCTTGCCTTGCTGATTGCAGTCTGTGCTGTGTTTCTTGGTTTCGGACACACTGAAGAATCTAAAGAGGATTTTAGAGAATCAGCTTTGAGAGATGTATTGAATGAAGAATTGTAAGCTATTTGTATATATTATTCATTCAATATCACACCTGTCTATTTTTAACTCGTTCTATAAAAATATGAACTAATTTCATTCTCAATTGGACAGTCTTATTTTCCTGACATATTGAAGGTTATATCGAGTATTGATCACTAACTATTTCTAGGTTTTGTAGAACAGCAACGTTATCCGTGTTGTTGTAACTGTATATAATAAAAAATATCCAACAACATTCTCTTTCTCTGTTTTTGCTCATTGCATACAGTAGAGCTTATTTATCCTTTTAAATTAATTGGGAGTGTTTTAAGAGATAGAAAAAGAAAGCTCATGCAGTCGCGTGAAAAATTGTATTTTTACTAAATGCGAAATCAGTGTATAGTTATAACATACTCATTAGCTGCAAAAGTTTAAAAAGTGGCTATTTGCATCATTGCATATAATATATTATCTGACAATAGCAGCAAAGTCTTAAACAACATCAAATGTGCCATTACAAATTTACATGTGAACTGCTGTGCGATTATCCCATTTGCAAAAATTTGGCACTAAATTCGCAATGCTGCAAACATTAAAAATGTCTTATATATGCACCATATGCGATTTATTTTTCCATACTTACTTTCGCAACAAATTCACACTGAATTGGCAATATGTGCAAATATATAAATTCACACTAAATTTGCACTAAATTTGCACCCCGTGGATTGGCGGTCATCACTCTACAGCACCGGGTGCAAACATGAAGCAGATCTATAAATTTGCACTAGTGCAATGTGGTCAAAGGTGATCGATTTTGGAATTGGCATCAAATTTGCATATACATTTGCACCTACGCAAATTTGATATTTCATCCCGTATAGGTCAGTTAGGTTTTAATTGCCGTCGGTTTGGATGTCTGGGTGTTTTTACGCTAATTCTAGTTAGCGAATGTTATAAACGGAAAATATACGCAAATATGTACGGCGCCCGTCATGCTTTCCAATTAAAATGTATTTATTTCATTCTTAACAGTTCTCAGTAGAGGTCTAGTGGTCTATGGTCAACTGGAAACTTCAACTCCTAAACTAACAATCAGTTCTAAACTGTTCTCCCTAGAGGTCCAGTAAGTGTCATCCCTTATTCATCCAGCGTTACTACTTACAACGTCAATTTTTTTGTCGAGTTTCCTTTAAATGCTAGTACAAACTTTATCATGCACTAGTGAAAGAAACCTCTAAAAATGGTTAATTCTAACCCGGAATTGGGTTAAATTATAATCCGATTCCCGGTTGCGTATCTGAGTTATCAACTTATCATAGTTTATACTTTACAGTGTAGATATTCATTATACGAAAATTGGTGGGAATCAATTTTCAAGCACCATTAAATGCTATCTTGTCAACAAGATGTGTTCGCAAAACTGACTTGTAGCAAGTTTGTCATCAACAAGTTGTAACAATTTGGTCATTTTATCAAATTGCTACAAGGTTGTCACGTAGTCACAACTTGTTAACAAGCTGTTGAATTGCAGGACGATAAGCCGTTGACAACTTGTCGACAAGCTGGGAACAAGCAGTGCGAACACATCTTGATAACAAGTTGTTGCAACAGCATTGGTGCAAGTCTGCTGCATGTTTGATACAAGTTGAATACCTACTTGTAACATGTAGGCTATGATATTCTATATTCTATGATATTGACATGTAGCTTTAAGATGATATATAGTTATATAACATCCCCAGCACATATTTGAATTGTTAATTATCTACCATTCAAAACGGCATTTTCAAAGGAGGTAAATATTTTAATTATTTTTCCGAAGGAGATTTAAACTCAACTCAAGCTGTGTAAGTTATCCCTGGAACCCGTTTGGAACAGCAAGAAGCACTTAACGTCACGTTCCCTCACTTTTAAGTGCACGTTCCCGATTTCAAACGGTGGAGTAATTGATTATCATTGTCTTGATACTCTTTCCGCAATCCTGGCTAAATAAAGAAACTCTTTCATCTCTTTTAGGCCAAGCCGCATATACGCGGTACGCATAAAAGCGCGACAAAACAGCCAAGTTAATCAGAGAGAATACAGCCATTGCGATGAAGTTTTGGACAATTCTTGCCTTGCTGATTGCAGTCTGTGCTGTGTTTCTTGGCGTTGGGCACACTGAAAAGACTGAAGAGGATACCAGAGAACCAGTTTTGGGAGATGTATTGAACGACGAAGAAGAATTGTAAGTCATCTTTCTTTATTCATTCAATATCTGTACACCAAGCTATTACTCTTTTTATAAAAATATGAAAATTCATATAAAAACTACAATGACGAAGTTTGATGTAGAATAATATTACATTTCGTTTATGTTTACATTCATTTTTAATATATGTATATAGACTAATGGCCCTTTGAAAAGCAGCACCGACGCTGAAGGGTCGCCGTTATTAAATAAATTGAAATAATAAAATAATAATAATATTAACGGTAGGTTACTTTTCAATTTGAATGATTGATTCTCGAAGAATACTATTTTATAAAGTGACTGACTGAGATTGGGGATTAAAAATTTGAGGTACAATAACAAATCGATACTTAAAGAAACTAGTAATTATTTTGTCCACAAAACGAGAAGAATTGAAGCATTATGGCGATGCCTAATCAAAACTAAATAACTACACCTTTGCCTTTCTTAGCTATGCACTACTTTAAATTTATTTGATACTAACTTTACATATATTATGCGGTTCTGCGGTTTAACAAAGGCCATTGATGAAATTGCATATTAATTATTAAACGGCATCTAAAAATGATGGCTTCTACTAAATGTTCTCTTGTCCAGTAATTACTTACACTAAACACAGAAATGACCCTTGGTTCGAAAGAAAAAAACAACAAGCTTTAAAGTAATACTAAAAGTAATATTAAGCATATAACATCGATTCCTATCTTTTTATTCACTCTTTAGATCTGATTCGTTTGAAAATACTGAAAACGATGACGATGATGATAACGAAGTGTCTGATCCCAGCTCTTTAGTTGAAACGTAAGTGAAGTTATTTGTCAACACCATAACACCTTAGTATACCAAACCATACTATATCATACCATACAATACCACACCATACTATACCATACCACACCATACTATACCATACCACGCCATACTATGCCGTAGTATCCCATACCATACCATAGCCTACCATATCATATACCATAGAATAGATAACGCACCATACAATATCAATTCCACACTAGTGTAAAATATACTATACAGTGCTATGCCACAATCCACCACACAGTATTTCTTTCAGTAATATACTATTAGTAATATTCTACACCTACATCTACTGTGAAAGATTCTTGAAAGTAACCAGATTTATCAAATATTTAATCATTTAAATTCAGAGAGAGTGCCATTGACAGATTTGAGAATCCGGCGTCAAATGAGGAAGATGAACCAGCCATGTCCAAACGTTTTTGGTGGAGGAGGCGTCGTCATCATCACCACCACGGGGGCGGTCATCGTCACCACGGGGGCGGTCATCATCGTCGTCGCCGCGGCTGGTGGGGTCATCGCCGCCATGGATGGGGAGATGAAGGTAGAAAACATTATCTTTTACCATTTTTTGTGACATTACTAAATCCTGGATCAAACGAGAGTCAAGTCGTCGTCAAATTAAACTTCTGAGAGATGGAAAAGAGGGAGTGAGTGATTTGAAAAACACAAAGGGTGAAACCGAATCAATTTTTATATAAATATACAGCGTACAATATTTATGTTTAGCTGTGTATTACAAACAAATCACATTAATCACAGTTCACAAGATACTTTGTGTATTTCATATTCCGTGTTTCTTTATCAAATTATTCATTCCCTCTTTCCCATACATCAGGAGTTAAAACTTGCGGTGTTTTGCGTTCTCGTTTGACCATAGCTTAATACAGGAGCAATATAACAATTTATTTTTGGTCCGAGTCAGACTCATGTTAGTCCGAGCATTGCGAAGGTTAAAATTAGTTCTGAGGAGGCCCAAAAACATATTTATGCCCAAGAACATCAACTGTTTTACTATTATTGTGATGATTTTACAGGGCATGCACTTATCACAAAATCAAAATATACGGCAAGCAGAATATATAAAATGAACTGTGCCGCCATCACCCGGCATTGTATTTACTAAATTTAAAAACTATATTTAAATATTTAGCAGAAAACCGTTTTGAAAAGACAAATAAAGTATTATTTGAACAACATATGAAATTATTTAGTTTAGTACAATTGCTTGAGTTTGGCTGAATAATGCTAGTTTCATTGCACGATAAAAACAAACTTAACTTACATTCACGTCGCCGTATTATTATACTAATAATTTCTTGCACTACAGACATTGTCTTCTCGTCTTTTTGAAAAGGATTCTTGTTCAGCCATGTATTTTGTCGTTTAAAGTGTAAAAAAGACACTTGCCGTCAGCCGGCTAAAGACGTAAACAATGGTCTGCTGTCGCTCCAGTCACTGTTTTGTTCATTTTAGGCCGCAAAATACGCCACAATACCCGCTAAAATTATATTAATAAGAGTTAGCTTCACCGCAAAATACGCCACAATACTCGCTAAAATTATATTAATAAGAGTTAGCTTCACCTAAACCTGTAAGTAGAATAGTTTCGATGCAGTTCCTTCCGCAGTAACATTGGAGTAACCCTGGCACTTTCGAAACCTGTTCGGAGAACAGCTTCGAACTGATAGAGCCATCCAGCATCAATAAAGTTAGATTAGTTTCGGTTCACTAGAAGTATCGTGATATAACACTGGATCAATAAAGGATCGCAATTCCTGGACCTCTAGACAATTAGACTCTAGTCTACGCAGCTGATTAAGCTATTCAGTATAAACGCCACTATGTATTATAGTTTAGTTGTGATTTGAAATTATTTAAGATACTAATTAATTTTGTTTACAGAATCTCCTCGCATGAAGAAACGCAAGCAAGCTGCACAAAACGACGAACCATGGCTCGGTGAAGAATAAAGTACACTAACGTAGTGACACTTTTAGTACTTAAATATTTACGTACCAGGCATTTCATTTCGTAATTCAATGCATCATTAATAGCACATAAACGTACACTTACGTAATCATCATGCACTTGGCGCTTTTAAACAATATTTTGGTCGACCTGTCTTCTTGCATAATTAATAGCACATAAACCGAAACTTGTAACTTGTTTCCTTAATTAAATAAAAATTATTCAATAATGAAATTGCCAAAACTTCGTTCCCAATCTGCAATGTTATCTACATTTTAAAGTTTGCCGAAACGTCGACGTTTTTGTTATGTTTCTCGTGTAGTTTGAACCTACAAACCCTCAAAAACAGTGGCGCCGACAATTTTTCAAACGGTGTGATTTTAGATCCATCCAATTCGGACGTAATTCGTTCGCGAATTCGCTCCAGAAAACGCCCAAAGTGCAGTCCTAGAGCTTCAAAAATATAAAAATCTTCTGGGGGAGAACGCCCAGACCCCCCTTTCTTTTAACAAACTCAGTATTACAATGATAATCAATCAGAAAAGTCTATTACAATCACTACACTTCAAGTAAATTTTACATTGAAAATCCTTTGACACTCCCCCACCCTCCCTCAAATCCAGATGCTTCGCTACGTCCCTGATTTCACATGAAGTGCAAGTCTCCCACATTCTGAAAAAGTACAATGTACAAAATATTGTATGGGGAATCGTTTATGTTTCTGATTTTAGGTTTGAACCGAAATATTTCTTAATTATATAAATGAACATTAGTAAGAATATTTGCTGTTTACACTCTTGAAAATACTGTAAAAATTTGGGTATCTGAAAATGCCGTTTCAGAGACTCCTGGGGGTGAATGCCCTCGAACTCTCCTAGGAATGCGCCGTTACAAGCAAGTATAAGTAATGTAACGTATTTTGCCTCCTCGATAAAAAATCCTGCCGGCGCCACTGCTCAAACATATTGCTACCTACACTGGAAAGCATTCAAGATTTTATCGTAGAAATTAGAGCAATTACGCCTAAGCTGAAATTATTTTTAAAGTACCGAACTTTCGAAATATTTCCATTTGGAGGTATCGCTACCACGCATTTTGTCTGTTTTGTCTTGTATAGTTACTCATTTGAAGATATTATACGTTGTCTCGATACCATGGTGATAATCGACCATAATTGCTTCCTTAATGTTTGCATGGTAAAAATAGATATAATTGTCTTTTTTGTCTTGAAATCACATCCATTTATTCTGCAAATGCGGTATAAACTGTTGAGTTTTGACAATGACTTTGAAATAGAGTCGAAATATGACCTTGAATAGTGTGTCTTGTTTTTCAATAACTCATTTCTTGGGTTTACAAGATGCTAATATTCGTCGAGATTGTTTTTATATGGTTCTTTATCCACCTAGCATAGTGGCGTAATTCAACCAAGATGTGCTGGTTATATAAGTCAACCCAAACGCCTTGTTAGATCTGGGTTCAAAAAATGAATAACATAACGAGGAAATTTCACCAGGAAAATTGACTTAATCCAAATCGGGCTATTTTTAGTTTGAACCAGAACATTTTAAGCAAAAATTCGACCGGTCTTTGCATTCATTTACTTAAACAATTAAACGAGAATAGCGAGCGAAAACGTTAGATATAATTAGTCGCGGGGCAAAAGCGACTGTGGGTTTCGGTTTGCATTTGTCGGCAATCTGAAGTTTCCGTGGATGGTCACACATGGGAAACTTCATGTAAATTGGAATACAGTTAACACAGATAATTCAACATGCCGACCGCGAGTGTGCGGTAGTCAAAATTAAAATTTAGGAATGCCTTCCCTAACACACAACTAAAATTTAATTACAAAACATAAGTCCCTCATCAAAGAGACATCGAGAAAAAACAACTTAGATGCTGAGAACCGAAACTATTAGATAGTGAAAATAAGATGTATCTACATAGGGAATGGAACTCGAACGTTTGCGTTGGCGTTTCAATGCATTACCGCTAGACTACGAGCGACGGCATGAAAATTAGTCGTGCGACTCTTGTGACAAGTAATGTCGGATCTATAACCGTAGAACTTAAAGGTCCGGTGTCGGATCTATAACCACGGCTTCTATTTTAATAGCCCCTGAGACTTAACGCTCAATACGACAATAGAGCGCCTTGTTCACATAGGTGCTAGGATATTACATGCAATTTTAAAGCACCCAAATCATCAAAATGACGATTAAAGTTGTAAACTTGGATACCCTATTCAATCCATCCTGAATACCGTAGCTAAATGTTTAGAAACTGGGGGGGTTCAATTTTCTGGCGAAGCATATTCATTATATGCTATCTTGTTTGAATCTGTCAGCTTGACGCATGTGGTCTTTGTTTAATTTTCTACAATGTCTGACTCGACTTCTAGAGAAAAGCAATAGATGCTTTCGCATCTACCTTGAATCCTGAGCACTATATCATTTGATTTGCCGATGCCGCCGAAGGAAATTTAAACTCAAGCTGCGTGAAATGGAATTTTAGAAACCCTTTCTTAAAACAGGAACAAACACTTGAAAGCTTGAGGTTATTATCAGGTTTATCTTGACATTTTTGCGCAATCCTGGGTAAACTAAGAAACTCCTTTATCTATTTTTTGAGTCAAATATCACCTATATACGGTACGCGTAAAAGCGCGAGAAAACAGACAAATTAACCAGAGATAATCGAGTCAGCCATCCCGCGATGAAATGTTGGACAATTCTTGCCTTGCTGATTGCAGTGTGTGTTGTGTTTCTTGGTTTCGGACACACTGAAGAAACTAAAGAGGATTTTAGAGAATCAGCTTTGAGAGATGTATTGAATGAAGAATTGTAAGCTATTTGTATATATTATTCATTCAATATCGCACCTGTCTATTTTTAACTCGTTCTATAAAAATATGAACTAATTTCATTCTCAATTGGACAGTCTTATTTTCCTGACATATTGAAGGTTATATCGAGTATTGATCACTAACTATTTCTAGGCTTTGTAGAACAGCAACGTTATCCGTGTTGTAATTAGCGCCGTCATGGCTGCTTAGAATTAGCTCCGATATATTCAAGTTTTACGACATTTAAAACGTTCCCAAAACTTTAATTTTGTGTCAGTTGTGGTTAAAAAAGTTTGAGAAACTTTTTACGATCTCTTTACTCTGCCAGTCATGCCTCATCGAATAAGACCCACTCCCGCCCCGCCGCCGTCGCCCCGCCTCCGCGAGAAATTCTGAAATTCATGGCGATAAATTCTGGACACTAGTGGGAGGAGCTAAACTTGTGACGTCACGTCACAAGTCTGTCACAGATCAATAATTCAAGATAGCGAAAGCTCCAAAGAGAAGCGTGCACATTTCTGCTCATTTGCAGGGAGATATATAACATTTGCATATAGTATTTGTGTACAGTACTGGCGTCAATAAAGTTAATTGTGTGTTAATAATATATTCAAACTTCGCGCGCTTTCGCGCCGTATCGCTAGCTACATCCAGTATATTCACATTTATACGCGGTCAAAAGAGCTCGTAAAACTTCGATAAATAGCCTGGGAACTACAAGGAATGGTCACACAGCCTTCCTCCGCTACAAAATGGAGGCAAATTCGAAGAAGAAGCACCGAGCTCAATTTGTTTATGCCTGACATTTTGTCGAATTTTGACCCAGGCGTCATATTTCAATGACTGAAATCCGTGAAAATTCATGAAAATTACATCGCAATACCGAACTGGGTATATGTTGTGGATGTTTGGTCTGAATTGTCCCCAGAAACACAATGTCTTGGCAAGCCAAATCAGATTGAACATGTTGCATATGTAAAATATTTCGTCTGAAAAGTGGAATTCATTGAAGTCTACCTGAGGGTATGTATGCTATTTCACAATATAATTCCTAATAAAAATTGTTCGTACTTCATTAATGCGATACCGAACCGAATTTACGTCCAGATATTCTAAATTTGTTCTTCGATCATAGGTATTAACAAGTACTAACAATATCAGATTGAACATGTTGAATTTTAGCGCCAGGTTAAGAGCTAGGGCGATTTTTTGTTAACTCCCATACAAGTTATAAGCGTTACGGCGGCCATATTGTTAATAAATATTTTCTATGTGCATGCCAAAAATGCGCATGCGTGTCCATAATTTCTCGCCATCGCTCTTATAATTATTATTATTAAACTTTATTTAGAAAAGGTTAATTTACAATGAAATATGCCAGTTTAGCTTTTGCTAATCTTCCACTGGTCCTTCTAAAATTAACTATATATAACTAAATATCTTTACATGTATGAAGTACAATTTACATTTCTATACATATCTACATAAATAACTTATCTAGGTAGCTATAACTAATTATATAATTAACAGTACATATACAAACGCCTAAGAGTCATTTTTGAACATATCTAAAAACCATTCATGAGCTTTCCACTTGAACGTTGGAAATGAACTGGAAGATCTTATAACCGGTGGCAACATATTATAAAAATATGCTCCAGTGTACTGAAGTCCACTCCTTTTGATTGTTAATTTGTGGTTTGGCACCTACAATTCCATATTTGCAGTGCTTCTGGTATGTCGCTGGGAAACCGTTGACACTGGTTTGAACATATCACTTAAATAGTCTGGAGCCAAATTATTTAAAGATTTATAGACAAACTGCCCTATACATAACTCTATACTTTATTGGTAAAATATTCGACTGTTCGAAAAGTGGTTTAGATGGTGAAAGTTTATAAAGACTTGCTCTGCCTAATAAACGGCTTTCAAGATATATGTGGGAAACATCAGCTTTTCTATTATTATTAAAAACTATATTTATTCACGCTTACCCTTCAACAATAGCTGATTTCCAAGAGGGGCGTGACAATACTTGACTTTGAACATACTTGCTGTAAACAGAGGTAAACGGAGTGGCAGAAATTTACGACACTTACCTGAAATACGGGCAATTAGACAATTGAACACGAACCATACCATTTTATGTCAACCACCAACCAAGCTAACAAGTATAACCAAGGGCAACAACAACACATGCTGTTCCTCCGAGTAAGTTTTAATATATGAATAGTTTATCTATTTGACACTTGTGATTTAAAGATTTAAAGATTTAATAAGATTCGGCTACTATTTAAAAACAACATATAGAGCCAGGGAATTCGCCACAGGTTCCCCCAATTACGGCGATCCCAAATAAACATGAATTAAATTATTGTACTAACAAATTTTCAAGGCAACTTAACAAGCTAAACTAATAACGAAGATCTATCATATAGGACTAACAACAACTTATAACATTGTTAAGCAGTCTGCCCTTTTGCACTTTACACACACTGATTTCCAAGTGCGCGGATCGACACATTTGAAAGTTTTGGATAGTGCATGTTTGTAATACAGTTTAAGACCTGATTTAAAAGATAGCAAACCTATATCTCTAGTACGCAAGTTACTATTTAATATGTTCCACGTTTTGCAAGTTCTTATAAAAAATGAGGTCTGGAATGTTACGGTTTTCGCATAAGGTATTACAAATCTAATCAGGTTTACGTTTGATTCACTTCTTGTAATTCCTGATCCAGCTATGATCGGTAGAGCACGTTCGTCAATGTATGTAAGATTGTTAATGATCTTGTAGAGGAAAACCAAATCCAAGTACTCGTGCCAATATGAGACAGGTAGTATATCAAGCTGAAGGAGTATTGTCTTGTATGAGATGTCTGTGATAAACCCAAGATTCAGTATGTATTTGGTTGCTCGTCTCTGTCCTTTCTCGACGTCCTCGATAAGTTTCACAGACTGTGGACACCAGGCTTGGGTTGCATAGGAGAAGTTACTTCGCACAAGTTATAGATACAGAAGCCTTCTCGCGTTGGTGTCCGTTATCTCCAAGGTGGAACGTCGAATTAACCCGAGCGTTTTGTTGGCTTTTGACCGAACTTTGTTGATCTGAACATTCCATAATAGCTTAGAACTGATGGTGATGCCCAGATCAGACTGAACATCAGAAGACTATAGTTGGTGATCGCCAAGAGCATATGGGTAAATTAAGGGAGACTTCCTTCTCGTGATAGACAACACTTTACACTTCGGTTTGTTAAAGCTCAACAGGTTCTCACTTGACCAACAATGGAGGCTTTGAATATCCGATTGCAATGCCAATGCATCACTGCGGCAGGAATCTGTGATAAACGGAGCGATTTTGTGAACAGGTAGTGTAGAGAAGGTGCAAGTTGAAACGCACATTCCTTTAAAACACGGGAAGGAAAACCATCAGGACCATGAGCCTTGAAGGGATCTAAGTTCTGTAAGGCTAGGAATACTTCTTCTAGAGAGAGGTCAATGGATGATATACTGGATAGTGGAGGTGAGGAATCAGGCAGGGGTGATAAAGATTGTCCCGAGAAGTTGGTGTAGACAGAATGGAAATATTCATTGAACATTGTTGCAATATCGTGTGGCGTGTTTGCATGTAATCTGGTCTCCGGAATGTTGGTAATTGTCCTTGAGACTGACTTAGGGATAGTTCCGGTGTTCGAGTTGATTTTAAAGACAGACCAGAAACGTTTTGGATTAATTCGTAGGGTGTTTCCTAAAGATGAGAAAAACAACTTTCTACTTTCTTTAATTAATTTTTTAACGTCAGTTCTTAGCTGGTTGAATTTCGTCTTGAGATATTCAGTCCCTCGGCTTAGAAATCTCTTTCGGGCAGTTACCTTTTTACGAATTTGATGTAGGATGGTTGATGTTATCCAAGGTGGTGTGCGATGGGGGTCTACGTGTTTGGTAGGGATGAATTCATTCATAGCTGACAACATAGCATTCTTCCAGGATGACCAGTCGTCATCAATACTGCATTCCGTCCCATTGCTTGTTAACAGAGTGCAAAGGTCCAAATCGGTAAGATGTTTTCGTAAACTGTCAAAGTTTGCTCGTCTGTAATCGTAGTTCAAACGTTTGTTTGGGAGGACAGTATTTGATGAGGTGGAGATTTGGAAGTGTATGATATTATGATCAGAATTCATTCCTAACTCAGCCGGAGGGTGGACGTCCGTTAATGTTATGTGTTCTGGTTGGTTGGTAATTAGTAAATCCAGAATGTTCGACTCTCTAGTGGGGACCAAACAAAGTTGAGACATGAAGTAGTCGTCTAATACATCACAGAAATTCTGATTCAATGATCCTAATGCGGTATAGTTAGTAGCTGACCAAACAATATTCGGGAGGTTGAAGTCACCGGCGATAAGGATCTTGTCGTAGAGAGGAAATAACTTATCAGCAAAGGAACGGCAATCGGACATATCATTGCTATCGGGTGGTCTGTAACAACATACAACAAGCCATTTCGTGTGGTTTGGTAATGTACACTCGATAGCAACAGCCTCCAAATTTTCCATAGAAACAGACGAAATTTGATGGCAATTTATGAAAGTATCTTGTTTAATTGCAATAAGAACGCCTCCCCCAGATCGTCCCAGTGATCTGTCAGTTCTGAAAATATCATACCCGAATGGTAAGATTTCTCTATCAGATATATTGCTATTGAGCCATGTTTCAGTCACGAACATTACATCAATCGATTCCGAGTAAACCATCTCTTGAAACTTGATCAAGTTGGAAATATGTCGATTCTCCTGCGTAAGGAAGGGCTTTTTCAGACTCCTTGCATTCATGTACATGGAAAACAAGCTAGATTGTTTTTGTTCAGGATTCTGTTTACGCGAACCAAGGTTACCACTGCTAGTTGAATCAATGTTAGTCATTGTTGGTCCTGGATTGGGATGAATGTCTCCACACATCAACAAATACGAAGACAAAACAGTAGGATTGAAAGTAGTTTGAGAGTTTGAGTAATAGTGAATTCTACGACTCAAATATTTATGTTGAATAAAAACAACAAAGCGTTTCCGATTGTTTATGATGCAATACCAATCCCTCAAAGTCCCGTAGATGTCCTTCGACAACGAATCATTGCAAGAATCATCGATAATTGGACCCACTTCCACAGACACAGTCCACAGGTAAACAAGAATGATGTTCAAAAAAACGAACGAAATCAGGAATTTATTCATTTGAATGTTGATTATAAATTGAATTGCGTAATTAAAGAACTAATCAATTAAACCAGGGCAAGCAGTTCTAATAGATGTTTCAAATTGAATTTGAAATTGTTCCACTGATGTACGTAGTTGTTGTCGCGTGCGCCGTGTGCTTGCGTGAAAGTCAACGGCTCCAATTTAACGGTTCCAAATCCTCACTGCGAATTCACAATTTATTTCCACAAATAAACTTTTTGTTCAGCAATCAAATACACAAATTTCACTTGCACCAAGTAGGTCCACTCTTTAATTACAATCCTTTAAAATATCCTGGGTAAAATTGCAAAAACAGCAGTACAAAAATAGCAATAAATGCGGAGCAGTTAAGCTTGCGCTTACGCGCGATAGCTCGTCTCGTCACGTGATAAGACTAAATATATCTTGATATCACGCTCGTATAAAATAAAAACATAGTAAACATAAATACAGAGCGATGTCCTTGTTCTGGGTTTAGGTACAATTTGGTTATACAATTTTATGGACCCATTTATACATGAAAAAAGGTTGTCCTGGTAGTAGACTTACCCCACTAAGGCCTAAGCCCTTCAAAAGTATTAAGTGTTTTATGTGAAGCAGAGTCACTCTACTGATATGAATAGTAGCAAGTAGACATGGATTGTGTAAACAAAAACATAGCTTTCCAGCAGGGTTAATACTCTACTTTGATCACCTGGGTTAAATTACATACACTGTTAATTTAGCTTAGGTGTTCTATTTTGTACTAAATCAACATTATGTAGCCTACTATAAATGAATTTTCAGTATAGCACACAAACGAAGGTGTGGACTGTGGAGACCTCTGTGGTGTAATTACAACCAAAGAATACACTCTTCTGGAGTTGATTACCAAAATATTTGAGAGGCAGCATCACTTTTTAGAGGAATTAACACATTTCACCAGAATATGCTTGTACTCTGTACATAATGATTCTAGTTTGGAAGTCTATTTTTTCAATAAATAAAATTAAATTGGTTGGCTATGTGAAATATGATCTATATATTAAAAAGTGTATGGCTGGCTAGATGAGATGAATACAGATTTATTTAAATTTGCTCTCTATGGAGTCACCCAACATTTCAACTTAGAATAGAATAAAGCCAATAAAAGCAAATTTTATTCAAACAAATTTAACTCTTTCAATACCTTTGCTGAAAAAGCACACATACAACAAATAGTCTACATAATTGTTCTACACAGTTACACAAGTGTAACAACTTAGTAGGATAGAACATAGATGGATTTTCTGGGGGGTGCTACCCCCACAAATATTTGTTTTCACCCCCCCCCCAAACGAAAGGTTCACCCTTCTAAAAAACATTTCAACCCCCTCCCCCCAATTTTTTCCATAATAAATAGTTCAACATGCAACCCTATACAACCCTATGGGGGTTTACATGGTCATTTAACTCTCTCGAAGGACCTGTCAAATTCATTGACTTGACAACTTCAAAAACCTTAGTTTTTGCTTCGAATGCATTCTGATGTGCTCTAGAAACCTTAATTTTCTGGGGGTGCTTTTCTTTCTAGCCTCTCACCAGCGGCTCCACCCCTGGACCTCACTGGGGGCTGAGCCCTGCAGCACAACGTTTGGTGACGCCTTGTGTTACATCACAAGCCCCCCCCCTAAAATTTCTAGCACTCCTAGTAATAAATATGAAAATCCGTCTATGGGATAGAATCCAGTATATACTGTATATATATATATATCATTTGGTGAACTGAAGAGTATCATGACATAATTGCCAAGATACAGCAACTTGGGATAAATCTGGGACTCCCTCTACCTAAATGCCCATGTTGCCATAATACATATTGCCTGTACGTCTAAAGTTCTTGTTGTTTCAAAAGAGGTCAATTACCAAAATTTCTCCCCAGCACCTCATTGGCTCATTGCCAAATCAAGAATTGAATTCCTCGCTCTGCTCAAGTTGAATATGTTCCACCATTTCCTCATTTGTAAGATCTGCAAAGACTGCAGGTTGTCTCCTGAGGAGTTCAAGGGCAAGTTTGCTAAGGACATCTACATCAATAAGGGTTTGCACCAAATTCTATGAATGAGAGTGCAATATGTAGTTACTGTATAAAATATTACACAAAAAGGCAACAATCTTTCTGGGGGGATGAACAGCTTTGCCCCAGCAAAAGTTAGCTTTGGATACACAAGCATTATTTTGCTGCAGTGGTAAAGCAATTATGAACTATAAGTATTTAATTGGTTTTGCAAGAGGAAATCATAATCTGTTTGTGTGTACATAATGGGAAGTCATAATCTGTTTCATCGCGGCTAGCCGGGAAACTCGCCTAGGCGGGATGGCGTGTTTATATGGACAAAATACACTGCCGGGATGAAGCCAGTTAAGTGCTTGACGTCATATTTTGTTGTAGAAAGGGGATTTACGCGTGCTCAGAAGAAAAGTTCATCTCGTCTGGCTTGGATAGAGTCCCTCCTAGCCAGGATCATATAAACAGACCCTTACACTAATATTTTTTGTATGCGTTGTAACAAATATATTGTAATGTTTTTTCTAAATGGGCCATTCCATTTAATACACACACCCCCTATTGAGGGATCCCTTCATCACCCCCTTAGTATAAAAACAATTTTTAACCCCCTTGGATGTGTTTTTTTGGTAGCTTCCCGATAGGATATCTAAAATAAAATACCCCTTAGGATATTATCGTTCTTGCTCCCTTGGATATCTCAAAACACCTAAATTTTCCGAAAATTCCACAAGCTACCCCCTAGGAAAAATTAAGATGAAAGACCTCCCTCTCACCTTGGATATCCCAGATCCCTCAATAGGGAGGGGGTGCGCATATTAAATGGTGTGGCCCAATATGCCTGCCAACAAAATATAAACAAGACAAGGGATCTACAAGCTGACTGCTACAACACCATTCCAAACTAAACTGAGACCAAAGTAGTAAAGTACCTGTAGTTGTTGAGCATGGATAGCTCGTCTCTGTTCGGCATTATCTTCAACAACGAACACAAATAATCAGTTCAAATAATCTTCGAGAAAAGCCTTGGATGTTGCAATCATAAACGCTACTAAAACTTGCTGTTCAGAGTTCTTCGTTTCACTTGAGTGGCTTGCTACTTCGAACGCATCGCGGCTATTGTCCCACAAAAAACTCCTCTACAAGGACCAACGGTTATATTGTTTGTATTCAGGATTAATTCAATGAATGCAGCTCTTCAATTTCGCTTGATCAATTGCTTATATGTGTTTTAATGTTATTGTTTCCTTGCCTTTAAATGTAAAACACTAATCCACTCATAATGACAACAAAGAACACAACATGAGTTAGCCTTGTGTTCGAAATACGTCATACAAGATATGAATATAGTATCTAAAAACGTAAACAAAGCGCCGAACGTAAACAATGCGCAGAAACTATGCGCAGAACGGACTTGACCGCCTCTTTAATAATTATGACAATTCATATTTTCAAAAGTAAAATAGCCGTCCATATATTTATATTCAGTATGTCTGGAAGAATATATCAAAATATTGTGTTTGAAATGCAGCGAATCAAGCTCCAGAGGTTGAAAAATACGAAAATGTTCATTTCGGTCTTTTTTAATCAAAGATGATCTTCTAGTTAGGTCCCTTGGCGTAGGTTCCTTGGGTTCCTGCCCTGCATGCATTACGTTAACTTAGTTCAAGAATTGACAAGAAGCCAAGTTTTAGGTAGTTTAGTACTGCACTGAACAACTGATAAGGCTATAGAGCTATCCAGTTTCCAACATTGTTTAACATGCCGCAAATATCCAACTCACAAATTCAATATCCATTAGGCATTATACGTTCCGTGGTTAATGGTTTCTCAGAAGTGATTTCTCAGTAACAGAAAAATATAAATACAGATCCAGATGTTGCAATAATTACAGATACATAGCTAACATACCATCTCTGGTCAAACAAGAAAAAGTATCAATATTTTCTGGAACTGAAAGACGTAGATCTTCTTTCATACCGAGGGCTGCCTCACTATTTTAAATATTGTCATACTTTGGTGAATTTATACATCTATAGGAAAGCTAGACCTTTTGAAACACGGAGACCACAAAATGTGTTCATTTTAAATTATGTTAGTGTGATCCACTGCCATCATAAAACACAAATGTTGTCAATCCGTTAACACGCAGGTCTCGAGAAAATTGCTATTATGTATGTATGTATGGTGGCTTCTATATGTGAGAAAATGAAATATTTTGGAAATTCAAAAATTTGACAACACCATCAGATAGAGCTGTATGGTGGCCTATCCTGCCATAAGAAAAATTTGCCGCTATAAGAAAAAAAATAATTTCATTTGAAAATAAAAACAAAATCAAATCAATATAAAATTAAAATTAAATCAAATTAAATAAAAAACAAAATAAAATAAATTTCACATTAAAGTGAAATAAAATTCAAAAACACTGCTGGCCTAGAGCTTCCATAGTATACCAGAAGCATTTGCGAGATGTTAGCGCCAGTACGCACGTTGTTGTGACGTTTCGTTTAACACGCCAGTCGTGGCCAGGGCCGTCCCTACGGGGGGGTTTGGGGGGGTGTGACACCCCCCCATAAAATGTATTAGGAGATTCAGTCGGTAGAAGTGCGATTTTAGTCGGCACATGACTAACACATAAAACGGATATTGTGCGTGCAAAACGAGGAATAGGAAGTTAATGTAACGTTAATCGTAAAGTTAGAAGTGGGTAAATAGCATTAGATAGTTAGAATAATGTTTATAGTCCGGGAAATTTTTTTTACCCCCCCGCATCTCCGCCCCGTCGACAATAAAAAAAAGAATTTTAAGGAAGCAAACTTCAGATAGTAGTCGGTACAAGTTCATTTGGTAGTCGGTTGAAACAACGTACACCCCCCCGAAAAATTTTCTGAGGACGGCCCTGGTCGTGGCTGCCAAAAGAGCATGCGAATGGAACAAATTCAAAGAACAAATGAAGGCTAAACGAACCGAAAGAGAGTCAAATACTACAGTTGCACCAGGTATGGCTTCTATATTAGAAAGGGAAGAACTGACGATGCAGCAGCTCAGCGCTACTGTTAGTGGAAAGGCGCAGAAATACGAACGAGTTGGTGCCCGCCAATTTGTTCCTTTCCACTTCGCTGAACTTACAATTGAGAATATCAAAAAAGCTTGCACATGTCACTTTAGTCCTCGAACGGGAATGAAATGCGATGTATTGTCAGGAGAGCGGGGTCCTTCCTGCAAGTCCATGAATCACATCCCAGATTTGAAAGTCATTTATGTCAGATTCATCGAGGACTATGGCAGTTCCAGTGATCCAGACGAAGACTGCCTGGTCAGTAAGGTGATTTTTAGCGAGTCCGGTCGAAAACCTCAGAAGGCTGTTTCTTTGAGTCCGGTGAAAAAGGAACATATGGAAAAGCAAAAGGTACATGTAAAATCTAGCCCCAAGCCTGCCCAGGTTTATCTGAAAAGTTTGTCAATTTCATCTATGATCAACATGGGAAAATTAATCCGTCAAAGGAAAACAACGGTGGCAGACATTTCAAGCTTTCATATGGCTAATATGTCGTGGTCAGCCCACCAAAGCTGAATTTGTAATTGCCGAAGATCACTTTGCTCAGGGTGGCTTTAGGAAAGCTTATAAAGCAACTAGTCAAACACAAGGGTTCTCTGACACAACATGGGTGATCAAAAAGTATTACCTGAATCTGTAGCAGATATTACTGCCTCAGAGCAAGACCTCGAAGGACACACGAAAAAGGTTGTGCAAATGCATATGCTAGCAAAAAACATTGCAGAGCAATTAGCGTCTCAAGTGAAAAAGCAGAAGCTTGCAAGTTTTGGAGAGTGTTTCAACTATAAGCAGATATATTTAGGTTGGATCAGTGCAGAAAAGATCTATGTTACTGTGCAACAATTCATCCCTGGTCAATTTGTCAAATATGTAAATAACACAGGAAATATCATTCCTGTGAATGATGTGAATAGCACAAGAAGCCAGAAAGCAGAATGTTTAGTGCATTTTTCGTACATCAAATCGCACAAGAAGCTGATGCTTGTAGACATACAAGGGAGCAGTTACAATTTGTACGACCCTGAAATTGCATCCACTGACCTCATGGTTGACCAATAAAATTTATTCTGTGTGGGAAACTTATATGTAGTAGTAGTAGTAGTAGTATTTATTAGCCACTCCCCAAAAGGGCTTTTCAGTGAACTATTACAAGTTTGAATCATTAGTTAATTTAGTTACTATTTTTACAAAATTGTTAATATGTTATAAGTTCTACAACATTTAAAATCAGGAATCTAGAAATTTGGCAAGTTTTCCTTTTGAATGTTATTTTCAATACTGTAGTTCCACAGATTAATAGCTCTGACTAAAAAGGATCGTTCTCCTGTGCATGTTCTGCAGAGCTGTTGAAATCTGGTATTATATCGGTGTGTTTGCTCACTCATGTTTATAATCTTGGAACTCAGATAGGACGGTACTTGACCGTTCATATATTTGTAAGTCATGATCGCGTCCTTTAATACCAACTTATCAGCTACTGGAAGCCATTTCAGAGCTTTCAACGTCGGAGTTATGTGTTCAAATTTCTTGTTATTGTTTACAATTCTAGCAACAAAGTTCTGTATTTGCTGTAACTTGGCAACATTTTTCTTGGTTGCAACAGCTATGACAACATTTCTTAGTGCTCATGCTTGTAATCAGTATTGTGAAATGCTTAAGCTGAAACCTGTTAGTGAATAGTGTATTTTAACCTGTAATTGTGATAATTGTCCCATTCAGATAAGAGTCAACAACATGTAATGAGGAAACTTTTTGAACTGTTCAAATTTAAAGAACAATCAATTGTGTTATTTTATTACGTTCACTGTTCATTCTATTTTATAAAGTGTTCATTGTTCATAAGTTGTTTATTTTATCCTCCTGTGACTGTGAGGAAAACGTCGGCATATGGTGCCAATATTAAGGTACATTCGGTTCTTTTAGAAAGATAAATTTTTCTACAAATTCATTGGGCTTCGTGTCATTTATACTGGGCAATATTTCTTCACATGTTTGCCTAAAATGTGGCTGTAGGAAGTCATTTGGAACATCCAATATGCCGGAAACTTCTGCTGCTTCTCTCAAGTCATCCTCAGTTAATGGAAAACCTGAAATGTGAAATGATTTTACTCATCGATAGTTAATTAATCATCCATACCACAATCCGTCAAGCCATATTCTTCCGGAAAGTTGAAAATATGATTAGGTATTCCACTTGGCAATAAGGAATCCTTTTGTGCCCTTATTCTATGGGTGTTCCAAACTGCGTCTTTAAATATGCCAAATTCCTTTTGAACGAGTTGTATTAACAAAAATGCCAGCAACATTCCATAAATATAAGAAAGTCTAGATGGAAGTTCTGAAGATGTGAATAGCTTTCTGTTGTATAAAGTACTATAATAGTTTGCCATGGAGGAACCAACTATGTTTAATTTAGAGCATTTGCTTATCAATCCTTTTATGGCCGAGCTATCATGCATGTGTAAAATTCATCTAGGCAAAGTACTGAAATTGTAGGTTTTTGTAGTAGGGGGAGTCTAACACACTGTACATACCTGGAACCAGTGGCATAACAGCCCTACAATTTGTTCATGCTATGCAAATATTAACATGTCATATACCATAAAAACAATAATTTTCTAAAGAAATGAATAATGACAATGATTTGAAATTTGCATAACATGAACAAATTGTCGAGCTGGCTATGCCACTTTCTAGAAGAGATTTCCATCCCTTTGTTCAAGTTCCCAGGACTTGGTCATAAGACTACTTTGCAGCCTTGTCTGGCCAATATTTCTGCACGAGGGAGGGAAGTGGCATGACCACTCCATAGAAGTTTTCATGCTAAAGTAATAAAAGAAGATGGGTGGGGGACAGTTAAAATCATTTTTCATACTCGCCACTGGATATAATTTTTATAAACTATATTTCACCTGTCTTCCTGTTCATGAGGATCATAATACCCTTGATCTTTCAACCAGCATAAACCAGTTTTAAAAAACTTTTCAAGTCTTTCATCTAGGTAACATAGTCACAGTTTTACCTGGTTGACAGCGGAAGGGCCATAAATCACGGTTTCACCGGATGGCATACTGTCTGCATGACGACTTCGTAAGAACGCATGTAACGTTGTCATGATTCCGGTTTCTGTACCACAATCTACTCTTATTTTTGCTGCGACTTTTTTGGTTTCATACAGCTATTCAAAGTACCATCTTCCGATCACTTCTGGGTCACAATTACGTGTCCACACTTTCAACCATAGGAGCTTTCGGCTGGCGGTGTCTATGCAGCCATATACTGCCAAGGGGACCATGTCTTGCTGGTAACCCATTAGTTTCCCGTGCCCGCCCAAAGAATGCACCCAGTTCGGTCCTCTTGTTGTGAAGTGACCTTTTGCTTTCTTCTTGAAACCAATTCTTCGTTCATTGAGTCTTTCTGGGTCGAGATCAGTCAATGTTGCATAAACAACATTCCTGGGAACATTCAGGTGGTGTACCTGTCTTATCTTCTTATGTAAACCGCGGTAACCAAGTAACTTCCCTGGTCCATCAAGTTAATTTCGAACAACTTCTCGAATTTGATCCATGGATATAGTTTCATCTGTGTAATAGATGTCAAAATGACGCAGACGTCGATCGAGGGTTCTTACACTCCAAGTGTACTGGATAAAATCTATTCTCATAAAATCTAGTATTTCTGTTCTCTTCATTGCCTGCCGAACATACTCAGTCAACCGCGCCTTTAAAGATTGCTCTTCCTTCCAGTCAGCCATGTTGATTACCAACATCTCGCAAAGGCTTCTGGTATACTATGGCAGCTCTAGGCTAGCAGTGTTTTTGAATTTTATTTCTCTTCAATGTGAAATTTATTTTATTTTGTTTTGAATTTAATTTGATTTAATTTTAATTTTATATTGATTTAATTTTTTTTTTTTCAAATGAAATTATTTTATATTTGTAATTTTGTTCTTATAGCGGCAAATTTTTCTTATGCAGCGATAGGCCACCATAGACCTCCCATCCGGTAAATAACACATATATCTTCCTTACCTCTATCTTCATTACCTTCCCTATATTTATCTTCCTTATCTTAACATTGAATATAAACATTGAATCCTAAGATTGAATCATCGAATCATAAGAGTGAATTATTGAATCCTAAGATTGAATAATTCAATCCTAAGATTGAATCATGCAATCCTAAATTGAATCATTGAATCCTAAGAGTGAATCATTGAATCCTGAGATTGAATCGTTGAATCCTAAGAGTGAGTCATGCGATCATTGAATCCTAAGATTGAATTATTGAATCCTAAGATTGAATCACTTAATCCTAAGATTGAATCATTGATTCCTAAATTGAATCATTGAATCCTAAGAGTGAATTATTGAAACCTAAGATTGAATCATTGAATCCTAAGATTGAATAATTGAATCCTAAGAGTGAATCGTTGAATCCTGAGATCGAATCATTGAATCCTAAGAGTGAATCATTGAATTGTAAGAGTGAATAATTTAATATCGGGCGAGGTTACCTTCATATCGAGCGAGCAAACCTCCATATCGAGCGAGCTTAGCTTCAAGCCGAGCTCTTAATAACATCAATACTATTAAAGCAGACAATTTACCCCCGACATCATTAAACCAACACAGAATTTCCTCAGGTAATAAGTAATGTCATCCACAGCGATCACCGGCGCTTGAAGTAAGTGAAAACCCCTTATAATCAAAGTTCATGTAAACAACAGCAACCTAGTTTTACTTCGAATGGAAACCTCTCTGTTACAGTGGAGCCTCTTCCAACAACAACGAGGAATACCACAAACAAATTCTTACCAAATAAATGGCTCAGCAACATTTGCCTCTGATTCAATCCCGAAATCTAATAAATCCAACAAGTTTTTATCAGATAAACGGCTGCACTATCTGCCTCTGATAGATCTTCCTAAACCGAGGAAAGTTGCTCATCGTTTTTCAACACAAGCAAGTAAAGGCCCTTTTATGGCGCTCACTGGATGTCACAGAATTCGCTGTCTGCTTCCAACGAATTGACCTGCGTAGATTTTCTCAATATACACACACGCGTTCGTTTTTTACACGTTTTATTTTATACAAAAAGACACATTACAATTTACAATACTGGTCAGTCTCGGTCAATCAGTTCAGTACAAGCTCAATTTATTCAGTTCTCTATTCGATTTCAAACCCATTCTCAATCTCTATCTGCGTATCTCCAACTCTAACTTTGCGTTATCCATATCTTACATTCATACACTCACACTGACCCGAAGACTGTTTGTACCAAAAATATATAGTTACGGTCAGGAAACGACACTGACACATTTATCTTACACATTGCGATAACATACAACTACAATAACGTGATTTACAATTCTTGGCTACAGCACTTTTGGCTGCAGCACAACTCTACTAAAACTATTAACAATTTCCGACATCATATTAATTACATATGGCGTGTGTGCAACTTATGCTATTTTTTTGGACATGATACAGACATAAATGACATAATACACAAACACACTACAATTTGCAAAAGTTTATAAAACAACCCACTATAACATCGCAACAAATACAACACTGGATGTCCTTCCTTACCAGCGTCACTAGAACCTTGTTCGCCGGGCGACGAGGAAATAAATATTGAAATGACATTTTACTTTGACGAGATAACTGAAAACATCCCCTGGCAGCATATTCAAACGAAACAGACCCATCCCCGCTCTCAGGAATGTAAACAATTTGACGATAGGAGCTATAATAATATTGTTCCCTTACCAAACCCAATTCAAGAGCTGGAAAAGGTAATAAATTGAATGGAATAAAGTTATGCCATGCCATGCCATGCCATGCCATGCCATGCCATGCCATGCCATGCCATGCCATGCCATGCCATGCCATGCCATGCCATGCCATGCCATACGATCCCACACCATACTATACAATACCATATCATATAATATCATACCATAACATATCCATGTCACACTACACCATGAACGATACTGTAAATATACAATACTATCAGTTATGCCATGTCCAATTGTTTTGAGAGGTTGATATCAAATTGAGGAGGTGGAAAAAAATGCCTCGCTGCGGCTAGTCGACCAATCAGAACATTATACGGAACACATTTACGGGACAACTTGACTTATCAGTATATATATATATACAAGCTGCACTGACGAGCCGTTGAACGGCGAAACATGCATGTCTGCAGATTTGACTATATATATATATATATATATATACCTTCATTTCTTCAATTCAGAGAGAACGCCTTGGACAGTGTGAATGAGTCTCCGTTAACTGACGACCACAAACCAGCCATGTTCAAAGGTTTACCACCTCCAAAATACCCACGTCCCACATACCCAGGTGAAGAGTTCCCAGGAAGAAAACCAGGATAATATTTTTGATACTTAATTCATCAATACATCATTAATACCACATAAACCGAAACTTGTAAACAACTTGTCGTTACATTAATTAAATAAAAATGTTGAAATAATTAAGTTCCCAAATCTTCGTTCCCAAACTGCGGTGAAAATAGTCGAATTTGAAGTTCTTGCAGTATTTTTAAGGTTGTTTGATCATCAAACCCTCAAACATATCGTTTATCGCTACCTATACTGGAACCAAGCATTGAAGATATTATGGTAGGAATTAGAGCAATTACGCCCAAGCTGAAATTGCTTTTAAAGTACCGAACTTTCGAAATATTTCCAATTGGAAATTTGTTATTTTTACAATAATTGTATATTTCCTGATTTGAAGATATTTCGTTTTCTCAATACCAGGGTGCTAATCGACCATAATTGGTTCCTTTTATGTTTTCATAGTAAAAATAAGGATAATTGTCTTGTTCTTTGGAAACATCACGTCCACATATTTGTCTAAATTATGTCTAAATTTTCTACAAGATTCTGGCTCGACTTCTAGAGAGAAGCAACGGATGTTTCCCCCATATCTTGAATCCTAAGCATTTTATCATTCTCAGAATAAGCATCCGGTATTTCTTCTCGTGAAATCAGACATTGTAGAAAAGAAAAGACTACATGCCTTTTGATTGATAGCTTCCGACCAGATTTAGCATCTAATGATGCTTCAGCAGAAAATAGATAGTCGTAAGTAAACATTTTGTTACGATATCCATTTACAGAATCGTATAAACTTTAAAATGATATATAACATGCTACCACATGTTTGAATTGTTATCTAGATAGATTTTTTAAGAAGTATGATCGTTTAAGGTACTAGGCCAAAATTAGGTTTGGTGGTCAGCAGCTTTTCGTTTAACGAAATATTTTGGGAAGAATTCTTGTGACACGTGCTGCTCTTAAATCTTCTCCCAAAGTGCGAAAAATGGCAGTTCAACTACAATAATTATAGAAATAGTGAAAATAGAAATAAAAATGCCATGTTGAACTTAAATACATGAATTTATACACAAGACGAGTTTTAGAGACTGCTAAGTTTTCACAAAATACTTTGATAAAAACACACCGAAAGCAAAACTAACGATAAATGATGAAGGCACGATATCTTAGCTGTTTTCCGACAACTTCTTATGTGCTATAATGTTTAAAAACAACTAAAAATAGCCAAAGTTTTCCAACTAAAACATAAAAAAATAACACGCACGCATTAACACTTTTGCTTAAAACATGAAAACTATTATGAATTGCACAAAAAAAGTAACCCAAACAAAGAACAATAGCTTTGCTATGTTTTGACATACTTTTGTGTCTTAAAACGTTTAAAAAAGATGGTCTACAGTCCGTTCTGCGCATGCGCGGAGTTTGTTACGTTTTTGTTTTGAACCATATAATTCTATAACATGAAGTATTGGCATTACACAACATTTCGCAAGATCAAATTTCACTGTCAATCCGTCATGGCCGACGACGCAAGCGAGGGGTTCTTGACGCTTGAAGAATTAGAAGTAAAGCAGACAGAACAAGCCGCGGCATTGCCTAATGTAGATAATTTAGCTGTATGCAAATGCCGCGGCCGTTGTTTAAAAGAATCGCTTCGTGCCGAAGCTTGAATACGTTTTGTTCGAGTACGTGTCATGGCGAAGACTGTGGTTCTACTTGTATAAACAACAGAAGGGTCCAAGAGAGCGATAGCGACAATACGGTAAGAACTTTCACATTTTTTCCTCTAGTAATGAAAATTTGGCGCATGAATATAAAACAAGCAGGACTTTCTTTGTGCTTTACAATTCATTTACATATGTAAATTCGAGTGCAAGACAAACCTTTCATGTCAAATTCATGTCTACTTCCGATCTTGCATTGAGTTTTCTTCAATAGAACGGGCCTTACACGAAGGACTATATTTGCTATGATATTATAATTTCTATAAAGCACATACGTGAATTTGGTACGAGACGTGTTAATGATTTTATAATTTCACTTCATGATAGTTGATAATACTTGATATTAGTGTTGATGAGTTTTTAAATAACTTCTGCTTCATCAGCTCATCAGCGGGCAGAAGTGTGAGCAACTCTTCAACAGTATACTTCTAGCTTGGATATCACAACTGCCTAATAAATTAACTTGTATACCATTGGAAAATTTGGCCCTTTGCTCATATTCTCTCTTGTTGTTTTAGGATTCTGATTTTTCTGTGCAAGACAGAGATCGAGAGGACGGATGATAGTGAAGGAAGCGAGAAAAGGCAGACTAGAGGGAGAGGTAAAGGTTGGGGAAGAGGAAAAAGTGGAGAAAAGAACACAACAGAAAAGGGGGCTAAAGGACAAGGAAGAGGCGAGGTGCAAGGGGGGACGAGGTGCAAGGGGAGCTGGGCAAAATACAAGGGGAGGAGTTGGACGAAGACAATTGCAGGAAGAACCTAATGCTGCTGCAAACCAAGCTAATCACGAACAACTAGTGGTAAGCAAACTAGTTGTTATAAACCTCATTATCATTTGCTTTCAAAATTTTAATTTGACTCCGGTTCATATATGCAGCCTATATACTGTATGTATGCATACATCAAATTGCCTACACACAGCAAGTTCCAAGTGTTTGCATGCATATCTTTTCTAAACTTGAATTTATCAATTTTTGTCCTCTTTTACCTGGCTTAAGGCAGGGTTATAATTTGATGACAGTAACAGTAGCTAAAAGTGCTGTAGAATATTGAAAATACACAGTATTACCTTGTCAGAATCGAAAATGTGCAATGCATGCTATCCTAGAATGTTTTACTATAACTGATATTCAATAAACACTCCACATCTTAATTTTCTATTTCATATTAACTGATAACAACAATTGGTTGTCTTCTATTAAGCATAGACTTTTTATTACAAAAATTGGCATGCAAACAAATACCATTATTAACAATTTTCCTATACCATATATCACTTATCTGTTCATATTGATCAACCTCTAAAATGTACAGTGTATTTCAACCATCATTGTGGTATATTCACTCATTAAGGTGCAAGAATCTCCCCTTGATGAGTAAAATTGTCTGGCGTTAGACAGAGTAGGATGACAAACTCGGGTACATATTACCCTATTTGGTTAATAACCCATTAAGCTGAAGGAGGCGAACTATTTTCGTTTGCTCTAATTAATACCAGACAATTTTACTCAGCAAGAAGTGTCTTGTGAATTAATTAGTTAACTATCTGCTAATGTTCTTAACCTATTAAGGTACATTTTGCCCTACTTCATTCTTTTACCCTTTCTAATGCCAGGGTTCATATTTCACCTATTTGTGATTAATTTACCAATGATACTCATATCGACTTTTCAGAACCTAGTGGAGGATATGAATGTTCTTGTCTTACGTAGGTTGGCCTTGGAATTACTACGTAGACAGCCAGCCACCTTTGCTGATATAGTAAATGGAGAACTGGCAGGAGGGAATGGAGCTCCGGAACCAAACCCTGATAATACTCCTCAGTGGTGCACTGTATAACAATACCCACTCAGAAGGAGAATAAATGCTGTGCCAGAACAAGAAGACCATGCATTTCAAGAACACCACTTTTACAACAACTTGTCCTTGATGGAGATATTTTGGATAATTGCCATGAGGTACAGAGAAGATGTTCTGGTCCTAAATAACAACAGAAACAATTAAAATTTTCACCATGCAGCCTATAGGCAATATGTATTATGGCAGCATGGACATTTAGCGAAGCGAAACCGAAGAGTTGTCCCAAGTTGCTGCGTAGTTGCTATATGTAATCGTTACCCTTCTCCTAATGGAATGCACACAGGTTATCGGCCTCCATTGGTTGTAAAATTATAATTTTATTCTAAGGGTCATCCACAACTATCAACATTTTCATAAGCGTGCAGAGCGTGCTCTCGCCTTTTCGACCCCCTACCTCCCTCTAAGAGCGTAGTCTTAAATGCTGAACCTCAAGAATGATGATCACGGCCAAATATTAGCATAATTATGTATATTGTATACAATCTAGATTTTATGCCATAACAAAGTTGACCAGAGACTCTGCTAAACATCTTGCCAAAAGTAGCTGTAAATGATCTGGAATATTGCTGTGCACTCAAAGCCATTATTGACATAACCCCCATAACACATTGGTATAACCCCCTCCTCCCTCCAGAGTATGCTCGACTGTACGTTTGTGAAAATATTGATCCATTACATAGTACTTAATTAATATCTGTACTCACTGTACCGCATGATCAAGCAAACTGAGAAAATGGGTTAACTGGCATTCTGCCATTCAAGAAATGTACTCAATTTCCCGATACAAGATATATGAAAGGAGAACACCAAATAAATTAGATTCACTGATGATAAACTCATAACTGAAACTGATTTGTCAGGTGGATTCCTCAAACAGATATGTTTTTGTATATCCATTCACAACTAAATACATTTTCAAATGGAGTTTTAGTCTTTTCTGGCAACTGTAAAAATATGCATACCAAGTTTCTACAGTACACAATTTTGCAGCTATCTCACCATGGTTGGCATGCACATGTTAGCAATATAAATACCAAACTACTGTGAGTGTGGTTTATAGAGGTTCGTACTATTAATACACAGAAATCATAATTTGTTAAACTTTGTATATTGAATGGATAGACCCAAGTCTCTAATAAAACTGCTTTTTATTCACTCACCATTAATGCATGGATCAATTCTTGCTGTTACGACCCCCCCCCCCGGGCAACACCACAAGGATTTGTACATTTTTTAAAGCTCACTGCAAATTTACAGCCCCCAGGTATTTGAAAATTAACAATTCTCAACCCCCGGGCAAAGGTGAAAAACTAATGCAAGGACTTTAACATAAAAAAACAGATACTTTCAACAGAAAATGAAGGTGCTTCTTTGTTTTGCTTTCTCAGCAGCCCTTCTTCTATTGTCAACAATCTTTTGGATATGCTATATATCCAACATTTGATGGGGTTTTCCCTGTCACTGCCAATAACGTGTGCACCGGACTAGCGACTAGTTAATCTCATCCCCCAAGTCTGCGATCCTATGTGGCTATTCACCAGACCCCAGATCTCGAACATTCCCCGCCTAAACCCCCAGGAAAAAATTATCAAACCAATTCCCGGTCCCTGGAATATGATTTGCCGGGGGGGATGTAACAGCAAGAATTTATCCATGCATAAATGACAAAGCAATTTTACCTTTTGTTGGTAGGGGAAAGTGTGTTTGCCATCATTGTCCTGTCTACATCTTGATCACTTTCACTTCCACTACTAGCAGTCAATGTCCTCTCTTCAAGTGGATATAAAGATCTAAAATGAAGACACTTGTAAGTTAAAATGATGAAGATGCATTGGCATATAGTAGTCACACAGCAGACATCATTATCTACACCATTTTAGAAACATTTCATTACTGGTGTGTGAGTGAATTAATAATATATGAAATAGCTATCAGTGTGTAAGCTGGGGAATTGCTTTGATCACAGCTTTAAGTTTTAATATTGTGTTAAATACAACACTCTTCATCCGTGGCTAAATCTTGTTTGAGGGTGAAGTGGTGAACTGCATCATAGAAATGTTTGATCATGGAAATGTTACGTATCCTATGGGCTAATGTGGTGGCCTGGTGGGGAATATTTAGCCATTTGTTAGTAATTTTATATACATACCTTGAACTAGAAAATTTAGCTTCATCAGCCTGGGTTTCCACGTCGCTGAAAAGATGCAATACCCGTGTAACTAACAATTAATGTAATAGCTTTTAAATGTCAAAACTCAAAATTTGTTTTGTATAAGCAAAATTCTTACCTGATATAGCAGCATTTCGGGCTTTCGGCAACATCTGCGTCTGAATTCAAGGCACGTTTTGCCTTGATTTCCCTCTATCGGGTAAAATTCTCGAACAAATATACCCTAGAAGCATCCCTTTTGGCGTAATATTCTCTCCTGCTCGCTTTTTTCTCAATATTACTGCCCGAAGTCGAAGAATAAAGAATTCGACGAAGAAGATTTTGGCTCGCTCATCGTTTCGGAATTCGGACAAGATGTAATATTAATATCTGTCCTCACCATACTTACCCGTGTGGATGGTTAGGTGCAGACGTGGTCAGAGAAAAGTCTAGGGATTTGAGTTACTTGGATTCAGGTCCGAATCACGTGAGCATGTCCAGTTAGGACCTGACCACCAAAGTGATATTTCCTCAAAATTTCACAGCTCCCCCCCCCCCCCCACGAACTACATCCCAAGCATCCACACGGTGTCAACTGGTGCTATGCGAAGTAGGGACCAGACCCAGTTGCTAACCTAGCTATGCCGCCACAATTGAAAATTAGCAAAGGGACAAGACCCAGATGCTAAGCTATGCCGCCATCATTCCAAATTAGCAAAGGGACCAGACCCCATTGCTACACTGTGCTGTCACCGTTTAAAATTAGTAAAGGGACCAGACCCAGTTGCTAAGCAACGCCCCATAATACGAAATTAGCCAAGGGACCAGACCCAGTTGCTAAGCTATGCTGCCACAATTGAAAAGTAGCACAGGGACAAGACCCAGTTGCTAAGCTATGCTGCCACAATTGAAATTAGCAAAGGGACCAGACCCAGTTGCTAAGCTATGCTGCCACCATTGAAAATTAGCAAAGGGGCAAGACCCAGTTGCTAAGCCATGCTGCCACAATTGAGAATTAGCAAAGGGACCATATCCAGTTGCTAAGCTATGCTGCCACCATTGATAATTAGCAAAGGGACAAGACCCAGTTGCTAAGCTATGCTGCCACAATTGAAATTAGCAAAGGGACAAGACCCAGTTGCTAAGCTATGCTGCCACCATTTAAAATTAACAAAGGGACCAGACCCAGTCGCTAAGCTATGCTGCCACCATTGAAAATTATCACAGGGACAAAACCCAGTTGCTAAGCCAGGCTGCCACAAATGAAATTAGTAAAGGAACCAGACCAAAGTTGCGAAGCTATGCTGCCACAATTGAAAATTAGCAACGAGACAAGCCCCAGTTGCTAAGCTATGCCGCCATAGTTCACAATTAGCAAAGGGACAAGACCCAGTTGCTAAGCTATGCTGCCACAATCGAAAATTAGCAAAGGGACCAGACCCAGTTGCCAAGCTATGCCGCCATAATTCACAATTAGCAATACCGATGGGACCAGACCCGGTTACTAAGCTGTGCCGCCATAATTCACAATTAGCAAATGGACAAGACCCAGTTGCTAAGCTATGCCGCCATAATTTACAATTAGCAAAGGGACAAGACCCAGTTGCTAAGCTACGCTGCCACGATTGACCATTAGCAAAGGGACCAGACCCAGTTGCCAAGCTATGCCGCCATAATTCACAATTAGCAATACCGATGGGACCAGACCCGGTTGCTAAGCTGTGCCGCCATAATTCACAATTAGCAAAGGGACAAGATCCAGTTGCTAAGCTATGCCGCCATAATTCACAATTAGCAAAGGGACAAGACCCAGTTACTAAGCAATGCTGCCACAATTGACCATTAGCAAAGGGACCAGACCCAGTTGCCAAGCTATGCCACCATAATTCACAATTAGCAATACCGATGGGACCAGACCCGGTTGCTAAGCTGTGCCGCCATAATTCACAATTAGCAAAGGGACAAGACCCAGTTGCTAAGCTATGCTTCCACAATTGAAAATTAGCAAAGGGACCAGACCCAGGTGCCAAGCTATGCCGCCATAATTCACAATTAGCAATACCGATGGGACCAGACCCGGTTGCTAAGCTGTGCCGCCATAATTCACGATGAGCCACGGGACAAGACCCAGGTGCTATGCTATATCGCCACCATTGAAAATTTGCAAGGGGACAAGACCCGGTTGCGAAGCTATGCTGCCATCATTCAAAATTTGCAAAAGGGCAAGACCCCGTTCACCCGTTATGCCGCCCCAATTGAAAATCAGCATGGGGACCAGACCCAAAAGCAAAGCTACGCCGCCATAATGCATAATTAGCCAAAGGAACCAGACCCAGTTGCTAAGCTATGCCGCCATAATGCAAAGTTAGCGAAGGTACACGCCCCAATTATTAGGTTATGCCGTTACATCCAAATTTACCAAAGGACAAGGCCCGGTTGCTAAGATATGCCACCATGTTGAAAGTCGCAAATGAGCAAAACCCCGCCACCCCAATAATCAAGCTTACACTTGCAGGCCACCACAAGATAGAACAAAAGAATATATTACTAATATTGTGTGACTTGATTACAAACTATACGTGCTGGAACCGTTTCTAAAATATGGCAAGGAGTCTGTATGTACAATTGATATGCGTTGCTGAACCACCTCCCTAATGTTTTAATTAAGTGGTCGGGAATTCCTGCTGCGGCCGCCGAAGTCGCAGCCCCAATGCGAAAACTGTGACCTGAAAAGTTTCCTTCCAAATCAGCTCGAGCGACCGCGCTTTTGAGCCACTTCGTCAAAGTTGTTCTTGTCAGTGGCAGGCCATTGATGTGACGAAACAGCGGTCCCCCGTCACAACCCCGCCAATGAAGGTAGTGCAGGAGCGCCCTAACTGCGTAAACCTCCTTACCTGAGAGGCCGAGGCGGATAGTGTGTCCTTGACGAAGCGGATCAGTTTTAGAGGATTTTATGCGAAGAAAAATGACTTTCGGGTTCACAAGCTTGTCAATTTGTACGTCATCCACTGCCAAGTGGACACGCGAGTCAAAGTTACTGTTCGTTGTTGTGAATTCACCTGACCGCAAGAAACCAAAAAATCCGGTACAGCATGCCGCCCAAAATAAAATATCGTCGTAGCAATTAAAATTTAGCACTGCGCGAATACGAGAAAGTACTGTTAAAGTAAAAGGGAGTCTCTCACGTTTCGAAGCACCTTGAGAACGTTTTATACCCCGTAAGACTCTCTCCAAGCGCAAACAATTCGGTAACGGGTTAGCAAAGCCATTTTCAACGTGTAGTGAACGTATTCCGGCCAGGTAGACTTTAATCGATGGTTTTGGAAAGGTGCATAGCAAATAACATCAGTGTCCATTCGGAGGCAGGTAAGAGAGAACCGTTCACATTTACACATTGACTCCACCGACAAAACTCGAGAAACTTACGTTGTGCCGAGTCGTACGTTCGCCGGTTTGAACTGGCGATGCCCTGAAACATTAGTGCTCTGGTTTGCTGATGAAGTTCTGTGAGCTCAGACGGGATAGCAACGCTGGGGGGACAACTACGGGATCTGGAAGAGCTTGTGGGGCCAATTGCCGAAATACCTGCATATGAAAGCGAGACAAGGAATCAGCAATACCGTTTTCCTTTCCCGGGACGTGTTTTGCTGTAACATACTTTAAAATTAAGCTGCGCTGCACATAAAAATAGCTCTCGTAACAGTTGCATTAGGCAGCTGTCCTTGGACGTGCCAGAAGAAATGATAGCAACAACGCTTTGATTGTCGTAGCAGAACTGGATACGGCGATAGCGCCAATTGTTTCCCCATACATGCCATGCAATGACTATAGGGAATAGCTCTTTGTAAGCAATACTCAACGACCGTTGAGAGGTGGACCAAGAGCCATTAAACCATTCTCCTGAATAAAACGCGCCATACCCACTACTGCCTGATGCATCCGTGGACAAGCAAAGATCAGGGACTGGGGCCCATGCAGGTAAATCAAAAAAGTACACACCATCCCAAGAAGGCAGAAAGGATCGCCACCACTCTATATCGAGTTTGCACTCTTTGTTTAAACGTATAAATCGAGAGCGCTTGCTTGAATGGCCTTTTAACAAGTCAAGCAAACGACGCACAAATGTTCGTCCCTGGGGAACGACGGCATATGCATGGCTTAGTTTTCCCACTAAAGATTGAAGTTCTTTTAATCGGCAGGACCGTTTGTTGGCCCATTCATCTAGCATAATAATGAGTTCAGCGCGTTTGTCAGCGGGTAGCCGAGCGGTCATGTGATTTGAGTCTAATTCAATCCCAAGAAAAACCAAGCAGGTGGTGGGGCCTACACATTTGTCCGGCGATAAAGGAATGCCAATCTCAGTCGCGGCTTGGTCAATCGCTTTGACGCGCGTTGCGCATATATCAGATGTTGGGGGTCCTAAAGTAAAATAGTCGTCAAGGTAATGTAACAAGTCGAGAACGTTCCAATTATTAACCAAACACCAGTGAAATAGATCTGCCACGCTGTTAAAAATTCCCGGTGCTGAACGCAAGCCAAACGGTAATAAAAAATCGACATAATAACCGCCTTGCCAAAACATGCTTAATAAGTGACGGTCGGACGGTGCACTGGAATTATGCGATATGCGCTTTTAATATCCACTTTACCCATTAACGCGTCGCGTCCGGCTTTAACGATTAGTGCAATAGCATCAGATACTTTGCTATAAGTAAGTGTAAATTCCTCTTTATTAATCCCATCATTTACGCTATGACCAAAGGGAAATGATAAATCAAGAATTAAACGCCAGCCACCGTCTTTTTTGGGAATCACGCCAAAACGACTTAACTGTAAATTTGCTAAGGGGTGTACAGCAGTAGGCCCAAACGCACGACCTAACGAAACTTCTTTTGCAAGGTATTCGTCAATTAGCGTAGGATGTTCGAGGGCCGATGGGCAATTAACCTTGGCAGATTTAAGCGTTGTGGACTCGGGATGAAACCCAAGCCGGAACCCATCACGCAAACCACTTAAAACGTAATCTACTTTTAATCGGTCCGGATGATTACATAATTGAACAGAAAAATTGCCTACGTTAATTGGCGTAACTGAAGACACGTCAAGAATATTAAAATTGTTTCGTACCACTAAACAGGAAAAATAGTTATTATCATACCACCATCTCTTCTAATCGCGTCTTGCCTGTCGCTTGCGGCTTGAATACTCGCCAGGACTACGCCCTCGCTTTCGTATGAAATCTTGGCAATCGATTCTGCGGTGTGCTCCGCCACACCCGTTTCGATCGCATTTGTGGCGAAATCTACAGAACTCGCGCGGACTACTGCATGCCCCTGAATTCCACGATTTGCATGCAATCATCGAATTTTTATCACCACGAGGTTTGCGATATCGAGAAGCTTGTGGTTGAAAGGCTTTTACCGCTACCGACGCAGCGGCATCAAGGCGAAAGGCGCGATCATAATTATACCAACACCATCCTGGGAATTGCTTCGCTATGCGTATTATTAAAGCCATATACGCGAGTAACTCCCGTGCTCGTTCGGGTCGAGCCGACGTAATTACAGCTATGTAACTATTGAAACACTCAACCAACGTCAAAATATCGCCTATTTCATTCTTCATGCACGAAGAAGTTGTCGTCGTAGGCACAATCTAGCGACCTTTGATGATAAATGAGGAGACTTCGTTGGTCGGGGCTTCAAGGTTTCCAGGGATCAGGTCAGACATTTCTACGAACTAATACGCCAAGATTTGGGCGATAAATTTAGCTGGGATAGGAGGACGAGAGTGAGCCCGCTCGTAGTCCCTACCGAGCCTACGGGTAAGGATGGGATGGACGCGGAAACGTTTGTATAAATGTTTCGATCAATCGCACTCGATTGTGTCGTAGACGTCGATCCAGAAATCCCAATAAAAGAAGGAGCAGTCAACGTACCTTCGTTCGTACCTACTGCACTTACCACTGGGGCCATAGCTGTAGGACAAACCTCACCCAATTGCTCCAATGCGGCGACTTCAGGCTCCCTCGAGACACTCGCTCCGATCGACTTCGTGATCGCGTCCGCCATGGCGCTTTGTAGCCCAGAACAAAACTCAGACGACTTGAATGCTGCTGCCCAATCCACCGACGATGACGAAGAACCTGTGGCTTGGTCGCGTAAATGTTCTCTCTCTGAATCCATCACTTTTCAATGTCCTCGGACACCAAAAAAATAATTTGTTTCGATTATGTTCTCTCAGCAGAGTAATACCCCAGTTGGCTATGTGTAGGCTAATGAGAAATGAGCCTGCTTATCACTCTCTATATCCGTTCCTTTGAGGGCGTAGGTCGTGCCCAGGCTGTGCGCGGTTCCTATGATATCAACCTTGGTTACTATGTAACCTCATTAAATAACGCGAGCATGGAACGGGAATAAGACTGGGGAGAGAAACAGCAGGGGTCCCCGAAAATAAACAAACTCCGCGCGTGCGCAGAACGGACTGTAGACCATTTACGGACTGTAGACTGAAACGAAAAGTTTCCTAACTTTAGACAACAGCTAGTAATACGCATGAATCAAACTTTTGCGAATTACACAGAAAAACTCAATACAAATAAAAAACAATAGTTTTACTATATTTAAAGATGTTTTTTGGACAGAAATACTTTCGAAGTAGTTCACACCGTTGAATAAATACTTTGTTTGACAAAACTTTTCGCTATTTACATCCGCGACTCTTGGCCCGTTATTCGGAATGTGTTCGTGTATATTCGGATTTCTTTCGGATTCATTACCAATTCAAAGTAAGAGAAATGCAAAATCCGAAAGTAATCCGAATATCCGAAGACATTCCGAATAGCAAGTCTGAAATCGCAAATGTAAACCACAGCGAAAATTTTGACGAACAAAGTATTTATTCAACGATTTGATTGATCTACATTTCATCCAAAATGTACTTGAAAGTATAGTAAAACTATTGTTCTTTGTTTGTGTTACGTTTTTTTGTGCAATTCGCAATAGTTTTCATGTTTTAAGCAAAAGTGTTAATGCATGTGTGTTATTTTTTTATGTTTTAGTTAGAAAACTTTAATTTGGCTATTTTTAGTTGTTTTCAAGCATTATAGCACACAAGAAGTAAGTTGTCAGAAGACAGCTATTTAATAGTCATCTCCTTTTAACAAAGCCCATACAATCCTGGGCAGACCGTCTTATTTTCATGAGTAATACACATATCTGAAATTGGACAGGACCACGACCAAGTCATTTATTCATTACAAAATCTATAATGTAGATTGCTAGATTCATCAATGTTTTGCCCCAGAAATTTAAAATGCCGACACATATATATCCACATTTTCTGGAAAGCAAATAGTTGCCTAACTTTTTTTTGTTAACTAGCAATATTCAATCTCGAGCAGGTATAAATATAGGAATTATATTACTAAGGTTAAGATAGTAATGCCACACAGTATAATGGTTCGGGGCATTTTCTGAACCCTTAATGTATAAGTATAATATCTAAAATGGCAGCCATGCTGAAAGACTTAACTATATTATGATCCTTGTGTTATGCCTAATGACCTTCATTTTACTGAAGTCTTTAATCATCATCAAATTTCATCTCATCAGCTTATAATTTTTTGGGCACCTAACTGTTATGGCTAATATGCTTTTCATTTTATACCTATAGTCGTTTAAAGGATCTATTATTGTCACTATGTAGACTCTTTTGGGCAGAAATTTGATTCATAGTGATAAAAATAATTTGAAATCACAACTACCCGAATGTAGCTTTAATACACTTGCATGAACACTAATCATGATAATATCTTCTAGCTGGCCAGCACGGCAAGCAGAACTTCAAAGTTAGTGGTTCAGAAGATGTGAATTAATAATACAATATTGCTAGCTGCCTGAAATTCTTTTCTTAAATAAAATATTTTAAAATTCATTGAAAATTACAATAAAGGCAGGCAGAAACTATAATTAGTATCCTTTTGACTTGTGGCTTAAACTTTTTTCCAAAAGCTAAAGAATATTTCTACATATGAGCTCAAAATCATTAAAAGCAAACGATGTGAAATTGAAGTGTTCAAACGTATAAGCCAGCCTGCAGCACACGAGAGCTATCCCCTGAGCAAAATGTTATTCGTGCCCGTTTGCTCAGCACTTAGCTCGCCGTGTGCGCGTGAATTTCACTGAGTTTTTGGCCTCATGCAACCTTGAGTCGAAAATCAAACATGTTTGATATTTTTCGACTCGCGAGGCGAAAATCTCACCGTTTGCGCCGGGTGTGAGCTAGATGCTGAGCCCAAACAAAATAAACAACCAATAGCAGCGCATTCTTTTGTCACATGACTAAAATAGAGATGGCAACATGAAGTAGTCAGCGAGAATATTTTGGAGGACACACTTGTTGATTTACATCCAGCGCAAACGGCGAGATTTTTGCCTCGCAAGTCGAAAAATATCAAACATGTTTGATTTTTGACTCAAGGTTGCATGAGGCCAAAAACTCGGCGAAATTCACGCGCATCAGGGGATAGCTCTCGTGTGCTGCAGGCAGCTATATCGGAAAGGCGGGTAAGCACAAAACTAAAAAAGCGAACTAAAAATAGTTGTAAAACACTATATAAAGTATAAAATATTAAGAAAATTACTCTAACCTTTCTTTAAACTTCCAAGATAAATTTCTATAGTCGCTTTGTCTTTTAAATAAAGTCTTTTTGGTGAAGGAATGAAAGCCATTTTTGTTTGTTGAATCCTGCTCTTGTTCAAAACAAATGTCGTATTTCCAACCATTCTGAGCTTCAATCGTTGCATATCTTTCAGGAAACAAGACGTAGTTGTCCATTTTCCCTTACAGCACACTTTTTATTCCCTTACACACCAAAATATTTTATTTTTGGTGATTTTTTACCGCAAAAAACCTTGTAGTTTCTTGTTAAAAATATTTATGTTTGATTGTTTGTGTTCGGATATTGCGCCTTCGGGCATAAATCCAGGTACGTGTTGGCCAATTTTCCCGCCAAGAATGCCCAGTCTGCACACGCGGGCGGAAATAGGGCAGACGCTATTAGGGTATTGAATTGGATTGGTTTTAAAAAATGTAGTACTATTTAACAATTAGATTAGGAGCTCAAGATTTATATGAGGTGATAGTTGATGAGGGCGAAGCCCGGAAGAACTATCATCTCATAGAAATCTAGAGCGAATAATCTAATTGTTTTAGTAGAAACCAGCAAGAAAACAGTATTTCAAAACATTTTTCATAATTTATTGAAATAAATTCGTTAAAAATCGCGCCGAGGAGATGGCTGTTTCGCTACTCGCTATATATCCACAATTAGATAGCGAGTGGCATAGCCAGTCAAATTACAGCATTTGCAATAGTATACTAGTATGATTCTACTAAATGGGGATAGTTAACTACACTGAGTTGCTTGTTCTATATACTGAAATTTCTGTGCTCAATTTTCTGTACATTTAGTTACATTCGTTTTAAAATACTTAAATCTAAATATTCGAAATATATAAAAGAAAAGCGTTGCGACGTAGTGTTCTTTGCCTTTAGTTGAGCATAATTATGGTCATAGAGTGTAGATTGGGACCTGGGCTGTTAATTTTATTGTTGCTCAACAAGAGTTTAAATAGAACTTCGTCTTCACACAATCCCCAGCTCGGCATGAATTCACTTCAAGGGAACGCGCCTGCAACCCGGCAGCTTTCGAAAAATGTTTTTGGACTCCATGCGAGAGACGTTATCAACGAAACGGGAAGTATTTATGTCACTTTTGTTTTGCTGGATTAAATCGTGTCATTTGAAGGAGTAATTTAAACCAAGAGGTTCACTCCAAAAATCATTGTAACTTTCCGATTCAAAAATAGGAAAATAACCTCCAAACCGAAATCCTGCAACAATTTTGAAAATCCCTAATATCCCCTAAATCGGAAAATTTCCCATAAAATCCATAGAAATCCCAGAAAATGCATGGCCATTAAAAATCACAACATATTTTGCAAAATCCCTTTCAAAATCCAAAAGATCTCCCTAAAATCGAGCACTGAAAAAATACTTGAATCTCTGGATATTATATATTACATATAATTATTTTTATTTTTTTTTGTGAGCGGGCGGTATCCTACGCTTTCCAGCAATTTGATTGGCTACGTGAGCGGGCGGTTTTTTACGATATCTGACCACGGTCAACCGTATCCTAAATTTCCGTATATTTTTCTGTTATAAGCGATAAAAAAATAAAAACGTTATTTACCGTTTAGGTCGGTCCGTACTGAAAAAATATTTTCCCTCGGTCTCAAGACCTCTGGAAAATATTTTTTCAGTACGGACCTCCCATCCGGTAAATAACATATATATATATTGCTTCATGCATGCGGGGATTTTCACATCCCAAAAACCTTCGTACGCTTTTTTCAGAGAAATATACCCCCAATTAACTCCATTTAAAGTTTTAAACAAAATTAAAACACAGAAAAGCCAAGAAAAGTAAATTTTATTCTATATAGTCGTTCAGATGGACTTAATAGACACTTCTGTATTTGCTTGAGAGCACACAAAACAATAGCTTGAACTCAAAGCTGACGTCAATGTGATCCATTGTAAATTAGTAGTTTCATTGTCAGCCAAGTAGCCAACAAATTTGGGAAGTTTTTATAGAGACAAATTTTCTTTATATATACTACATATGTGTTTCATTTTCATCCCGTCTCGAAAATGTGTTTCATTTTCATCCCGTCTCGTGCAATGAGGTTCGAAAGGTCGTGCAGTCGTTTCCGTTAAACAAGGCACCAGGAAGTGATAAAGTCTCTATGAGAGTTATCAAAGATGCCTTGCCTTGCATTTTACCAACATTAACGGAAATAGTGAACTGTTCGCTGCAGTCATCGGTGTTTCCAACATGCTGGAAGAAATCTGAAGCCATACCGCTCGTGAAAGAAGGGGATCCGGAAATACCTAATTGTAACCACCCAATATCATTGCTACCTGCAGCTTCCAAAATATGTGAACGTATAGCTTTGAACCAGTTGGTCACATATCTGGATGTAAAGAAAAAACTGACAAGTCATCAAAGTGGGAACAAAAAAATGCATTCCACAGAAACATTAAATATATTTATGGCAGATAGCATTCTCGAGTCAATGGATCGAAAGGAACTGACAGCGTTAGTTCTGCTGGATTTGTCCAAGGCATTTGACAGTATTGACCATCTTCTGTTATTGACAAAACTTCGTGCATTGGGCTTGTCTAGCAGAGCTGTTGAGTGGTTCAAGAGTTATCTCTCTGCCAGAATTCAAGTTGTGCGTATTGGCTCCACGCTGTCTGAACCGCTTCCGGTTACCCATGGAGTCCCACAGGGCTCCATTCTTGGCCCTTTATTGTTTAATATATACATCAATGACCTGCCTTTGATACCAACTACTGGCTCTTTGGAATCGTTTGTTGACGACTCGAAGTTGTTTGTATCTTTCCCGATCAAGAACATTAATGTTGTTACTGTACAGCTGACTGAAGATCTACGGAAAATTGCTGCTTGGTGTTGTGCGAACGGTTTGCTTATCAATCCTGAAAAAACTAAACTGTTACTGTTGGGTACGCGTCAGATGCTGAGTAAAGTTCCTGACAGCTTTGGTTTAGCAATTCTTGGCAAACAGTTGTATCCATCTCCGTTCGCTAGGGATTTAGGTGTTACATTCGATGCGAGTTTGACCTTCGACGAACACGTGACTAACTTAGTCTCTTCTTGCACTGGTATATTATGTCAGATAAATAGAGCAAAGTACCTTTTAGACAAGCAGACCATGTCTATCATTATCAATGCTTTGGTCTTCAGATAGATAAATTGCAAAAGGTACAGAATTTCGCTGCCCGCATTTTATCTGGCACAAAAAAATTTCAGCATATAACTCCTATTTTGAAAGAGTTAAATTGGCTTCCAGTCCATCTTAATGTGAAACTTCGCGAAAGTGTCATGACCTTCAAATGTGTTAAAGGCTTCGCACCATCTTACTTATGTGACAAATTTGTAAAGAGATCAGACATACACTCCAATGAAACAAGAAACAAAGATAAACTACAGATCCCCATGTGCAAGTCCGCCTCTGGCCAACGAACTTTTTATTATAGGGCTGTAACTTCTTGGAACTCTATGTCGGAGGATTTGAAGAAATGTGAAAGTGTAGATAATTTTAAAAAGAAACTTCAGGTCTTACTCTTTGATCAGTTTTAACTGTATATATACTTTACTAGTAAATGCTTTGTTCATAATTTGTTTAGTATAAATTAGTTTTTAAATTTTAAAATTCTTGTAATTTGATGCTGAAAAGCCCTAAGGGGAGCTTTCAAATAATGTATAATAATAATAATAATATGAACTATAGTAATGTATTTCTGAAACTAAAGCAATCCAGTCAAGATCTTGTAGCCCTAAAACGCTTTATTATATTCATTCCCTCACGACGCAGATTGAATTCTTCCAGAAAAATATTAGACAGTTAAATGTCGAGTTCATGGAGAGAGATATATGGGACCATATCTCAAACAACAAGACTTGTTTATCGTACCATGGCGTTTCTGATGTCGACAAACGAAAACCAGAATATATCATTTGGGGAAGAGAGCAGACGAAAAAACAGGCAACCGCCAAGAAACATGTAGATATACTTTTGAAATTTAACTTGCGTCCTTTTCTTTCCTGATCACCTGCTGTACTTGGAGTAACTCTATCGTCCTTGCGTTTTGACTTGGCGATGATAAACATTTTGTAGTTTAAGTAAATGAATTAACAAGAACAGTAAAATAGAAATGAACACCACAGACACAGATATTTTCGTGTTCATGTAAAACAATGCAATCAGACCGGATAGTATAATCATCAAAAATATGTATGTAGTGCGTTGATAAAAGTGCTTTAGAGCATTTCAACTCTTGTTGCCTGTAGATCTTAAACAAAAATTTACTGTTTTCTTTCTCAAGTTTGGTCCGTCGCATGCAACTTGGTTTGACACACCGTTATAATATATGAATGAATGCGAAAACTTCTTTATACACCTGCATGCACGTTTTTTATAACTGGAATCATGTCATTTTGAAGTACGCTTAATGGCAATGCTCTTAAACAAGTCAATCTAAGGTACATTTAATAAAACTTCCGTCCATCAATACTCAGTTCGTTTTTTGTCAAAACAGTCACGTTCGTCTTAAAATACTTAATAATCGAAATATGTTTGGGCTGCCGTGACACCAATTACGAATAGACAGCTGCGGCACATATTTACAACAATACATAATATTTGTGATATTACTATTCTAGGCCGAGTTTCCAACCCAAGCTAGTGACTTTTCCTTTTGCGATGCAGAAGATGGACTTAATAGACACTTCCCGAGTTTGTTTGAGAGCACACGAAACAATAGTTGAACTCAATGGTGACAATGTGATCCATTGTAAATTTGTAGTTTTCATTGCCAGCCAACAAATTCGGGACGTTTATATAGAGACAAATTTACTTTGTGCCCTACATATGAACTATAGTAATGTATTTCTGAAACTAAAGCAATCCAGTCAAGATCTTGTAGCCCTAAAACGCTTTATTATATTCATTCCCTCACGACGCAGATTGAATTCTTCCAGAAAAATATTAGACAGTTAAATGTCGAGTTCATGGAGAGAGATGTATGGGACCATATCTCAAACAACAAGACTTGTTTATCGTACCATGGCGTTTCTGATGTCGACAAACGAAAACCAGAATATATCATTTGGGGAAGAGAGCAGACGAAAAAACAGGCAACCGCCAAGAAACATGTAGATATACTTTTGAAATTTAACTTGCGTCCTTTTCTTTCCTGATCACCTGCTGTACTTGGAGTAACTCTATCGTCCTTGCGTTTTGACTTGGCGATGATAAACATTTTGTAGTTTAAGTAAATGAATTAACAAGAACAGTAAAATAGAAATGAACACCACAGACACAGATATTTTCGTGTTCATGTAAAACAATGCAATCAGACCGGATAGTATAATCATCAAAAATATGTATGTAGTGCGTTGATAAAAGTGCTTTAGAGCATTTCAACTCTTGTTGCCTGTAGATCTTAAACAAAAATTTACTGTTTTCTTTCTCAAGTTTGGTCCGTCGCATGCAACTTGGTTTGACACACCGTTATAATATATGAATGAATGCGAAAACTTCTTTATACACCTGCATGCACGTTTTTTATAACTGGAATCATGTCATTTTGAAGTACGCTTAATGGCAATGCTCTTAAACAAGTCAATCTAAGGTACATTTAATAAAACTTCCGTCCATCAATACTCAGTTCGTTTTTTGTCAAAACAGTCACGTTCGTCTTAAAATACTTAATAATCGAAATATGTTTGGGCTGCCGTGACACCAATTACGAATAGACAGCTGCGGCACATATTTACAACAATACATAATATTTGTGATATTACTATTCTAGGCCGAATTTCCAACCCAAGCTAGTGACTTTTCCTTTTGCGATGCAGAAGATGGACTTAATAGACACTTCCCGAGTTTGTTTGAGAGCACACGAAACAATAGTTGAACTCAATGGTGACAATGTGATCCATTGTAAATTTGTAGTTTTCATCGCCAGCCAACAAATTCGGGACGTTTATATAGAGACAAATTTACTTTGTGCCCTACATATGAACTATAGTAAAGTATTTCTAAAACTAAAGCAATCCAGTCAAGATCTTGTAGCCCTAAAACTCTTTACTATCTTCATTCCCTCACGACGCAGGATTGAATTCCTCCAGAAAAATATTAGACAGTTAAATGTCGAGTTCATGGAGAGAGATGTATGGGACCATATCTCAAACAACAAGACTTGTTTATCGTACCATGGCGTTTCTGATGTCGACAAACGAAAACCAGAATATATCATTTGGGGAAGAGAGCAGACGAGAAAACAGGCAATCGCCAAGAAACATGTAGATATACTTTTGAAATTTAACTTGCGTCCTTTTCTTTCCTGATCACTTGCTGTACTTGGAGTAACTCTATCGTCCCTGCGTTTTGAGTTGGCGATGATAAACATTTTGTAGTTTAAGTAAATGAACAAGAACAGTAAAATAGAAACGAAAACTACAGACAAAATATTACATCGTGTTCATGTAAAACAACGCAATCAGACCGGATAGTAAAATCATCAAAAATTCCAGAAGAAAAAGAAGCTTTATCTTTGTCACGGATGTTCGATGGAAAATTGGAAACGTTAAGCCCAAGAATCTTTCAATGTTCAGCGTCAATAACGCAAGCATTGAAAACGTAGCCTATAAAGAAAATAAGATATGTATATCCTTACAGTTTGTTCACAAAGTTCGTTAGAGTCTTCTTAAGACCAGAGAATTATTGATAATACTATGAGTGGATGAGTGATGGCGACTACAGCCATATCAAAACAAGATAAAACAAGAATCATAAAGTGACATGGTTTCTTTCGAAGTTGTGACGACCTCCGCGTATACTGATTATAACCACAGAATTCAGAAATATTCCTGCCACCATGAAGGAAACATTCAAAAGACACAGAGTAAGTAGTGCGTTGATAAAAGTGCTTAAGTGCATTTCAACTCTTGTAGCCTGTAGATCTTAAACAAAAATTTACTGTTTTCTTTCTCAAACTTGGTCCGTCGCATGCAACTTGGTCTGACGCGCATTTATAATATATGAATGAATGCGAAAACGTCTTTATACACTTGCATGCACGTTTATTTATAACTGAAATTTTGTCAGTTTGAAGTACACTTTATGGCAATGCTCTTAAACAAGGCAATCTACTGTATCATTTTATAAAACTTCCGTACATCAATACTTCGTTCTTTGTCAAAACATTCAGTTCGTTTTAAAATACTTAATACTCGAAATATATAAAAGAGAAGCGTAGCGACGTAGTGAGCTTTGCCTTTTGTCAGTTTTGAGTATATGGTCAAAGAGTGTAAACTGGGGCCTGGGCTGTTAATTTTATTGTTGCTCAACAAGAGTTTAAATAGAACTTCGTCTTCACACAATTCCCCAGCTCGGCATGAATTCACTTCAAGGGAACGCGCCTGCAACCCGTCAGTTTTCATTGTCAGCCAAGTAGCCGACAAATTTGGGAACTTTTTATAGAGGCAAATTTTCTTTATATATACTACATATGAACTATAATAATGTATTTCTGAAACTAATTAAGCAATCCAGTCAAGGTCTTGTAGCCCTAAAACGCTTTATTATATTCATTCCCTCACGACGTAGGTTGAATTCCACCAGAAAAATATCAGACAGTTAAATGTCGAGTTCATGGAGAGAAATGTTTGCGACCAAATATTAAATAAATAGACTTGTTTATCGTACCATGGCGTTTCGAAGACCAGAATATATAATCCGTGGAAAAGAACAGACGAAAAAACAGGCAAAACAGATGTTTTCGTGTTCATGTAAAACGACGCAATCAGACCCGCGGGGAATAGTAAAATCATCAAAAATGCCAGAAGGAAGAGAAGCCTTTCCTTTGTCACGGATGTTCGATGGAAAATTGGAAACGTTAAGCCCACGAATCTTTCAATGTTCAGCGTCAATAACGCGCTTATTGAAAACGTATAAAGAAAAGTACTCATGTACCTCCTTGTTTGTATACCGAGTTCATTATAGTCTTCTTTAGACCAGAGAATTATTCATAATACTACGAGTGGATGAGTGATGGCGACTACAGCCAGATCAAAACAAGTGATCCGCCAAGATCAAAATTTACATGGTTTCTTTCGAAGTTGTGACGACCTCCGTATACTGATTACAACCAGAGAATTCAGAAATATTCCTGCGACCATGAAGGAAACATTCAAGACACAAAAGTAGTGGTTTGTTAAAAGTGCTTAAGTGCATTTCAATTCTTGTAGCCTGTACTCTGTTGAGATCTTAACTCTTTCCCGACCGACAGAAACGCGCTGTATTTACGATCAGTTGTTTCAAATCTCACTGTCACAATCATCATGTCACACATGCGTCACGCCATCTGTGCCACACCAAAACACCATTATTCAGATTCACCACCATCCATCACAGACCACACTACACTCACTTCGTACCACATTGTCAATTGATTCTTCCACTCCGCACAACAATTTTCACCACGGTACACCTCCTCAACATTTGATCTCACTGGATTTCAAACCTTAATCGAACCCCAATCTCGGCCAATACTCACAGGAAAAGGTTAAGCATCAGCAACATGCCTTAACCAAGCATTACTCGCTCATTCCATATTTAGCAATATCTAGCAACTCAGCAAATAAAGCATAACAAAAATGGCTTGACAAACTAACCAGATGTATGTTGACCAGACTGAAACTTGGACACAATGTGCCATACCAAAGTCCGCCATTCACAATTCTCCCAAAGAGCGAGAAGCCAAAACAAAGTCACGACCATCATGTCACGCATGCGTCACGCCATCTGTCACAAACCACATATATAATAATCAGCTTACACGCAAAACATCAATCAACCAGCACATTGCGACACCTTAGATCTGACGAAATATAACCATCTCCATTCAGGATTAAGTAAGCATGAGATGGTGAAAAGCCACTCTATATGGGCTAAATATACGCCAAAAACGGCTAAAGCCCTATTATTTGGTTGCAAAAGTTTAGTGTTAAATTTGCTACGAATTATTCCATATGTTAATCTGCACGCCACACGTCTGCTAGAACAGACATATGACCAGATTTATGGTAGTAGAGATTGTTCTCATAGGAAAACGGACAAATTCAAGCACAGTTAATCGTACACGAATTCCGGTGTGAACAAGTGGAACTGGACGAATTTGAGTACGGTCCGGAATTCGTACAAAATACGAGCGAGCATAATAGGGCGGAATACAAGAACCTCTGGCAACCAGGATAGAATTCGTTCGGTCTCGTGTGAACGTAGTATGAATATCCAAAATATATTCGTCAAGCTGCAACCTATTCCAAATATACAACCACGCACAGCAGAGCGCAGGCGGCCCTATCTTGACGTTGTGCTGCGTACGATTACCATTGCCCAGCCATGCTGATCTAAATCAAAGTTGCGTCTTTTATATACCTTTTACATAAGGGCCGTGGACGGCTAAGTTTGACCATATCCGACAAATGGACCATCAGGCATCGTACCTTACTTAGTATGATTAACAGATGCGTGTTAAGGCCGGTTTACATGACAAGCGTTTTCGGCACGGCACCCCTAAAAGTCGGCACCCGCGCCCAAAACTTTGGGCACGGCACCTCTGACTTTTGTCGTGTAAACGCGACAAAAATCGGCACCGGTGCCCAAAAGATTGAAGGTACCGAGATTTCCTGACGAGGTAGTCTCGGCACATCTATCGAGCGGCACCGTGCCCAAAATGGGAAAATATTCCGGAAGTTATCTAGTTTGAGCATGCGCAAAACAAATTGCTGATTTTCCATAATGGATGAATGTGAATGTTGCTTTCGTTACTCGAAAATTCTGGTACCACTGTTCGTCATTGAATAAATCATAAATGGGATACCAAGTCAAACCAGGTGTTAGTTCGCGGTCGGTGAATGCAAGCCAAAATAACATTTACGTAAAATAACATTTCCTTTCTCCCTTCTACATATTTTTCAATTACTGATTTGGATTTTTTTCTCGCCTTTCCGCCGATGTGCTATGCTTCTTTGTTTCAATCAATACAACAGTAATTTTTCCCTGTCGGCCATTTTTTAATTCTATATAAAATACATCGTATCAGCGCTGTGCCTTTCCTTGATCAGCATGGTGCCCATAAAAAAGAGTCTCTTGTAAAAATTGTCGTGTAAATGGGTGCCTGACGAGCAGAACATTTGGGCACGGTGCCGACTTTTAGAGGTGCCATGCCGAAAACGCTTGTCGTGTAAACCGGCCTATAGTCTCGGCCCTTCTAGCGAGCGGCACCGTGCCCAAAATGCGAAAATATTCCAGAAGTAATCTAGTTTGAGCATGGGCAAATTTGGCAAAACAATTCGTTGACTTTCCAGCATGGCGTCTTGCGAACAAGGAGCGAAAACGAAGAAAAACAGAAAGAACAAACTAATTTGAATAATAAGTAAACCTAAAAATTGATTGAATATATATGATCCAAAGTCAAACTGGATGCGGTTAGCTCTTCTGTGCATCCAAACCTCATGGATTCGTGGCCGATGAATCAATATACGATTCTTCTTTGGTTTCAATCCGCAAAACAACAGTAGTATTCATGTCGGCCATCTTAGTTTACATACAAGTCTTACATGAAGATTGACTCAAACCACTTCACACGTTAACAAAACACACCATAATCACTAGAAAGTGGGGGTGCCTTTCCCCAATGGCACGGTGCCCATTAAACAAGTATCCCTTGTAAACGTTGTCGTGTAAACGGGTGCGTAGCGAACTGAACGTTTGGGCACGGATGCCAACCTTTAGGGGTGCCGTGCCCAAAACGCTTGTCGTGTAAATCGGCCTTTAGTCGCGGTTAGTTTTTGATCGTCTCAACTGAAAATATTTCATGCAATGCGTTCCTTCTATGTGCCGAATCTAGTTCATTTGGAATACTAAGACTTCAATTGATAATTAGATATTTCAACTTAAATATATTTCGATTCACAAACATTTTAAACTCACACTGGCTATAGATTTCATATCATTACGCTTAAAAATACTTTAATTCTATATATAACTGCAAAAAGCCAGTTTAAAACGCTGGAATGAACAAAAGCAAACTTCCTGAATTCACTTTAAATTGGCACCTACATGCAAATGTGTTGCAAATTTTGGTATAAATTGGGAAAAATTTGATGCGAATTTGATAGGTTGCAAAGATAAATACGCACCAGTTGCAAATTCAATATACCAAATTTGCACCAAATTTGCATTCGTTGTGTAACGGATAAGAATGTGTCAACGTGTAAATAAGGAAGTCAACCATAATTAGCGGCGTATGCTTCATTTTGTAAGCTGCATCCGTGATAATGTAATGTAATTATAGCTCACTAGATTATAAATATGGGATGTAAAAGAAAATAAAGTTGAGTTGGATCTTGACAACGATGCGTGTCTTGCTTTCTCGGCTCGTTACATTTGGTGGCAGCGGAAAATACTACAATGTCTGCAATACTGCCGGGAAAATTTGATGATGGCGATTTTGATGCTTGGGTGCGCGAATTTGATGCTTGTTGTGCTGCAACGAGGCTAACGACGGAAAAATCATAAAACTGCCAGCCTTCTTGCGTGGTCGAGCGGCCAGTAATTTTTATGCTATTCCCGCAGAAGACAGGAAAACCTACGCGGATGCGGTGAAATTGATGCGACGAGCCCTCTGTCCGCAAGCAAAACGTGAAAATTTCTTTACCGAGTTTGAACTCAGAATTTTGAGGCCTGAAGAAGATCCGTCGGTGTATAAATGGGAGTTGGAGAATATTCTCTCAAAAGCTGACCCGACTCTTTCGGCGGACGCAAAAACTGCGTTGTTGACGAGGCAATTCTCAAGAGGTCTACCACCATCGCTGAAGCTGAAGATGCTGGAACATAACCCTATTCCTACACTGGACGAAATGATCGATTTCACTCAACGATTTCGTGCTCTTGGGCGTCCAACAGCGGCAGAGATTCCGCCCGTTCAAGTTGATGCTGTCGCTCACTCTTCCTCTCCAGCCGACCCGCAGTTGAAAGAGCTTATTACCATGGTTGCTGGCATCGCGGAGAAACAGCAAGCACTAGAGAACCGCCTGAAACGTACGGATAATTCTACACGTACTTCACTTCGACCCTCGCCAGCTGGATCCTGTTATACGTGTGGTTTACCAGGTCATTTTGCTCGGGATTGTACGCGACAGCGAGGTTTTGCTCAACGGCGGACTATCACTTGTTTTAACTGTGGAAAACAGGGAGACGTTGCGCGAGATTGTAGATCACCGCGTCATTTAAACTTCTAAAGGATGGACGGAAAATTGATGGAGATCGCGCCCATCCTGTCGTAAGTACAAATGTTATTGATAAGTGTCCTATTATCCACCCGTTTGTTGATTGTTTTGTGGACGAAGTCCGTGTTCATGCTCTTATTGACTCTGGTTCCATGAAATCTTTCATTAGTCAGTCTGTACAGCGAACAATTGACTTTGACGATCGTAAATTAAATGTGTTTCCATAACGGGACACAATGTAAATATTCAAGGTCACCTATCTAGTATTGTTAAATTAGAAGGAACTCGTGCACGCTTTAACGGAGACTTCTTAGTTAGTGATAATATACCATATGATTGTGTTCTGGGCTGGGACTTCATCAGCCAAAATAATCTGTCATTATGCCAAGATCTTAATTTAGGTAACTATATTTTAGTAGGTAAACATGGGGCTACCCCCATTATTAACTCGCAACCGTCCACTGTAACGTGCCGAGCTGAGCGCAAGAAATAGACACACACACTTTGAGATCTAGTTCAAGTCTGGTTTATTATTTCAGTGCACAACCTTCTATGTTTTCATGTCCTGATTACTATCTGTCAACACGTGCTCTACAATTACAACAATACATGTGCTGGTCATTATCTATCAACATAATTATGTGCGTTAATAACAACAATGTTACACTCTTCCCTCACTTAAACATTTCGTCCCGAAAATACGTATTAATCTATTTTAAAATCTATTTTATGCAACTTGCTATACCGGTAATTATACAGCTACGGAGCATCGTAAGAAAAACGCACTGGAGGACGTATATTGGGCAGAAGTTCATAACGTTGTCCTATGGGGTGTTCCCCTCTAAGCCTATTGGGAGGTGGCGGTGCTGGGTGCTGAGGCAAGCTTTGTACAACCGTGAAATCGCCCGACTCACGTCCAGGGGAAACAACTAGCCCGCTATCCGACGGTGTATAGCCTAACTTCAGATTGTCGTGATGAACTACCATTACTTTCCCATCGTTCGACTTCACACGATAAGTTACTCCCAGCCTTTTCATTACCTTGTACGGTCCTATCCACTTCCTGCCAAACTTTCCATTCTTTGGACGCTTTACCCAAACTGTCTGACCTACTACATACGGTTTCCATCTATCATTATCATGCTTGAGACGCCTGGCTAACCTCACTTTATGTAAGTTCTCTTTTGCTATCTGCCTTACATTCTTAAGCGTCGTTCTAACACGTTGTGCGTACTCTGTTTGGGTAGCTGGGTTGTTAACTGTTACACCGAATTCTAGCTCTAGAGGCATGCGAGGTATTTTCCCGAAAACTAATTCGTACGGGGAAAACCCAGTAGAATCGTGTGTGCTGGTGTTATATGCGAAAGTAACGGGATCTAACAACAAATCCCAATCATCTGCTCTGCTAGACACATAATTTGCAAGCATATCTTGTAACGTGCGATTTTGCCGCTCAACTTAGCCATCACAGCAAGGGTGATATGCTGTCGTGCGCGTTTTAGTTATGCCCATGATATTGCAAATTTCGTGCATTAGGGTACTTTCGAAGGTCGACCCTTGATCCCAGTGGCGTGGTGGCTGCGGGGGCGGGGGGGGGCATGGCCCCCCAGCGATGCTTTCAAGAGGGGCGCCGAAATGCAGGCCGGGCGCCAAAATCACCAAGAACGGATTAGTATTTAATTCTAAAATTTAAATTTTTAAATTAAAATTCTCAAACAATAAAGCGCGATACTATTGCGGCACAACAACATATATTTTGTATAGTTCATGTTGTTACAACAATCTACCTGGCGAAGAAAGAGCCTCTATAAATTGACAGTTTTAGCTGCGACTGCAAAAACTACCGTTGTAAACAATGACAGAGACGGGATGAAAACAAAATAAAACTATTTTCGAGATGTTAACGACAATTTTATCCATGGGCGTACCGAGCGGGGGGATGAATGGGGGTGAAAATGTTCGATAGATTGATTGCAGATTGATAGTGGTTGGTTTTTGAAACCAAAGCGGGAAACGGTGGATCGGTAAATTTTAAAATTTCAAACAACCACAGGGTTGTACTTTTGTTCATACTCCAGTTATTTCTTGCAGAGCCAACGACAATCATCTCATCTCCAATAGTTTGTCGTTACTTTCACTTTGTGTATATATAAAAAGGAACAAAACCAATGTTCTTAACTGGCGCTTTTAATTGTCTACGGAGCAAATATAATTTCCGATCAAAACTTGGGGATGAGGTTGTAAAAAGTTAAAAAGTTCGTTACAAATCTTGAATTCTTAGATGTAAAAACTCCACAATTTTTTATAAAATATCCTCTCAGGAAGCACGGGAAATGCACTTCTTTGACTTAAAAAATGCAAATTTTTCCCAGACCCCCCTAGTAACGTTGTGCGACTAGTAACGTAGACTTAGCGACTAACATCGCTGTTTTGCACTTCAAATTCTGGCGATACTGAATAGTGAACTGTTGGGGGGGGGGGCGCCAGTATCGAAATAACTTTTGGGGGCGCCAAATTTAACACTGGCCCCCCTTGAAAGTTTGGAGCCACCACGCCACTGCTTGATCCGAATGGAGAACAAGTGGGGCCCAAAACGCGTAAAAACTCTCGAAATTAGACAATCGGCAACCGTGGAAGCTTTTTGATCTCTCGTTGGGAACGCTTCACACCACTTGGTAAAGTGATCCATAACTACAAGTATATACTTGTTTCCTCGCGCAGTCTCTGAAACAGGTCCCATATAATATAACGCCCAGAAGGTGAAAGGCTCACCAACATCAATCGTCTTCATGGGGGCTTTATCCGGATTTGGCGGCGACTTACGGCGCTGGCAAGGTATACAGTGTGACCACAGGATGGATTGTCATGCATACCATCGAGTATTTTAGGTACTAAGGATTGCGGGATAACAATCGCATGATCAGGATAGGCGTATTGTTTGTGCCGAGAACGCACCAGTAAACCATTGTGTATAAACAATCGATCGTAATTATACCAAGCATTTTTGAGAACTGGGTTGTCTATCCACTCTGTTATATCGGGTCTTGGTTTCTTCTGAAGTTTCAATTCAATAATCTTTGCAATACATTCGTCCTGCCGTTGCGCTTCCTGCAAATTTATAGTCGGATTAACCGTGATGGAGTTGATATTATCAATTTGAGACGCAGATATATTCTCAGCCTGTTGCATTTTTGGTTGAAACACTGGCGCTGCCGCATTAATAGTCGAATTCACTAGATTTTTGGGCGACACGAAGACGAAATCTATAGCCCCGTCAATGAGATGCCAAAACAAGAGCAATATCGCAAGCACGTAGTTAAGCGGCGCGCGGGTAAGGCATTTTGCCTTCGCTTTCAAATCGGTTAAGACGGTGGACGCTACGTAAGTGGTTGGGGTTGCGTTGGCTTCTTCGCGCTTGTTGCTCACTAAGCGAGATAACGCGTCGGCGTTACCATGAGATTTACCCGCTCTATGTTGTACCGAGAATTCAAACTCTTGCAACTCCATCAACCACCGTGCTAGCCGCCCCTTTGGTTCAATAGTGCTTAGCCAACGGAGAGCGTTGTGGTCGGTAACTATTGTCAATTTTCGGCCTAAGAGATAAAGACGAAAGTATTGTGTCCCATAATATATTGCCAAAGCTTCTTTCTCAGTGGTAGCATAGTTCCGTTCACGGGGTGTAAGGCTGCGAGAGCCGTATGCAATCACTCTCTCTAAGCCTAGGCCGACATTCGACGCGTCTGTGTAAAGGGTAAATTCTCGATCGAATTTCGGATAAGCTAATACTGGTGCTGAGCAAAGTAGACGCTTGAGTTCGATAAACGAAAGTTCACACTCGGCAGACCAGTGAAAGGGAGTTGCAGACGCAGCCTTGGTTGTAAGTTTTGTTAGAGGTGCCGCGCTAGTTGCAAAGTTCGCAATAAAACGACGATAATAACTGGCTAGTCCTAAGAAACTCCGAACTTCTTTTAGACATGTTGGGGCTGTGATGTTTTGTACAGCCTCAACTTTCTGTGGATCAGGGCTAATACCTTCTCTGGAAACAGTATGGCCTAGAAACGCCACTTTCGTTTCGGCAAACCGACACTTCTCTAGCTTAACATGCAAGTTATGCTGTCGGAACCTGTCGAGTACTGTTCTTAATCTGTCATTATGCTCCGCGAGGGTGCGCCCAAAACAAATAACGTCGTCAAGGTAACATAAACATATGTCAAACGTTAAGCCTGCCAGGACGATTTCCATGGCACGTTGAAAAGTTGCCGGTGCTGTTTTCAAACCAAAACTCATGCGGTTAAACTCAAAAAGACCCGAACTTGTCACAAAAGCAGTTTTCGACCTATCACGTGGGTCAACGGGTATTTGCCAGTAACCACTGCGGAGATCTAAAGTTGAAAAATATGACGCATCTCCCAAAGAATCTAGAATATCCGCAATGTTTGGAATTGGATGCGAATCATTGAGCGTGACCTCGTTCAATTTACGATAGTCTACGCAAAAGCGTAGTTCCCTGACCGTTTTTCACTAATACAATAGGGCTTGCCCAAGGGCTGGTACTAGGACGAATTATGCCTTGTGATAACATTTCTTTAATTTGTCTGTCAGCCTCATCTCGATACGCGTAAGGCAAGCGACGCGGACGATGTTTAATTGGCATGGAATTACCTGTGTTAATGGTATGCGTCATAACGTCTGTATGACCTAAAGTGGCATCAAATACATCTTCAAATTCAGACAAAATCTCGAGAACACTGTCTTTATCTTCCTGACCTAAGTTAGAATTAATAGCATCTTCGAATCTGTTCTCACTCCCTTTCGGATTATCTATATTTACACTGCAGCTCGCACTGCTAGTCTTGCTGTGAGATTGAACTAGTGGACTAAATGTTGCAACTTTGGTACCAAATTTTAGCTCGCTCGGTTCATTCTGAGCGTTCATAACTCTGAGAAATACATTCCTACCTTTGGGACAAAATACCGTATTAGCCACATGCATTCCATTACCTAAATCACGACTACTACTAAATGGCGCTATCATACCTACTTCGACATTTGTTGTCTTTACTAATCTACCTTCTAAAATCATCTCGGTTCTAGCAGGCACGACAACGTTTTGGTCTAAAACTACAGCAATATCGGCTTTCATACGCGGCTGGATAAGAACAGTTGAATCGTCCCCTACACATGTTTCTGGCTTTTCCCCAGTATGGACATCGGTCGCCTCAGTCACGCCAGACATCGGCTCACCTTTGGGTGGGGAATCTAAAATCACTTTAGTCCGTCCATGAGACCCCATTAAGAAATAGGAGCTAATACCACTAGCGAATTTGCCCTGTAGATTTAACTTATTCTGTTTAAGGAAGTCCCACCCTAACACACAGTCGTAACTGATGTTATCGCTGACAAGAAACCGTCCCTCGTGCGCATTCTTACTTTTGGGAAACCTTACATTAGCGTTGAGCTGTCCGAGAATGTTTAAGCTACCCCCGGTAATATATACACAGCGCTCTTCTACATTAGTATTGATTAACGTACTATCAAAATCAATAATGTTATGAATGTTTCTGCTTATGAATGTTCTCATCGAACCAGTGTCAATTAGTGCATGTACCTCTACATTATCTATAAAACATTTAACAAAAGGTTGTGCGGGTATTAAAGAAACATTTAAGTTATTACAACTTACCCCAGGACGATCTGCGACCCCACTTATCGAGTCGCCCTTTTGGAGTTTAAATGATTCGCGCAGTCTTTAGCAAAATGTCCGTATCCTTGACATTCATAACATCTGTCCCTGTAGTCGTCTTGCCTTTGGCTTTGATCATTGCGCCAACAATCCCTGGCAATATGGCCCATCTTTTTGCATACAAAGCACTTTTTGTTGGAATTGTTGCTCCGATCCTCGTTGATCCCGGTTCGCGATCCCTGCCAGGTTTCGAGCTTCTCTTCTAGATTATTTTGTCGTACGGCAATGTCGGACACTAACGCAACTAAACAGGCCATGCCTTCGCCACTTTTTTCGCTCGCTACACCAGCACTACGGATGTCGTTGTTGTGGTCTGTGTAGTCCTGAATGGCTCGATATCGTTGAACAAACAAAACCATTTTTTTTAGGTCTGGCGTTGGATCACTTTCCAATAGTTTCAATCTAATAGTTTTTGGCAAACCTTTCATAAACTGTCTTGTCAATAGCGCTGTCTTAGCTCCCGCATCGATACCTGGCTCAGCCTTTGAAAGGATTTGCTCCAATTCCCATTTATATACTGAAGGGTCCTCGCCTGGTTTCAGCATTCTCGCTTCGAATTGGGCATAATATACTTCTTTGCACGCTGGAGGGCACATCGCTTCCTTTAACGCTTTTGCAGCATCCACATATGACTTGCGACTGTCCTCGTCGAGCGTGTAAAAATGACTAGCTGCTTCGCCCCGAAGAAAAGCTGGAAATTTCTTGCTCTTAGCATCTGCGTTCCATCCATTTGCCTCCGCGCAAGCGTCAAATACTCAAATTCACAACCCCGTTCAAACTTTGAATGTAGAATTGCTGTTGTCATTTTTGAGGTCTAGTCGGTCTATCTCACCGCTTGCCACCAAATTGTAACGTGCCGAGCTGAGCGCAAGAAATAGACACACACACTTTGAGATCTAGTTCAAGTCTGGTTTATTATTTCAGTGCACAACCTTATATGTTTTCATGTCCTGATTACTATCTGTCAACACGTGCTCTACAATTACAACAATACATGTGCTGGTCATTATCTATCAACATAATTATGTGCGTTAATAACAACAATGTTACACTACTAAGGCAGATCGAGCAGGAGTAGTTGAGTCGAATCCACAAATTGCACATGTGAATTCGCAAGCCGGTCGTTTGTTGTGTTGTGTCAATCCCGCTTCCAAGGAAACATCATCGGTGTTTCTTTGGTGGAGAGTGTAATGATTCCGCCACGAACCGAAATAATTTTAGAGGGGAAATTGGTCAAACGTGCCAAAAGTAGCATAGGTATGTTAGAGCCACGTTCTAGCAGCAGCAATGCTGTTAGACAGGGGTTTAATATAGCGCGTGTTGTCGTAAAACCTGACAACAGACTTGTGCCTTTACGTGTTCTCAATGCACCTAATAGCCTGATTGAACTGCTGCTGGTGAGCATTTAGCAGATTTTTGTCCTTTGATTGAATCGTGCCTGTCTCAACCCAACATTTGTGGGGCGGTTGGGAATAGTAGGCCGCCACAGGTTATTTCAGATAAAATGGAGTCTATAATTGACCCGTCATTACAAGGTGAAGATAGGGACAAGTTAAGAAATTTGCTATTTGAGTTTTCGGATGTTTTTGACGACAGTTTAGGACACACTAACATCTTGACACATTAAATTCACACAGGGAATAGCACACCAATTAAGCAACATCCTCGCCGTACCCCCTTATGCCCACCGTGAAGAATCTGAGCGACAAATCATTGAAATGTTAGCAAAAGGCATAATTCGTGAGTCAACAAGTCCCTGGTCTAGTCCCATAATTTTAGTAAAGAAGAAGGATGGCGAAATGCGCTTTTGTATTGACTATAGAAAGCTTAATTCCGTCACTGTTGGACACGCGCACCCTTTGCCTCGCGTTGACGATATTTTAGATTCATTAGGAAACTCGCAATATTTTTCCACATTAGACCTAAAAAGTGCCTACTGGCAATATTTTTCCACATTAGACCTAAAAAGTGCCCAACTGCCTTTGTCACCCAGGGCGGCTTGTTTGAATTTAACCGCATGCCCTTCGGTCTTGTTAACGCGCCAACTACATTTCAAAGAGCCATGGATCTTGTGTTAAGTAGCCTTTCCTACGTAATCTGCTTGTGTTATCTCGATGATGTGATTGTATTTGGTCGTGATTTTAATGAACATTACAATAGGCTGAAAATGGTTCTAGAGAGATTGCGTTCGCATAATCTTCGCGCAAAACTTGAGAAATGTACCATTGCCGCGCGACAAGTCTCATTCCTAGAACATGTTGTTTCTGAATCTGGTATCATGCCAGATCCGGCGAAAATTGAAGCTGTCAACAACATTACTAGCTCTCGCAATATCAAAGATATTCGCAGTTTTTTAGGTCTCGCTGGCTATTACCGCAAATTCATTCCAGGATTTTCGTCTATTGCAGCGCCATTACTACAGTTGACGCAAAAAACGGCGCGATTTAATTGGACTGATGCTTGCGAACAAGCGTTTCAGCGTTTAAAGCACTTATTATGCTCTGCCCCCATTCTGGCATATCCTGACTTCGGTCAAGAGTTTATTTTGCAAACAGATGCGTCTGATTATGGCGTTGGTGCGGTTTTGTCGCAACTTGATGCGTTAGGAAATGAGAAAGTTATTGCTTATGCGTCAAAAGCTCTTTCCCTTCGCGAGCAGAAATACTCAACAACTGAAAAAGAAGCGTTTGCCGTAGTCTTTGGAACAGCCCATTTTCGCGTCTATTTATTAGGTCGCCATTTCCAAGTAATTACTGACCATAGTGCCTTACGCTGGCTGCACACTATGGCCGGGAAGCTAAGGGTCGTTTAGCGCGGTGGATTATGGATTTACAGGAGTTTGATTTTTCAGTCGCCCACCGTGCTGGCCGGATTCATAATAATGCCGATGCTCTCTCGCGCCTTGTACAAACTAATTCACAAGAACCCACCACATGCATTAAGAATGCACAGCAACCAGCGTTTGTCTCCACAATACGTGTTAAATTATCTGGGGGACGCACAGCGATTGTTAAATTAGAAAGCAGCAAGCCACTTATCGTTGATACAGATGGCACTTTAGTAAATATTCATGATCAGAATCGTGGTGCTGCTTCCCTTTCACCTCCGGAGGTGGGACAGGTCAACACAATCACATTAAATCCAACCATAAATCTCCGGGATAGTCAACGCAATGACCCACATCTTGCATCCCTTATTGACATGAAAACACGTAAACTGCCTAAGCCAAATTTAAAACAAATTGAGGATCCTGCACTGAAGAGTTGGCTTAGACACTATGACCAATATTTCCTTCATGATGAAATATTGTACAGAGCGCTTGGTAACCATAGCAACTCTCATCCACAACATGTTTTATTAATACCCTCTGGTTTACAAGCAAACATCCTCAAAACACTGCATGATGGGCCACTAGGAGGTCATTTAGGAGGTCACTGTAGGTATCACTCACTAGGGGCAACAAACACTGAGTCAAGACGTACATTTTGAGCTCCACTATTTTTCAATATTTTTTTCTTTGAATAATGCTATTGTATCTAGCTATCATACTGTCATGATAGCACTGATAGCACTGTGTATATCTTGTGTCGAATAACCTTCGATATTGGTTTTATATTATGGATTTATCAAATTTAATTGATAACGTTGGCCTTGCTTGGTCAGGCAACTTTGAATTGCTGAAGCGATTCGTAAAATATATTCTAAAGTTAGAAGGAATATGGTCGCAGCCTGGAGGCGATAAAAAGGTTTTTAGCTCTGGTGATACGACTATAATTTGGCGAAAGAACAAAAAATCGAACGAAATAAAGCAATTGGTATGTACGAAATCTATAGCCTCGTCAATGAGATGCCAAAGCAAGAGCAATATCGCAAGCACGTAGTTAAGCGGCGCGCGGGTAAGGCATTTTGCCTTCGCTTTCAAATCGGTTAAGACGGTGGACGCTACGTAAGTGGTTGGGGCTGCGTTGGCTTCTTCGCGCTTGTTGCTCACTAAGCGAGATAACGCGTCGGCGCTACCATGAGATTTACCCGCTCTATGTTGTACCGAGAATTCAAACTCTTGCAACTCCATCAACCACCGTGCTAGCCGCCCCTTTGGTTCAATAGTGCTTAGCCAACGGAGAGCGTTGTGGTCGGTAACTATTGTGAATATTCGGCCTAAGAGATAAAGACGAAAGTATTGTGTCCCATAATATATTGCCAAAGCTTCTTTCTCAGTGGTAGCATAGTTCCGTTCACGGGGTGTAAGGCTGCGAGAGCCGTATGCAATCACTCTCTCTAAGCCTAGGCCGACATTCGACGCGTCTGTGTAAAGGGTAAATTCTCGATCGAATTTCGGATAAGCTAATACTGGTGCTGAGCAAAGTAGACGCTTGAGTTCGATAAACGAAAGTTCACACTCGGCAGACCAGTGAAAGGGAGTTGCAGACGCAGCCTTGGTTGTAAGTTTTGTTAGAGGTGCCGCGCTAGTTGCAAAGTTCGCAATAAAACGACGATAATAACTGGCTAGTCCTAAGAAACTCCGAACTTCTTTTAGACATGTTGGGGCTGTGATGTTTTGTACAGCCTCAACTTTCTGTGGATCAGGGCTAATACCTTCTCTGGAAACAGTATGGCCTAGAAACGCCACTTTCGTTTCGGCAAACCGACACTTCTCTAGCTTAACATGCAAGTTATGCTGTCGGAACCTGTCGAGTACTGTTCTTAATCTGTCATTATGCTCCGCGAGGGTGCGCCCAAAACAAATAACGTCGTCAAGGTAACATAAACATATGTCAAACGTTAAGCCTGCCAGGACGATTTCCATGGCACGTTGAAAAGTTGCCGGTGCTGTTTTCAAACCAAAACTCATGCGGTTAAACTCAAAAAGACCCGAACTTGTCACAAAAGCAGTTTTCGACCTATCACGTGGGTCAACGGGTATTTGCCAGTAACCACTGCGGAGATCTAAAGTTGAAAAATATGACGCATCTCCCAAAGAATCTAGAATATCCGCAATGTTTGGAATTGGATGCGAATCATTGAGCGTGACCTCGTTCAATTTACGATAGTCTACGCAAAAGCGTAGTTCCCCTGACCGTTTTTTCACTAATACAATAGGGCTTGCCCAAGGGCTGGTACTAGGACGAATTATGCCTTGTGATAACATTTCTTTAATTTGTCTGTCAGCCTCATCTCGATACGCGTAAGGCAAGCGACGCGGACGATGTTTAATTGGCATGGAATTACCTGTGTTAATGGTATGCGTCATAACGTCTGTATGACCTAAAGTGGCATCAAATACATCTTCAAATTCAGACAAAACCTCGAGAACACTGTCTTTATCTTCCTGACCTAAGTTAGAATTAATAGCATCTTCGAATCTGTTCTCACTCCCTTTCGGATTATCTATATTTACACTGCAGCTCGCACTGCTAGTCTTGCTGTGAGATTGAACTAGTGGACTAAATGTTGCAACTTTGGTACCAAATTTTAGCTCGCTCGGTTCATTCTGAGCGTTCATAACTCTGAGAAATACATTCCTACCTTTGGGACAAAATACCGTATTAGCCACATGCATTCCATTACCTAAATCACGACTACTACTAAATGGCGCTATCATACCTACTTCGACATTTGCTGTCTTTACTAATCTACCTTCTAAAATCATCTCGGTTCTAGCAGGCACGACAACGTTTTGGTCTAAAACTACAGCAATATCGGCTTTCATACGCGGCTGGATAAGAACAGTTGAATCGTCCCCTACACATGTTTCTGGCTTTTCCCCAGTATGGACATCGGTCGCCTCAGTCACGCCAGACATCGGCTCACCTTTGGGTGGGGAATCTAAAATCACTTTAGTCCGTCCATGAGACCCCATTAAGAAATAGGAGCTAATACCACTAGCGAATTTGCCCTGTAGATTTAACTTATTCTGTTTAAGGAAGTCCCACCCTAACACACAGTCGTAACTGATGTTATCGCTGACAAGAAACCGTCCCTCGTGCGCATTCTTACTTTTGGGAAACCTTACATTAGCGTTGAGCTGTCCGAGAATGTTTAAGCTACCCCCGGTAATATATACACAGCGCTCTTCTACATTAGTATTGATTAACGTACTATCAAAATCAATAATGTTATGAATGTTTCTGCTTATGAATGTTCTCATCGAACCAGTGTCAATTAGTGCATGTACCTCTACATTATCTATAAAACATTTAACAAAAGGTTGTGCGGGTATTAAAGAAACATTTAAGTTATTACAACTTACCCCAGGACGATCTGCGACCCCACTTATCGAGTCGCCCTTTTGGAGTTTAAATGATTCGCGCAGTCTTTAGCAAAATGTCCGTATCCTTGACATTCATAACATCTGTCCCTGTAGTCGTCTTGCCTTTGGCTTTGATCATTGCGCCAACAATCCCTGGCAATATGGCCCATCTTTTTGCATACAAAGCACTTTTTGTTGGAATTGTTGCTCCGATCCCTCGTTGATCCCGGTTCGCGATCCCTGCCAGGTTTCGAGAGCTTCTCTTCTAGATTATTTTGTCGTACGGCAATGTCGGACACTAACGCAACTAAACAGGCCATGCCTTCGCCACTTTTTTCGCTCGCTACACCAGCACTACGGATGTCGTTGTTGTGGTCTGTGTAGTCCTGAATGGCTCGATATCGTTGAACAAACAAAACCATTTTTTTTAGGTCTGGCGTTGGATCACTTTCCAATAGTTTCAATCTAATAGTTTTTGGCAAACCTTTCATAAACTGTCTTGTCAATAGCGCTGTCTTAGCTCCCGCATCGATACCTGGCTCAGCCTTTGAAAGGATTTGCTCCAATTCCCATTTATATACTGAAGGGTCCTCGCCTGGTTTCAGCATTCTCGCTTCGAATTGGGCATAATATACTTCTTTGCACGCTGGAGGGCACATCGCTTCCTTTAACGCTTTTGCAGCATCCACATATGACTTGCGACTGTCCTCGTCGAGCGTGTAAAAATGACTAGCTGCTTCGTCCCGAAGAAAAGCTGGAAATTTCTTGCTCTTAGCATCTGCGTTCCATCCATTTGCCTCCGCGCAAGCGTCAAATACTCAAATTCACAACCCCGTTCAAACTTTGAATGTAGAATTGCTGTTGTCATTTTTGAGGTCTAGTCGGTCTATCTCACCGCTTGCCACCAAATTGTAACGTGCCGAGCTGAGCGCAAGAAATAGACACACACACTTTGAGATCTAGTTCAAGTCTGGTTTATTATTTCAGTGCACAACCTTCTATGTTTTCATGTCCTGATTACTATCTGTCAACACGTGCTCTACAATTACAACAATACATGTGCTGGTCATTATCTATCAACATAATTATGTGCGTTAATAACAACAATGTTACACTACTAAGGCAGATCGAGCAGGAGTAGTTGAGTCGAATCCACAAATTGCACATGTGAATTCGCAAGCCGGTCGTTTGTTGTGTTGTGTCAATCCCGCTTCCAAGGAAACATCATCGGTGTTTCTTTGGTGGAGAGTGTAATGATTCCGCCACGAACCGAAATAATTTTAGAGGGGAAATTGGTCAAACGTGCCAAAAGTAGCATAGGTATGTTAGAGCCACGTTCTAGCAGCAGCAATGCTGTTTAATATAGCGCGTGTTGTCGTAAAACCTGACAACAGACTTGTGCCTTTACGTGTTCTCAATGCACCTAATAGCCTGATTGAACTGGCTGCTGGTGAGCATTTAGCAGATTTTTGTCCTTTGATTGAATCGTGCCTGTCTCAACCCAACATTTGTGGGGCGGTTGGGATTAGTAGGCCGCCACAGGTTATTTCAGATAAAATGGAGTCTATAATTGACCCGTCATTACAAGGTGAAGATAGGGACAAGTTAAGAAATTTGCTATTTGAGTTTTCGGATGTTTTTGACGACAGTTTAGGACACACTAACATCTTGACACATTAAATTCACACAGGGAATAGCACACCAATTAAGCAACATCCTCGCCGTACCCCTTTATGCCCACCGTGAAGAATCTGAGCGACAAATCATTGAAATGTTAGCAAAAGGCATAATTCGTGAGTCAACAAGTCCCTGGTCTAGTCCCATAATTTTAGTAAAGAAGAAGGATGGCGAAATGCGCTTTTGTATTGACTATAGAAAGCTTAATTCCGTCACTGTTGGACACGCGCACCCTTTGCCTCGCGTTGACGATATTTTAGATTCATTAGGAAACTCGCAATATTTTTCCACATTAGACCTAAAAAGTGCCTACTGGCAATATTTTTCCACATTAGACCTAAAAAGTGCCCAACTGCCTTTGTCACCCAGCGCGGCTTGTTTGAATTTAACCGCATGCCCTTCGGTCTTGTTAACGCGCCAACTACATTTCAAAGAGCCATGGATCTTGTGTTAAGTGGCCTTTCCTACGTAATCTGCTTGTGTTATCTCGATGATGTGATTGTATTTGGTCGTGATTTTAATGAACATTACAATAGGCTGAAAATGGTTCTAGAGAGATTGCGTTCGCATAATCTTCGCGCAAAACTTGAGAAATGTACCATTGCCGCGCGACAAGTCTCATTCCTAGAACATGTTGTTTCTGAATCTGGTATCATGCCAGATCCGGCGAAAATTGAAGCTGTCAACAACATTACTAGCCCTCGCAATATCAAAGATATTCGCAGTTTTTTAGGTCTCGCTGGCTATTACCGCAAATTCATTCCAGGATTTCGTCTATTGCAGCGCCATTACTACAGTTGACGCAAAAAACGGCGCGATTTAATTGGACTGATGCTTGCGAACAAGCGTTTCAGCGTTTAAAGCACTTATTATGCTCTGCCCCCATTCTGGCATATCCTGACTTCGGTCAAGAGTTTATTTTGCAAACAGATGCGTCTGATTATGGCGTTGGTGCGGTTTTGTCGCAACTTGATGCGTTAGGAAATGAGAAAGTTATTGCTTATGCGTCAAAAGCTCTTTTCCTTCGCGAGCAGAAATACTCAACAACTGAAAAAGAAGCGTTTTCCGTAGTCTTTGGAACAGCCCATTTTCGCGTCTATTTATTAGGTCGCCATTTCCAAGTAATTACTGACCATAGTGCCTTACGCTGGCTGCACACTATGGCCGGGAAGCTAAGGGTCGTTTAGCGCGGTGGATTATGGATTTACAGGAGTTTGATTTTTCAGTCGCCCACCGTGCTGGCCGGATTCATAATAATGCCGATGCTCTCTCGCGCCTTGTACAAACTAATTCACAAGAACCCACCACATGCATTAAGAATGCACAGCAACCAGCGTTTGTCTCCACAATACGTGTTAAATTATCTGGGGGACGCACAGCGATTGTTAAATTAGAAAGCAGCAAGCCACTTATCGTTGATACAGATGGCACTTTAGTAAATATTCATGATCAGAATCGTGGTGCTGCTTCCCTTTCACCTCCGGAGGTGGGACAGGTCAACACAATCACATTAAATCCAACCATAAATCTCCGGGATAGTCAACGCAATGACCCACATCTTGCATCCCTTATTGACATGAAAACACGTAAACTGCCTAAGCCAAATTTAAAACAAATTGAGGATCCTGCACTGAAGAGTTGGCTTAGACACTATGACCAATATTTCCTTCATGATGAAATATTGTACAGAGCGCTTGGTAACCATAGCAACTCTCATCCACAACATGTTTTATTAATACCCTCTGGCTTACAAGCAAACGTCCTCAAAACACTGCATGATGGGCCACTAGGAGGTCATTTAGGAGGTCACTGTAGGTATCACTCACTGGGGGCAACAAACACTGAGTCAAGACGTACATTTTGAGCTCCACTATTTTTCAATATTTTTTTCTTTGAATAATGCTATTGTATCTAGCTATCATACTGTCATGATAGCACTGATAGCACTGTGTATATCTTGTGTCGAATAACCTTCGATATTGGTTTTATATTATGGATTTATCAAATTTAATTGATAACGTTGGCCTTGCTTGGTCAGGCAACTTTGAATTGCTGAAGCGATTCGTAAAATATATTCTAAAGTTAGAAGGAATATGGTCGCAGCCTGGAGGCGATAAAAAGGTTTTTAGCTCTGATGATACGACTATAATTTGGCGAAAGAACAAGAACTTGTTATCGTTTGATGGAGAAAAATCGAACGAAATAAAGCAATTGGTATGTAAACATATGTGTGCAAATAACTTAACAACAGCCGCTCCCTCGTCACAACAGCCATGAAGCATGTCGTCGGGCACTTCTTCTGAAAGAATTGAAAGCCTTAAAGCCGACTTGTTGATGAATAATGAAATGATTCATTCGTTAGCAAAATCTGTTTCTGGCATTTCGACTATAGTTTCCGAAATACAAGTACGCTTGGAAAATAATATTGATTTGAGTGAAATACCTATTAAAACGCAAACCACTGAAATTAGAAATGCAAATCAACTCGATGCGGTCGATAGTTGTATTGTTATAGCAGAATCGCCTAATACCCGAGAGAATAACAACAACAATATAGGCTATAGTGTTTCGGAGACAAAAGAAAATGAGTCGAAGTTATCAAGCAAAAGCGATGGAAATCAAAATAAAACAGCCGCTAAGCCTAGTACTCGTCAACTTATTGAAATTAGTGATCAAAATGAAATAACTTATGCAGAAGTTGTTAAAGCCCATTCCTTCTCAATAAATGATTCCAAAGCTTCAGATATAACCTTAATGGATGCAGAAAGTAATCAAGTTAAGGGCGATAATTTACCCGGTGATCTGCCTAGTGATGGATTTATTGGTGTAAAGCGAAAAAGAAAAAGAAACAAAAGTTTCTTCCTTTCTGGAATTGATGAAAATGTTAAAGAAAAACAGATTTATTCGTATTTAGTGGAAAGAAATATTGCTCCAACAAAAATTTCTGTGTTTCAAAGTAAACGAAAGGGAACAGTCTCAGCAAAAATTGTTCTCCCCTCAAGTTGTAGCTCGCTTGTTGTGGGTGAAAATTTTTGGCCAAAATTTATTTGTTGCAAGCTGTGGCAACAAAATGAAAGAAAGCACCAGTCCGGGCTGAAAAATGACAAGTCAACCCTAAGCGGAAATTACCCAACCCTAGTATAATGGCAAATACAATTCCTGTTCGAATTTCATGCCGACAGTTCAAAAGAACTCGACAATCTCACCAGCGTTCTCGTAACTTGAAATACGTAAAAATAGTTGGACGTGAGCCAAGTAAGCCACAACGAACCCCACAATGTTTAGTATTGAATGCAAGATCGATTGTAAAGCCGGATGCTCTTCCGGCATTATATGCAGATCTTAAAAATAATGATATAGATATCTGTTGTATCTCTGAAACATGGCTAAATTGTTTTGTATGTGATTCTCTCATCTGTCCTTCTGGTTATTCCATCTTAAGGAAAGACAGAACAAATCGTCGTGGTGGCGGAGTGGCAATAATATGCCGGAATGACTGGAAAATGGAGCTGTTACCAAATTTAACTAATGACTTTGAATGTGTATGGGGAAAATCACAACTGAAAACTCTATCTTCCATGTCGCAGCCATCTATCATCCTCCAGATCATACATATGATCCCAATGACTTAGTTGATTTCTTGTTAGACTCATGTGACCACTTACTATTATCCCAACCTAATACTAAGATAATAATTGCAGGGGATTTAAATAAACTAAATGTTCGTACCCTATTAAATCAACTATCCTTTTGTCAAATGGTCAAAGCACCCACAAGAGGAGATAATATATTAGACGTCTTTATTACGAACATTCCACATTATTGGAAAAAGGTAAAAGTCGCGAAAAGTTTGGTAAGATCAGATCATAGTATGGTTATAGTATACCCACGGGATGTTATTAAAGCAAAAAGATCAAATTCGTATTTTAGAGACGTGAGACAACACAGAAAACTAAATATGTTGAATGAGCTAGAAGCAACTGATTGGAATGAAATAACTACAGAAGGGCAAAGTGTTGATCAAATGGTAGGAAAATTTTATCAAAGTATCTGGCCAAAATTCGAGAAAAGCTTCCCAATGATCAAAGTTCGTACGTCAACAAGAGACCCTCCATTCATTTCCCCTTTGGTTAAACATTTACTAAAACAAAGAAAGCGGGCTATCGAGGCCAGTAATAGCGAAGCTAATACTCGTTTACAAGAACAGATAAATGATCTTATCCGGAAAAATCAGCTTAATGCCGTAAGGAATGAAAATCGAAAACATAAGTCAGGAACAAAAGATTGGTGGTCTAACGTTAATAGAATTACAGGAAGGAAAGACAACAATATTCCAGTTACAACAACTATCGATCCTAATGAAATAAATCGTTTTTTTCAAAATGTTAGCACTGATCCTCATTATACCACTCCAGAGCTACTTAAAATCCCAGAGGGTACTAGAGTCCCCTCGCTTACAGTGGAAATAGTACTCAGTCATCTTCAAAAACAAAAATGTACATCATCAGGCCCAGATGACCTTCCACACTGGTTCTGGAGGGAGTTTGCATTTGAATTGGCTCCAACCATTACGCAAATATTCAATACATCACTGAGAGTTGCTGAAGTCCCTGCGATGTGGAAACAAGCCAATCTTGTGCCCATACCCAAAGAATCCACATTCAGTTCTTGTGATCAGTTAGGACCTATATCGTGGACTGACATTATCATGAGACTATTCGAAAAGTGTATATATAAAACTGAAATTGCGCACATTGTTCAAAACTCTATAGACTCAGATCAATTTGCTTATAGGGGGGGTCATAATTCGATAATGGCCTTGATTAAATGCCAACATTCGTGGCTAAAATGGTTGGAAAAAGACGCCAAATACGTGAGAGTTTTCTCATTTGATTTCAGTAAAGCTTTTGACAGCGTTCCGCACGATATTTTATGTAAAAAATTGAAAAATATTCCTCTTAACCAATATGTGATCAACTGGATTATCAGTTTTCTGAAGGATCGTCATCGATCAGAGGGTAAAGGTAGACGGAACTATTACGGACTATGTGAAAATCAATAGGGGGGTTCCCCAAGGGACTGTTTTAGGTCCAGTATTATTTTCCATTATGGTAAATGACATCAAAACAATCCATACTCAAAATGAGCTGGTGAAATTTGCTGATGACCTGACATTGGAGGTTCCTGGGAAGGATAACGAAGATACGTCTACAACCGAAGTTGCCAACATCAGAGAATGGTCCGAGAGAAATAGGATGCAATTAAATATGTCTAAAACATATGAAATGGTGATACGTGGAAAAATTTCAACGCCTTTACCAGATGTCGTTCCAGATATTAAACGCAAAAAAAGGTTTAAAATTCTAGGAATAACTCTAGAGGACCTGCCTAATAAATGGGATTTACAATTTGACGAAATGATTAGAAAAGCCAGTGGAAGAATGTATATAATGCGAGTTTGTAAGCATTATGGTTTGCCCATTAAACAGCGGGACCTCTTATTCAACAGCCTGATAATGCCTTTACTTACCTACGGATCAGAGCTTTGGGGAGGTGCCCATTATGGCAAGTATATAAACCAGATCGATAAATTTATCAGACGTGCCTATCGAAACGGATACATATCAGAAAAGCTGAATTTTATGGAAATTATTTCTAAAAGGGACATAAAGTTATGGAACAAAATAACAAAAAATAAGGACAATGCTTTACAAGAGTTGTTGCCAAATAAGTTAAATAGACCGTTGAGACAGAGAGGACACGAGTTCGAGTTGCCTATAGTAAGAACTGAGCGTTTTAAATGCTCTTTCTTAAATAGATGTCTTTTCAAGTTTATTTGACATTCTTTCGTAATCTTTAATATCTAATTACATTTTATAATAGTCTTCCATATTTTAGCTAATAAGTAGCTTTCAATTTGTAAATAGCGGATAATTTTCTTACATAGCATATATAATGCAAACCTGTAAACTCAGACGTGTGTTTTGAGTAGTGACAATAAAGACTTCTATCTATCTATCTATCTATCACTCGTACCGAAGAACGAGTTAGGGAACGATTTTATTGGCCTGGCATCCGGCAAACAGTAACCAAACATATTCAGTTGTGCAAAGTTTGCAACCAAAAGAACTCGCCACTTAACAGCAACACAGCCCCATTAGGTCACATTTCAGTTAGTCAACCTTTTACTTTCTGGGCAATGGATTATATGGGACCATTGCCAGAAACAAGTCGTAGGAACAAACACATTCTAGTTGTTGTTGACCATTTCACCAAGTGGTGTGAAGCATTTGCTACCCCAGATCAAAAGGCCAGCAAAGTTGCGCCACTTCTAGTAAGCCGCATTTTTTCTCGGTTTGGCCCTCCAGCAGTCCTGCATTCCGACCAAGGTCGAAATTTTGAAAGCACGAAATATGTCACGAAATATGTCATTTTATGGGCATCACGAAAACGCGCACTGCAAGCTACCATCCTCAGTGTGACGGACAGACAGAGCGGCAAAATCTAACTATTCAGGCTATGCTTTCGGCTTTTGCGTCAAATAGAAGAGATGATTGGGACTTGTGGCTGGATTCAGTCACGTTTGCTTATAATACCAGTAGACATGAGGATTTAGGCATTTCACCCTATGAAGTAGTTTTTGGTCAATTACCTCGGTTGCCAGTTGAATTGGAATTAGGAATGCCTCTAACAAATCCTTCCAAACAGAGTGAATACTTAGTTTCAGTTAGGTAGGCATTTCACGATGTAAGACGCATAGCAGAGGAACATTTGTCAAAAGCATCCGCAAAGCAGGCAAGGCTCAATCAATCGACAAACACTTGGCGGCCTTTCAAATTGGGTGAACCAGTCATGTTGAAAAGACCAAAAGGCTGGAAGTTAGGCAATAGATGGGTGGGACCGTACAGAATTCTAAAACGGGTTGGGGTCGTTTGTTTCTAAGGGAGGGAAGGAAATGGTTGTTCATCACGACCAGTTAAAACACAGTTATATTCCTTTTCAAGAGGGCGAATCGGTTTGCCCTAGTAGGGAAGTAGGTGAGTTCAAGGTGGTTGATGTTACACCTCCACAAGACGGTATTGACGGTATTGCTCGTGCTCGGCCTGCCAGACTTAGACAGCATATTAATCAAGATTATAAATATGGGATGTAAAGAAAATAAAGTTCAGTTGGATCTTGACAACGCTGCGTGTCTTGCTTTCTCGGCTCGTTACAGTTGCAAATTTTGTGCAAATCTAATTTTTCATTCCGTAGCTATATTTGATAGCTTCATAATTTGTATACTCTTACACAAGCCACAAGCGTTTAAGCGCTAATGCCAGAATAAAGCAATGCGGGCTTTCATGATGTTAACGGCGCCTTAAAAAACACAGCCGCGAGGCAGCACTATCCTTGCGATAGTAACTCCTAGTCTGGTTGTGTTAGTACGTATATAATTGAAGTTGAATCATAACATGTAGCGAAGACTAGAAGAATTAAAATATGCATACCAAAGTACTCAATTAACTGTTGAATCATTCAATTGTATTTCACATATGGCCACAATAGAACTGTCATTAAATTATTTTTGTATTAGCATATTTTGTCTTTGTAAAGCAATGAATTAATTTTCTAATTAAGGTGAGTCAACCCTGCGGAAACTAATTGTTCTTCGCGCAATTTTGAATATTTAAATGATCAATTGAACAGTTGAATACTTCGATATGCATAGCTATATGCTCAGTTACATGTTATAATTCAACTGCAGTTTTATCCCGAAGCAGAACGCATCATTTGGATGTGCAGTCGAAACTCCGAACTGACTTATAGGTATACTGCCGTCATGGGTGTGCACAAAGTTCTGAGTGCGTAGTCTTGTATTGTATTGTGTTGTGTTGTGTTGTTTTGTGTTGTGTTGTGTTGCGTTGTGTTGTGTTGTGTTGTGTTGTGTTGTGTTGTGTTGTGTTGTGTTGTGTTGTGTTGTGTTGTGTTGTGTTGTGTTGTGTTGTGTTGCGTTGCGTTGCGTTGCGTTGCGTTGTATTCCGAAACATTCTGAAAAACTCTTTTCATATAATAATTCTAAAACTACAGTTAGCAACAAAAATTCGTCAGGAAAATATTTCGTACATTGAAATTGGATAAAACTCGCTACCAATCCCTGTTGACTCGATAGCTAAATGTGTAGGCCGGCAACAGGTGGGCATTTTGCACAGCGCATGCGCTAGTTTAAGAGCGAAACTTGGCGCAATCCCTGGGGCGAAGGAGTGTGGAAGGAGTGTTTCGTGGATTTCTCTGCTTTTCAAGTTGATAAAACAGCATTGTAATCAAAGGAAACTTTGCAATAATTAATGGAAACATTTAGCAATGCTTCCCAAAGGTTTTAAAATTTTAAATAAGTCATTTTGCTCCGTTATTTCTCTTTTTATGCTTTGAAAACAGGCAAGCTCACTCTTTGAAAAATCCCATCAATATTCCCCAAGTTACTTCCCCATCATTTGTTTAAACTAAACAGAAACAGATTAAATACTTAGTTATATAAGGTATAACAATATTGTTCACTGATCTGAAAGATTCCAGTATTTTTAGTACTCGTTTGAGCAAAGAATAAACCAAATATATGCATAATTGCATATCAAGAACAAAAATTGTACAACATGTTTGTAGACTTTTCAATATTTTTTTAATAATTTTATAAGGCTGATATATAAATACAGGATTATTTGTGTTAAACACATGGTATAAATACAATAAAAGTCAAATTTACTTAAATTATTATTCTAAAGTTTGAAAACACACCAGGTCCAATTCACATAAATACTGTTAGTTTCTCAAAACAATTTGTATAATCATGAAATTTGGCTAACATTACCAAGTGCACTATGAATGATTGATAGTAAGCACTGACATAATGACCTCAGAACACTGTTTTGAATAAAGTAAGCACAATTGCCATACAAAATGTCATGTGTGGCCATTTCCTCATAATTAAGAGCTTACATAAAAGAGCATGTTATGTGAATATTATATTTCCAAAAGACACAAGATGATTAATAAGAGCCTTTTACTAGACTTGACAGCATTGTATCAACAACATGGAGCAATTTATCTGCAAGAAAGAAAAAAAATACTAAATCTTTGGAGAAATGGCCAAAAAGAGGGAAATTGTAAGGCAAATGTAAGCCAATAATGACCAAGGTGTACTTAAAATCCAAGCCAAAGTAGAAAATGATATGCCAGTTACTCTACCAATAATTTTGTAAACACAAAACAGTAAGATATGAATCTATACCAAATTGCTATAACCTTTTCTTATGGGGGCTGCAGTTGGTGATGGCTGACATACCCATATTCAGAGACAAAAATTTATATCGCGCGCATTTTTCCCAGCATACCCACTAATTTTTCTATGAAGCCTGACTAATAAAGATAATTTTAAGCCATGTTTCAGAGAACGGCCAGGGGCAAAATCTTAAGATATGTTTATTTATATGCCATATCACCATTGAATTTTACAAAGCAAGCACCCCTATATTTAAGACAGCCATAAGACACTTAAACTCAAACAAATCAATGCGGAATTTCCTGACTCATAACAACCAATACTTGAGCAGCCTCAAGAAAGTTTTTGCATCTATATTTACTTTATAACAAAGCAACACAGGAGCAATTTCATAAGCATGTGACTACATGACATTTTCACTGCATAAGTGCATTTGACAATTATAACATCTAGCACATTTTTCCTATTAATGTTTCAAGTTTTAATAAAACAAAGTATGATTTAACTTTCATAAAATACCTTTTCTAGCTAAAGGCCACCGCCAGATTTTGCAAAATTTAAAGAGCAATATGTGTCATTTTCTTCAAAATGTGTATTTTAAGACACTTGTAATTCCTGATAAGGAAGGACAAACAAATTATTGAACATACCTGTGGAAACAACAATAACACAGCTTCCATTAACAGTAAAATAAGGACACTTGCTTGTTTCCAGATTGCTATATCCTGCTTCTTAAATTCAGACAATGAGTGATTCTTCGCATGTTTTCGAGTTCTTAAGCCGTAATATCCTTTGATATAAGCACCACAACTTATTCTTTCATGAAACACTTTAATTTCCGTGAACAGTCCAGTAAAAAAGCACAAAAATCCTCTGAAAATTCATCTTTTCAACGTTCGAAGAATAAAATGGCAGTTGAAGAAATGCGCCCGCTATATTTTATACAGCGTCTGCAAAATGCCCACCTGTTTAGGCCGGCAGTCTAGAAACTCGAAGATACGGCGTGAGGCGGCGTGAGGCGGCGTGAGGCGGCGTGAGGCGGCGTGAGGCGGCGTGAGGCGGCGTGAGGCGGCGTGAGGCGGCGTGAGGCGGCGTGAGGCGGCGTGAGGCGGCGTGAGGCGGCGTGAGGCGGCGTGAGGCGGCGTGAGGCGGCGTGAGGCGGCGTGAGGCGGCGTGAGGCGGCGTGAGGCGGCGTGAGGCGGCGTGAGGCGGCGTGAGGCGGCGTGAGGCGGCGTGAGGCGGCGTGAGGCGGCGTGAGACGGCGTGAGGCGGCACATGAGATGGCACATGAGATGGCGCAAGGCGGCGTGAGGCGGCGTGAGGCGGCACATGAGATGGCGCAAGGCGGCGTGAGGCGGGATGAGTTGGCGCACATCATTAGGAGAGTGTGCTTATTAAATATTCAGTGTGCGAGAGTGTGCGAGAGTGTGCGAGAGTGTGCGAGAGTGTGCGAGAGTGTGCGAGAGTGTGCGAGAGTGTGCGAGAGTGTGCGAGAGTGTGCGAGTGTGCGAGAGTGTGCGAGTGTGCGAGAGTGTGCGAGAGTGTGCGAGAGTGTGCGAGAGTGTGTGAGAGTGTGCGAGTGTGCGAGTGTGCGAGTGTGCGAGTGTGCGAGTGTGCGAGTGTGCGAGTGTGCGAGTGTGCGAGTGTGCGAGTGTGCGAGTGTGTGAGTGTGCGAGTGTGCGAGTGTGCGAGTGTGCGAGAGTGTGCGAGGTGTGCGAGTGTGCGAGAGTGTGCGAGTGTGCGAGAGTGTGCGAGTGTGCGAGAGTGTGCGAGAGTGTGCGAGAGTGTGCGAGTGTGTGCGAGTGTGCGAGAGTGTGCGAGAGTGTGCGAGAGTGTGCGAGAGTGTGCGAGAGTGTGCGAGAGTGTGCGAGAGTGTGCGAGAGTGTGCGAGAGTGTGCGAGAGTGTGCGAGAGTGTGCGAGAGTGTGCGAGAGGTTATCCGTTATAGGTTTTAAATCCAACATCAAATACCCATGAGGACGGCTCGTAGCTTCTTCATAACTCCTCATAAACTCTCGCGATCTGCCAGGATGAACTTGTCTTGCAAGCATAGAGATTTGTTACCTATCTCATGGTGACTTATACAACACGATATAATGGACGTTGAGACTAGTATTTCTCATTTCATTGCCCTGATGAAAAATATTTTGGACAATGTAGATGACGGACAAATTTCTGCGATGACTCCCTTAGACAAAAAATCCTTCAAATTGAGATCACATTCTGAAACTTGGTACAGATATTCATTAGGACATCGCGAATATGGAATGGAAGGGTTGCCCAAAATTTGAGCAGGGGAAAGTGCCCATTTCGGCCTTTAAATTGGCCGACATTCGGTATGTCCCTTGAGGAAAATTATCGCATTTAATCGTCGCATCTGTGGAAAATGGACAGTTCTAGTAAAAATACATGCTAGAGAAGGTATAAGAAAGCTTTTGCACAATATTATATGTTGTATTGTCATGAAATAAGGAAATTTGAGAAAAATGGTGTTGCGCATGCGCAGTCGCATTATCCTCAATATAAAGGGTAAAATGTCATATTAAGCTTGCTATCTGTTGGTGCTATTTATATTGGCAGCAAAATGGATAATATTTTAGCAACTTACACATACCTCAACTGTGGTGACATTTAGCGAAATGTTGCGGTAGCTCCTGCTACCTAAAACACTCCAAATGTGCACGTCGCGAAATTGAAATTCATCTATGTCTGTGAGCGAGGTCAGCATACGTTTGCTAGCGTCGCCGTGATCAATTTTTAACCAAGGAGACCGAACATGAGTGTTTTGAATCTAACATTTCGCTTGACATCCACACAGCTCTGTACACTTCAACCCACTCGTTTTGCATGTGCATCTACCAACAACACATTTGGTGCACCCACAACGAATCAGCACTTCGGTCACTTGGGATACGTCGGACTGGAAAAAGATCATCGCCATCCTTCATCCATCCATCCCCAATGTGTTGTTTCCGTTTCGACTCTGGTGGCTTCGAGACAGTTGTACCACTTTCGTGCCTGTAACGCCGATCGTTTGACGTGTTCGTTCAATGTACCAGCTGTTGGGGGTATATTCTCAATTGTCTTTCCCTTGCTCGTAAAAAGGTATCGCCTTGCATCGTTGACCTTGTCGTCGTCAAATGTGCTGCAATAATGAGCTACAACAAACTGTTCCAAAAGATCTCTGCCTCCTTCACATATATCGCCTTCCGATGTCGTTACTCGTTCAAATACTGGAGTCAATCTGGGCATTCTTTTCCACGTTTCGCTGAATGATTTCTTGCCGATTTCTTGCCTTTACCTTTGAACGAAGATGTGCTATTACAGCGACTGAATGCGTGGAAAAACAGGAGAGCGGTGGCGGTTTGAGGTCCTAGTGATATGGCAATCTCGTGCATATCAAGTATTAGAGACCTGATCATAATATTATTATCACATTTCCGAAAGACGCTATAAAAGCAGATAGAACAGATTTATTCTTCAGAGATGCCCGAGACCATAGAAAGCAGAATATGTTCAGTGATTTAGACTCTGTTGACTGGGATAGAATATTAAACGATGATCTTTCCTCTGATGTGATGACTACTCAGCTTTATGAAACTCTATGGCCTAAATTCGAGACTTGTTTTACACTAATCAAAGTTCGATCATCATCGCGTGACCCGCCGTTTATGCCTCCGCTTGTTAAACATCTGTTAAAAAAGATAAATAAAGCTGTAAGAAAAAATTATGAAGAGACATTTATCCGGTTACAAAATCAAATTAATCGTCTCATCTAAGAAATGGTGGAGTAGAGGCAACAGTATGACTGGAAGAAAAGGAAACACTTTACCGGTTAATTCTATAATAGAGCCAAGTGTAATAAACACCTACTTTAAAGGTATAAATACTGACTCCAATTATTCTGCTCCCCAGTTGCTGTTGATTCCTAAGAACACTAGAATTCCCTCGCTCTCATTGATACCAAGCCCAAAAGAAAACTCAATCAATTCCTGTACCCAACTTAGACCTATCTCATTAACAGATATTATTATTATGCGCCTGTTTGAGAGATGTATTTATGAAAGTGAAGTCGCTGATGCTGTGTATAATTATATTGGGGCCGATCAGTTAATAAAAATGGGCACAATTCTACCATGGCTCTAATAAAAAATCAACATATGTGGTTAAAATGTCTTGACGAAGGTGCTAAGTAGATAGATAGGTAGGTAGGTAGGTAGATAGATAGATAGATAGATAGATAGATAGATAGATAGATAGATAGATAGATAGATAGATAGATAGATAGATAGATAGATAGATAGATAGATAGATAGATAGATAGATAGATAGATAGATAGATAGATAGATAGATAGATCTGGCTCTGTCTTCGGTCGGCCAGCGACACAAGGCCCAGTTCATTAACAAAGTCTTCGGCTAGTTTTGAGAGAATAGGCGTCAGAGATATTGGACGCAAATGATTGTTAATATCGGTTATGGGTTTCTGTTTGGGGATAGCGACAACATCGGCCTTCTTCCATGCTTGTGGGACCCAACATTCCCGATATGATAAGTTTAAAATCTCTTTGACAGGAAGCTCGAGGAGATCTGCATTTTCTTTTAGTACCCATGTTGGTATCTAGTCGGGACCGTGGGCTTTCTTTGGATTTAGCTTTGAGAGTTTTTCAAAAACATCCCCTGCAGTTACTGTTATGATGAGATCATTTGGTACATTAAGTACCAGATCATGATAGTTGTCCGGAGTTAGTGGTTCAAACTCCGCCATTAGAGACAGAAATGTGTTATTGATCTCATTCGTTACGTCAATCTTTTCTGTTTTAGTATGACATTCGCTGGGTCTTAAGGCCTTAAGGATTTCCTCGTTATTTCCACCAGTAGGTCTCATTCCGCTAAGCTTCTTAACCTCATTCCACTAAGAAGATGGTTTACATTGTTTTAGATGTTGTACACTGTTCACGTAATACTTTGTACGGCAGATTTTTCTCTCGCGATTGACCCTATTTCTCAGACGTTTGAATTGGGGAACATTCCCCTGATTGAGGGCCTTCTTGCGTTTCATGATTGGGGTCGAAAGTTCTGGATTCATCCAGGGAATTTCATTGCACTGAACTGTACTAGAACGCAATGGAAGAATGAAGTCCAAGCCAGTTGATACATTAGTTTCCAAGAGGGATATTTTTCCTGCGCGAGAAGATACCTTACCAAACATATTGGAGATGTCCAACAGTTCTAAATATTTACGAAATGCAAGGCGGGAACTCGGCCGCAAACTCTTTTCCTCACCACTAACTTCCGTTCCTTTTGAAGCAGGCTTCGTTCTTTCGGCTTAAACTCAACAGACATATGGTCGAAAAGGCCGAAAGGTGCGTACTTTACCGGTTGATCGTAAAACTCGTGGAGATTAGTCAGGACAAGGTCAAGAGTGTTTCTACCTCGCGTGGGGAAGTTGATAAGTTGACGTAAATTATAGCGTGAGATATATATAATCGTGAGATATTTAAAGTCACCCAAGATAATAAAACCACAGTTGGAGAAGCGTGATTCCAACGTAGTCAGGCAACTTGATAAATAATCTAACATTCCAGGACCGTCCACGCTAGGGGGATGGTAAACAGTTCCGATAATTAAGTTATTGAATCCTCTCGGTAGTCTAGGCATGCGCAAATTAATCCAAAGTACTTCAAACAAGTCATTAGATATGTCTTCTATCATCTCGAAATCTTTCGTGTCTTCGATATACATGCAAACACTGCCGTGTTGACCGTTAATTCTGTCTCGACGGATAAGATTATATCCCTGTAGGTTGATTACGTTGTCGTGTATATGGTTCTGCAACCAAGACTCTACTATACTGATAAATTGGTAATTTTCACGTCGAACAACTTCTCGAACTTCATCGATTTTAGGGGCTAGGGACATTACATTACATTAGATAAAAAGAAGGAAGGGACGTGGGCAAATTTTGGGGTTTTACATGAATCAGTTAGAGTAATCTCATTTGACTTTAGTAAGGCATTTGACAGTGTCCCTCATGACATTCTATTTAATAAAATCAAGAAAATATCTATTAATACTGGATGATTGATTTCTTGAAAAACCGTAAACAGAGAGTGAAAGTTGATGGTGTCTCAACTGAATTTTTAGACATTAATCGTGGCGTACCTCAGGGGACTGTACTTGGACCTGTAATGTTTCTATAATGGTCAATGATATCAAGGCGGTGAATCCCTCTAATGATTTATCTAAATTTGCCGATGATGTTACAATAATAGCACCAGTTTATGACCACGAAGATTCAGCTGGAGATGAAGTGGAAAATATGAAACTGTGGTCAAACGAAAATAGAATGTCTTTAAATATGAAGAAAACTTATGAAATAATTGTTCGCGGAAGAGTGTCTGCTCCCTTATCGGACCACATTCCATTCATAATACGAAACGATTGGCTCAAAATACTGGGTGTTACGATTGAAGAAATACCAGGAAAATGGGATAAACATTTCGATGAAATGATGAAGAAAGCTTGTAGTAGAATGTATATTTTAAGAGTCTGTAAACATTATGGGTTCTCTACGCAACAATTAGATCTTCTTTTCATAAGTCTTGTAATCTCCCTTTTCACCTTTGCAGTTGAGTTTGGGGCGGAGCATCTTGCCACAAATATGTAAGTCAGATTGATAAGTTTATAAATCGTGCTCACAGAAACGGGTATACCAGCAACCGATCAGATCTTAAAGCAATAATATCGAACAGAGACAAGAAATTATGGACTAAAATTACAAGTGATGATAATAATGGTTTACACACCCCTTTACCTAACAAGATAAATCGACCTTTAAGACGGACAGGTCATAACTTTGAACTACCTACTGTTAAAACTGAGAGGTTTAAAAATAGATGTCTTTTCAATTTTATATAAACTGTTCATATTTTTATATATTATAACCTGCGTAATTTTATAATTGATGTAAATAATTCTGTAATAACCATATTTTAGTATTCTCACATGTAAACTCAGACGTTTGTTTTGAGTATTTCAATAAAGACTTTTATTATTATTATTATTATTATTATTATTATATGCGTCTGCCATGCCAATTACCAACACAGGTAAACATGGAAACGAGGCCTCTGGGTCAAAAGTGAATAAACAGTAAGGTCTATTGTTTGGCATACTCCCGTTGACTTTCACGAGCCTTCTAACACCAGAACCACGGTTTGATCGTGTACCAGACTTTAAACTAAATTAACGTGAATGTCTGTCAGTCATTGGGCCTTAGCATATTCACAGTCCCTGGTCCGTCTACTGGTGGTGCTTCAAAGTCTCGTACACGATCAAACCGTGGTTCTGGTGTTAGAAGGCTCGCGAAGGCCAACGGGAGTTGTCCCTTCATCGTAAAAGCACTAATTGAGAACATTGATGATACACATGAGCTATTCGTAGGATCTCTAGAAGAACGAGCAGTCCCAAATCAGGATGTGGATCTTCAATCATAGATGCTATGCAACATCGAAGAAGCAGATGAACGTATCTCATTCATGTCCATCATGCTGCTGAGCTCTGTCTACGTATTCTGGTCAAGACTGTAAACATTGATGTTGTTGTTATTGCGCTCTCAGATTTTCACAGAACACCCGGACTCCAGGAGCTGTGGCTCGAATTTGAAATGGGGAAGCATTTAAAGTACATTCCGATGCACAAGATTTCCACTTCTCTTGGACCTCAGACATCCACCGCTTTCCTGTTTTTTTTCACGCATTCAGTTGCTGTGATACCACCTCCTCATTTAAAGGAAAAGGTAAAAAATGATTTAGTGAAATATGATAATGATGATGATGAAATTTTTATTGATCATCCCCCGTAGAGGCTTTTCAGAATCAATATATAGTTACAAAGCTGTTACTAACTAATTATAAAAGCTACATATATATATTGTGTATCTACATTCTACATAGCATCTAAACATTCTCTTAGTAAGTCTTTTCTCAAATTAGTTTTAAAACTACCTATATTGAATCGCATAATTTAAGATTTGAAGGTAAATCATTCCAAAGTTTTGCTATACGATACTGAAATGATTTCTGACCATTTGCACTTCTAAATAGTGGAATGTTTAGATGATCTGATTGTCTAGTTGATCTTCTACTTATTGATTCCCTGGTAGTAAATTGGGAACTAAGATATGACGACGCCATTCCTTTCATACACTTAAACGCTAGCACGGCGTCTAGGTAGTATAGCTGCATTTTCACCGGAATCCACTGTAGTTCTTTCAACACTGGAGTCACATGATCATACTTTCGAAGACCATACTTTGATGTCGTTGACCAGACGGAAGAGCAATAATAGAGCTTGCTCAACACCAATGTATGGATAATAATAATAAGCAGTTCCTTGTCAAATACATGTCTAACTCTTTAATCTGTTCTAATATAGACATACATGAAGATGTCACCCTGATGATATGTTCGTTGAAATTCAGAGACGATCAAAAGTGATACCCAAATCCTTGACTGATTCACTTGGGATTACTTATTTACCCAACAGGAAAAATTTTTCTGGTAATTTAGAGACCAACTGCCTGCTTCCGTATACCATTAGGTGAGTTTTTCCAGGATTCCATAATAATAGATTTTGGAAGCACCAGTTGCATATTCTTACGAGATCTTCATTTACAATGTTCATAGCTAAATCATAAACCCTAGCTGGAAAGCACTTGTATATTTTTGTGTCATCCACTTAACATTCGGCTGGACTTTCATGAGGGATTGAAGGTAGATCGTTTATATATATCCTGAATAACACGGGACCAAGCATACTTCCCCGTGGTACCACGTTACATACGTCTAACGCTTCAGAGAGCGTTGAGTTGATACGAACTCTTTGGGACCGATTTCTCAGGTAACTAGTAAACCATTTTAGTGCTTCAGTTGATGCTGAGACAGAATGGGTAGTAACGATATAGGCAGATTATTTTCAGCTTCTTCATAATCACAATCACTGCTTTTAAGAATTGGTATTACTTCGGCACTTTTCCAGATTTTGGGGAAAACTTGGTTAGTAAAGGAAGCGTTTACAATAGATGTTAGCGACGGTAGAATATATTGAAGACAATCCTTAATAACTCTTAAGGAAATCTTGTCACTCCCAGGTGCTTTAGCTGTTGGCATTGCAACAATTATCTGCCTGACTTCCTCTTGTGTGACAACGTTAAATGTAAATTGCTCACTCGGGGGGTAAGTTCTTGGGACAAAGGGTGTTTGGTTCAAATCATAATTAAATTCCTCAGCCATTAGATTAATTTTCTTTACTCTGTTATCCCCGACTGAACAAAAGTATTTGTTAAAGTCATTTGCAATAACCCTTTCTTCTTTCACAAAGGACTTTACACTAGTTGTTTTCCTTGGGACGCATGAACGAATTACTAATTCCATAAACAGTTGGAGTCATTTGGATTATCTCTTATGCGTTCAACTACATATTCCTTCTCGGCCTTTCTCAACCTATGTTTAACCTCACGCTTTAGGTTTCTGTATGTTGACCAAGCACCGCGATCGTCTGATTGCTCGCTAGCTTACGGAAGTCATCCCTCAATCTCATTAATGATCTAATCTCGTCTGTTGCAAATGGGTTGGGTCGAGCCCTCGACCTAACTCGCCTAATTGGAGCGTGTTTGAGAATGCCTACTTTAACTCCAGTGTTCGAAAGAATTAAGCAGATGAAGCAGACAGAGACCTTTTAGAACAGTTTGTTGTTGCTATGCATTGCACCACATTTGATGGTAACAAGGTAAACGATACAAGGCGATACCTTTTTATAAGTAGGGGAAAGGCAATCGAGAATATCCCCCAACAGCTGCTGCATTAAACAAGCATATCAAACGACCTGTTTTTCAAGCAAGGAAGTGGTACAATTGTCTCGAAGCCACCAGAGTTGAACTAGACCCAGTTCACTGGGGATGGGTGAAGGATGACGATGAATTCATTTCAGTTTGGAGCCTTATGCCAGATGTTTCTCATGTGACAGAAACGATTGTTCGTTGTGGATGCACAAAGTGTGTTGTTGGGAGACGTAAACGTAAAAAGAGTGAGTTAAGATGTACTGAGCTGTGTTTGTCATGCAGAATGTGAGATAGGGCCTAGCATTCAGAACGTGTCGCCACAATTGAGGTATGTACAGTATGGGTTACTAAAATATGATCGTTGTTTGCTACTGAAATATATCACACCAACAGATGGCAAGCTTAATGTGACATTTTCCCCTTCATATGACATATCCCAGGATAAATATATCCAGGAAAAGAAGTTCCACCTTTAAATTCCGGTATAATGCGACTGCGCATGCCCACGATCATTTCTTATCAAACTTCCTTAATTTCATGACAATGCAACATATACTATCGTGCAATAGCTCATTTTGAACCTTTCCTGGCATATTTTTACTGCAACTGTCCATTTTCGCGTAGATGCGATGCTAAAATTTCATATTTTTGCTCAAGGGCATATTGAGAGTCGGCCATTTTGTAAGCCGAAATGGGCACTTTTCTCTGCTCAAATTTTGAGGAACCCTTCCATTCCATACTCGTGACATCCTAATGAATCTCTGTGCCAAGTTTCAGAAGGTGATCACAATTTGAAGGATTTGCCTAAAATTGGTATCTTAACAGCCCTACTACTATACGTTTGTCCTTGCCCAATTGTGCCATAGGATGATCTAGCACGATCAAATTACGTTGTGACACATCTAGGTAATCTGCTTTGTCGATATATTCAGGTATTCATTCCTTCATTGAATTCAATTCCAGGCATTGTTCTCATCATATCAAAATAGGATGGCTGCCATTGACCATAACACCAGATGATACGCTGAGGAGGTGGACTTTTCTGGGAATTCTCCAATAGAGTTTTCACCCATGCTGTCTTGCCACTTTGTGTACATCCTGCTACGATATGATGTCGATTTCCAGCTGAGGTAGATTTGTCAAGGAATTTGGTATTCAGTTTTCGTCCATTCATACGCCCATCATGAAAGGTTCTTTGTGACGTGCACGCTTTACTCTTAGGAAGCAATGATTCAATCTTAGGATTCAATGATTCACTCTTAGGATTCAATGATTCACTATTAGGATTCAATGATTCACTCTTCGGAAGCAATGACTCAATTTTAGGATTCAATTATTCACTCTTAGGATTAAATTATTCAATCTCTTACCCTACCTCTCTAACCCTAACACTCGCTCTAACGCAAACTCTTTCACTCTAATTACTCTAACCCGTTCTATAACACTAGCCCTTTCTCCAACTTTATCCCTATCCTTCTCTCTAACTATACTAACACCACGTCTAGCTCTAAGAACAATTTAAAGTAACTCATACATCACCGGGACATTCTTGATAATCAGTTGAGGATTGTTTGATTAAAATCCCTTGATGTACGAGTTACTTTAAAATTGTTCTTAGAGCTAGAAGAGAAAGGTTAGAGAGAGAGAGAGAGTTAGAGAGAGAGAGTTAGAGAGAGAGAGAGAGAGAGAGAGAGAGAGAGAGAGAGAGAGAGAGAGAGAGAGAGAGAGAGAGAGAGAGAGAGAGAGAGAGAGAGAGAGAGAGAGAGAGAGAGAGTGAGAGAGAGAGAGAGAGAGAGAGAGAGAGTTAGCGTTAGCGTTAGAGTGAGGGTTAGGGTTAGAGAGTTAGGGTAAAAGATTGAATCATTGAATCCTAAGATTGATTCATTGCTTCCTAAGAGTGAATCATTGAATCCTAAGATTGATTCATTGCTTCCTAAGAGTGAATCATTGAGTCTCAAGAGTGAATCATTGAAACCTAAGAGTGAATCATTGAATCCTAAGAGTGAATCATTGAATCCTATGATTGAATCATTGAATCCTAAGAGTGAATCATTGAATCCTAAACGTGCGGCGCCAGTGTGGGTAGAGTATGCAAATACGGCGGTTGACTGTTGTGTAAAACTACCTGAAAAATACAATGAGAACTTCGACGTTTCGAGCGAACATCCCCGACCCATTCATTGAATCCTAAGATTGAATCATTGAATATTTGAACGTGAATCACTGAGAGGTGTGTGGAAAGTCATTCTCAACATCAAATAATTGTGCACGTCACAAAAGAACCTTTCATGATGGGCGAATGAATGGATGAAAACTGAATACTGTCCTTGACAAATCTACCACAGTTCGGCACCACCCCTTTACGCGTATCGTAGCAGGATGTACACAAAGTGGCAAGCTGTATGAGTGAAAACTCTATTGGAGAATGCCCAGAAAACCACAAGTCCACCTACTCAGCGTATTATCTGGTGTTATGGCCAATCGCAGCCATACTATTTTGAAATGATGAGAACAATGCCTGGAATAGAATTCAATGAAGGAATACCTGAAGATATCGACAAAGCAGGTTACCTAGATGTGTCGCAACGCAATTTGATCGTGTTAGATGATCTTATGGCACAATCGGGCAAGGACAAACGTATAGCTGATCTTTTCACAAAAGGGAATCATCACAGAAATTTGTCCGTCATCTACATTGTCCAAAATATAATTCATCAGGGCAAAGAAATGAGAAATATTAGTCTCAGCACCCATTATATCGTGTTGTTTAAGTCACCAAGAGATAGGCAAAAAATTCCCTATGCTTGCAAGACAAGTTCATCCTGGCAGAGTGCGAGTGTTTATGAGGAGTTATGAAGAAGCTACGAGTCGTCCTCATGGATATTTGATGTTGGATTTAAAACCTATATCGGATGATCAACAACGACTCAAAATAAATGTACTGCTAGACGAAGCGAGGCCTTAGTCGAATATGTACGGAAACAGTCCTATCGTCAACCACCCCTTGTAGATGCAATGTATAACACCGAGCAGCGAATGCAAGAGATAATTGAAGCACGACACCTTACCGCGGTTGAAAAAAGCAAGCTGTATTCTGACCAACTAAATCGATTTCTAACTTCTAAAAACAAGATGGATATTCCGGTTCACCATCCTGCAATTGTTGAAAGGCCAGATATCGTTGAACCACCAACCGCGCCTGAACCTATAGAGATAACACAACCCTAGATTAGCTCACTCTCGCACAATCTCGCACACTCTCACTTTCTGAATATTTAATAAGCACACTCTCCTAATGATGTGCGCCAACTCATCCCGCCCCCATGCTGCCTCGTGTGCCGCTTCATCCCGTCTCACGCCGCCTCAAAAATCCGAGTCGAGCGGTACCTATATTACTACGAATGTATTATTAGATACATAGTTCGTCAGTACACATATTTATACATAAATATATCTACTTGAAAAACATTTTCGTATTTGACAATTATACGAATTGTTTTCATTTTTACAGTCTTTAAAACTTTAATTAGTTAGAATTTCGTGTATTTTCCCAACGACACAGCCGCTTTGGCGTGAGTTCATTAATAATTGTATAATAATTGTATTGTGTTGTATTGTTATTGTATTTATAATTGTATAATTTCATTATAACTGAACAACTGAAATTATAAACTCGTGGGGTGTACAGTCTTACTGTCTGCAGGTATTGATTTTTATTTCCTTCTAGATACATGTAATTATCTACGAAAAAAGAAAAATAGCTGAGCAGGACTTTTGTCGTGTTCTATTTTATGGAGTTAAATATTTCCTCTGTAGACATACCACACACTCCTTGCGCTTAGACAATTGGATCACAAGTAAGCTGTATGGTGATAAGATTGTAATACTTTATGTAGTTTTATATATTGGGGACAATACCATAAATGAACATTACTATATATGGTCACGAACATGTGACAAGTAGTTTCACATTCAGATAGTAGTTCGAGAAGGAAACAAGCGAGATCTGTATTCCTTTGAGTTATTTAGTCTTATTAAAATATAAGAACATTACAAACTGTATACTATATTTCCCAAGATTGTGAATTATAGCTTTTGCCATTTCATATTAATATAATAAAATAACTTTAATTGTGCAACAAAAACGCGAAAAACCGACGCGTTCAATCGGCACAACGCTACTTGCCATTAAGTCAGTGGTGTAGTCCTGGATCGCTAACAAGGGAGCTCTCAAATATTCGCATTACTATATTCTCACTAATTAATTATAGCAATCTGTCTGTATGTTTACATATAACTCTACTGGCCACTAAATTATCATTCCCCCATAGAATGTTGGCGACACATTATACTTCGAGACAAAGATCAACATTGAAGTGGAGGAGGGGAGTTTAACTTAATAGTCATTTAAGTCTTTTAAATATAATTTTTTTAATTTGCTGCACGGTGCGCCAAGGTTTTTAATCCTTGTTTATTCGACTGGAAATCCGTTTGTTGCCAACCAAACAAATATTCTTGTATTACCGAATGTATATAACTCATATAGTCCAGCATTCTTCTTTATGTTCATTATGTGTAATGTTAACTTTCTTCCCCTCTTCCTGGGAATATTAACCAATGACAGCCGATAATATCAGCAATTGTTTCTTCTATTTTTATAACTATATCAGTTATATGACTTATCTATAATCAAAAACACAATATTCCATACCTTATTTGTTGGTTAAGAAAACAAGTAGTTAATATAGACTTCTTCTTGACACAAACAGCTGAGAAACCTTTACGACCTGCGTCCAAAATTGTAAAGTGATCGTTCATCGAACGAGTATTCGACTATTTATATTCTTTTCCCGCTCTGTCACATGACCTAGACGATCTCTGGTTGGTTAGATGACCGCGCATATTTTTAATACGGTAAAATAAGTGAAATACAGTAAGCATCACGTCTCACCATTTGAGTTAATTAAAATGATCGACTCGAATTATAATGAGGGGTGGCAATATCCAGTCTCCTACGCATACCCTAACATGTCGGATGTTCTTTAGTCATAAAGCAAAAAATGTGATGTTTTCTACAGAACAAGACTAGTCTCGACGAAAAACCATTTAAGTTAATTAGGGGACTATGATTGGGTTATGCGTGAATCGGCTTCGGAATTCCTAAACTCCGACGCATACATAGGTACCTAGGACATTTTAAGAGGTTTGCTGTTATTTTGTTATAATCGTGCAAAAATGTGGCGTTCTCCACAAAATTAATCTCGAGGAATAATCACTTAGGGTGGCTCCCTAGGGTTTTATGTCCGGTGGTTACGTTCTTCCTATATGTGGCGGGAACTTTAGATATCGCGTGTGGCTCGCGGGAATTCAAAATATAAACAAATATAGCGTTTCTTTTCCGAAAAACTTTCAAACTGCACGTATTTGCAGTATTTGCAGCCCTATTGACCAGTGCTTCTGACAATAAAGATAATTCGAATAATGAAGAAAAAACTCTTCCTCTGTGTGTGAAACGGGCAGGATCGAAACTCGTAGGCCTGCAACAAGCTGTCATTGTTGTCCACGAAATGCATGCGGGACTCCATGCGATAAACGAGGTTTCCGACTATTGTATGACGTCAGAGCTCCAAAAAACCTCAAAAGGTGGCTCAAATTTCTCCCGTTTTCTTCGGTGAATTTATTTTTCTATATCTTTGTACATTTAATAATATCGGCTTAATAGGTGTCAATTTTTCTTGAAATTCTATCAAAGAAAATTTTCTGAATATTGATTTTTGACTTTTTAGAATTACAAGAAAAACGTATCGATAGAATTTTTTAACTCAGAGATCCCAAGGATAATGCAAAGTTTCAGAGAGATAAATATACCACAATGATTGAAAATCATGAATCATAATGCAACATGTATGCATTTCATAATTTTAATTTCTCATTGGTTTTAGTTTCATACTAATATTTAACTGTATTGCTTGTTTACTATATCATATTTGATCCAGAAAACAATTTCATGTTTTTTTTCTTTTCCCCTTTAGAAAGACAGCTCTGACAGCATACACATAATAGACAAAATTAATGGTGTAAAGTTAAGTGAAATTTCAGTAAAATTTTAGGATCTTTTAATTGTAATTAAACAATTGACCGACAGAAATTTATTTAGCCCTACTACAAAAGTTCACAACAGTTCATTATCATGCAGTTTCTTTTCTCCACTGAATGACTTATAATTATGTTTTTACTATCATAATCCAGTTGCAGCTTAGCTACACACATGTTGGAAAAACGCGATGATGCGGGTGTGATGTGCGATGATCTGGTAACATGTAAGCGAAATTCTCAGCAATGTAACATTTTGTTTCTTGGCGTTGTGGCAGTACATGTGGCATCGAAAAACGTAGCCTGCGTGCATGCTTCATACGTCAGCATGCAGGCTACGCAAATCGCAAACCGTAGATAAATTAATTAATTTGTTTCCGCTTTGCCTGACGTCGGTCCGTGTAGCCGTCGCACTTCTCTTAGACTGAGACACATTTCTTTGAAGATTTGCTCTCTGAATGATTCAAATTTAAACAACATTAAATCGCAAACCGCAGATAAAATTCTCTTAATAAAGATATCTTTTCAATTAGTTTGTTTTCCGCTTCGCCTGACGACGGGCCGTTTAGCTGTCGCATTTCTCTTAGACTGAGACACATTTCTTTGAATATTTTACTCTCTGAATGATTCAAATTTAAACAGTATTCCACTCGTATGCAATTTCATAAAAAAAACGTCGTTATTTGCATCCACAATTACTGTTATTTTCCGCACAGTTCCGTGATATATTGACGGTATATTTACAAGATAAATAATTACGCATACTCAGCATAATTATCGAAGGGTCAAAAGGTCATTGTATTACACAATATCGATGCCCATATTAGGAAGGGTATCAGGAGGGGTGAAAACAACAATCGAAAATGAACACGCTTTTATGGATTTGTATTATTTCGAAACGAATAAACAAAATCGAAAGAAACCTATTTCCCCCTTTTATCGGAGCAATTTCACATTTCATAGCAAGAAATACCCGTGAGCTGTGTCTATAAAGAGATGAACGAATGGAGAGCATTCTGGATGTTTGCTTTGACTAATATCGTCCTTATACCATGCAAGATGAAGAAACACGAGCTTCTTGAATACAATAGTTAAGAAATAGAAAACGAGTCCGAGTGCTTTATGGTGAGATAAAGCACGATGGGAATGTTGGGAGAACACGATAGAAGCGTGTAAAACACGAGGCGGAGCCGAGTGTTTTACAAGCTTCTCGAGTGTTCTCCCAACGTTTCCCGAGTGCTTTATCACACCATAAAGGCACAAGACGAGTTTTTCTATTTCTTTTATATTATAAGTGGTATATAAGCACAATAAACAATTTTGTTCAAAGATCAATATTGATATTCGCCTAACATGTTATTACTGACGTCACTCGCAAGCTTTTCAATGTTTTCATTGCTTGGCATTTGGCAACAACTACAAGCTTCAATTCTGACCGGCGAAGGAGCGAAAAACGTGCAACTCAACAAAAATTAGGGATTAAAAAGGCACAAAAACTGTTGAAAATTTTCCAAACATAGTCCACAATGATAGACAGATTGGTTTTTTGTTGTTCTGCTTCACTTTTTTCCAGGATTCTGCTCTGACAAAATTGGCTGCGCAAATCTGGCAAAATTGATCTTGAACCAAATATATCAGGCAGTTTTTGTTTGAAGGTACTGTTTGAATATTTTTGTTGCGTTTTTTGTTGTTCGATGGTTGGTGGTAAAAAATATTTGGTATTTGTGTAGGTTTTTGTCGTTGCATCTTGACATTTTAAAAACTATAGACATAGTGTTATCTAAATCAATGCCAAAATGGTTACTTATAATTTTTTGCACCTAGAACTGTGGATAAATTTGGTTTGGTTTGTATCTTTGAATGTCAAAATAACACAGATTTTCGCGTTTCTTGTTGCCGTTGAATGCGAACTTTCAAGCAAAAAAGTATATTCCGAACTCAGAAACAGCTACGAATCTTTATTCGCCGTTTATGTCCCGTTGTCATTTGTTGGCTGGCTTTTTCCATCTCGTTTAGGTCACTTTTTCTTGCTTTCTGACAGACTTTGGATTTAAAACTATTATAACTTTGTTCATATTGCATTGACAGTTCCGAGGAAAATTTAACAAGCAGAGACGAAGGGAGAAAAATCAAAACAGTGGCTGTGCTTTATTGCGTCATAAAGCACGCGCAATTAGCCAATCAAATTGCTCGTTAGATACTACTTATAATATAATCCACTATAATGCAAAAACCTTAGGGAGCCAGCTTAAGGTGGTCTTCCACTTAAGAAATACGAAATTTTCCCCAAATTTTTTTGTTCATAATTGAGCTCCTTATATGTGTAGAATTTCAAAAATGACATTGGCTTACATTGGATGGCCTTGGGAATTGTAATGGCACCATGTGAGCAAGAACCTAAAGGTTCTTCCTCGCGTTGACCTTGAATGACCTTCGCAGATTTGACCTTGACCTTGACTTGACCTAGACCTTGACCTTAAATTATCCATGCATTATATTAAGCATGAGAAAAGTTTATCCAGACCTGTTCTGAAGGAGAAGTAAGACTTCATGGTACATTGCCTTTTTATAATAATCCAATTTTAACATTTGTAACTCGATTTGCCGCAATGAATTTTCTTGGCCTATCTGCAATAGTCTGAAAAGGATATCTCAAGAAATATTGGTAGGATTCAACTGAAGCTTCCACAAACACATATCATTATATTGCTTCATGTTCTGAACCAAAAAAATAACAAAATGTTTTATAACATAGCTATTGATTGACATGTCGTTGTTAACCTCGGGCAAAATTATCCATTTATGGGAAAGAGTAAATATATTTCCGTTTCTCATAAAATATATTAGCATTTTCGTGGTTCAGAACAAAGAGCAGGTTTTGCTGAACATTTTAAGCTTCTTTAGGAAAATTTAGGACCATCGGCTCTAAAGTTATCTTTTGCACAATACGTTGCCGACTTCCCCAGTTGGTGGTGGTCCGCAACATGGTAACCGTGGCAACAACATGTCAATTGACAACATAGTTAGGCTCAGTTATATTATATTTTCTATTGGTACCAAAGAACTATAAATTAGATCAAAACTAAAACTTCTTACATTTTGAGTTGAAGACCACCTTAAGTTAATCGGAGTAACAGGTTCCGACTATGACGAGGGGTACCCGAATATTTAATCTCCTACGCATACCTACTTAACATGTCAGATGTTCTTTAGCAATAAAGCAAAAAATATAGTATTTTCCACGGGACAAGTCTAGTCTCGACGAAAAACCATTTAAGTTATAAGAGGAATAGGATCGGAATATGAATCGGCGTCGGAATCTTGCAAAAATATGGTGTTCTCCACAAAACAAATCTCGAGGAATAATCACTGAAGTTAATCGGAGGAATATCTTCGGATTATCATGTGACGTGATCGAATACCTTGTCTCCTATGCATGCCTATTTAACACGTTGGATGTTCTTTCGTCATAAAGCCAACAATGTGGTGTTTTCCACAGAACAAGTCTCGAGGAAAACCATTTAAATTAATTAGAGGAATAGGATCGGATTGTCACGCGGCCTCCGAATTCCTAGTCTTCTATATACGCACACCAACTTAAAACATTTAAATCATTAGATACTGCATTATTTTGATAGGCAGGAGGAGTTATTTCTAAACTTCCGGCTCCATTCTGTCAATTTGTTTACGTAGCCAATTTGTTCGGGCAACAATTGCATCACTTATTGCCCGACGGAATACATTACGTACATTTATCTAAAGCCACGTGACCAACAATGAGCCAATCAAATTTATAGCATCGAGCACTTGCTCGTCAATTTCGCGCTTCATGAAAATCATTACCAAACAGTAATGCGGGATCTTAAAAGGACTAATACTATATCTTTAAAAAATGAAGGCAAGCACTTTAATGACGATTTAATAAAAAGTTTGCCGCATTGCACTCGATCATGATAACATGGAACTAAGTTATATCTTGTTTTATAATTTTTCGTTGCGTAGAAAACATGGCGTTCATTTACCCGGATCTTCATCAGTGCAAACCCGGATCTTCATCAGTGCAAATTTTGTGTGGATATATAGGCTCATATAGGCTATTTGCAGCGTTAAAAAGGCTTTACGAAGCGTTTTCCACAAAACCTGTCTCAGGAAAAAAACTTGACTTAAAGGTATAGGTTCGGAATATGACACGGATAGGAAGTACCTGTCACCGATACGCGTATAATCACATTTATTTTATTTTTATTTATTAACTTTGCTAAGCCAATTACTGCGGATCCTTCGTTACAATAATTATTATAAATATTAAACGGAAAAGCTGATGAATAATTGAACTAATTAACCAATTAAATGACCAACTGATAAAATACTCAATCAATCACTTAGTCCGTCAATAGATATGTCTTATCTTTGGTAAAAGCAAAAACCTTCCATACAATGTAATAACATGAATATTGAAAGTACACAAAATTTAAATTTACACATGCACCATCCAGTTTGAAAATAATTTGGAAGATGCCTTGCACATCCAGCGATCTGGAATTACCTAGTATAGAACGATCATAATAATAATAATAATAATCTTTATTGACAGGAAACTTTCTCACCAGCGTGATTTTCAGAAAGGTCCTGTAGACAAATTTGATTATATACATGTATTAAATTCTATATCATCTAAGAGTAAAAGTATATAAAAAGTTATAAAAAACAAACTTGAAAATGTTCAGTTTTTAAAATATGATTTAAACTGGGAAAGACTCTCAGAGTTTCTCATTGTTTCGCTAAGACTATTCCAATCCTTACAGGCATGGTACGCTAGTCTTTGTTTGCCCCAGTTTCTTTTGACTCTTGGCAGACGCAAATTGTTTTTGGATCGAGTATTGTGTTCATGTATTCCCGAGATTCGAGTCAAATCCATGTCAGAAACAGTCATGCCATTTACACATTTGAAAATATAAAGGCACCTGTGATAATGTCTTCGCTGGAAAAGATCCCTCCATCCTAGAGTTTTTAAAGCTTCGGTGGCAGACGAAAAAGGTGATCGATCCAAGATTACCTTGGCTGCTTTAGTTTGAAGAATTTGCAGATTTTGCATCAGTGTACAGTTATTTTTATCCCCCCATACAAGGTCTCCATAGTTAAACAGCGGTTGAATCAAACTATTGTAATAGAGGACCCTTGCATAGCGTGGAAGGAGATGCTTAATTCGCTTTAGCAGACCCAAACGCTTATTAACTTTAGCACAAATGTGGTCTATATGCGCTGTCCATGTCATATTTGCTGTAAAGATGACTCCAAGGTGTGTGTACTGTTGAACTGTTTCTATTTCTTCATCATATACCTTAACAGAGGCTGAGATCAAGTTTCTGAATTTTTTTCCACTTCCAATAACCATAGCTTTGGTTTTCTTTATATTTAGTGTTAATTTATGTGCCTTTAACCAGTCACCAATTTTCAGAAGATCAGCATTAAGCTTTTCCTCTAATTCTTTAATGGAAGTGGAGTAGTGATATAATATGGTATCATCGGCAAATAAAGAGATATTTGAGTGTTCCAGTACGTTGGCTAATTCATTTGTATATATTATAAACAGTAACGGTCCAAGGATACTGCCTTGTGGAACACCAATTTCGCATGTGAGAGGATCAGACAGTTCAGAGTAGCAAGAAGTTCGCATTTGTCGATGGCTTAAATAAGATTTAAACCATGACAAATCATCGCAACATACTCCAATCGCACTCAACTTGCTAAGAAGGATCTTATGGTTAACTGTATCGAACGCCTTTGATAGGTCTAAAAATACAGTTCCACACAAATGACCATTTTTCATGAAGTCAGAATATCGTCTGCAAAGCTAGATAGAGCAGTATCGGTACCACGCTTAGAACGAAAACCAAATTGACGTTTTGCCAATAAATTGTTTTCGTTTAAGTATTGATAAAGTCGGGTATGGACTGTTCTTTCAAGTATCTTGCTCAAAGTTGGCAATATACAAATAGGTCGATCATTTGTGGCTTTGCTTCTATCACCAGATTTAAATACTGCAACAACTCGTGCGCATTTCCATATGGATGGAAACGAATGACTCTGATAGACAAATTTAGAAGATATGTGAGTGACGGTACTATTGCTGGGCAGGCATCTTTGAGCAGCCGGGCACTGATTTTATCCAAGCCGATTGACTTATTCGTTTTCAATGACCTTAACTGTTTAGCAATAAACGACTCATCTATTGGACTGAGCTTAAACTGAGAACAGTTTGCAGATGATCCTTGTAACGTTTGAGTAGCAGATGAAGTAGGTAATTTATCAGCTAAAAACTGTCCAATTTGTACAAAATATTCATTCATTACTGTAGCAATGGACTTTGAGGTCGTATAATGTACGTCATCAGAAACTATACAAGTTGGATTAGAGGACTTACATTTTCTGCTGGCAGCTTCATTAACAGCCTTCCATATTTTGTTTCCACCCCCCTTTGCTTTCCTCAATCTGCTTGACATAATAATTTGATACAAAAAAACAATGAATGATCACTAATAGATGATAAGACGACACCGCTTTTCACAAAACGATGTTCATTATTTACAAAAATCAAATCGATTAGTGTCTCAGAGGTGTCGGTAATCCTGGCGCATTCTTTTATCAATTTTGTAAAATCCAAAGAACGCATAAAATTATGCATTTCGCTCCATTGCATTTCTTTTTCCGGGTCTTGAATGATGAAAATCTACATTAAAATCACCCAGGTCTCAGACAAGATCAAAACATCAAAAGAGCTTTCCTTAATTAGTTCTAAGCGAACCATGTCAACCTTGTTCCTGAGACTTCGCACATTAAGATGGCCGATTTTCAATCCTCTTGTATTTCTGATATCTTCTATATTAACGTAACCAGAATTAAGCTCAACATCTCCAGAAAGCTGAATTAATGCCATAGTCAAAAACAACCACTGTAGTAACTTGCAGGTTAAGTAAATCAACATTTGGTTCGATATGTTGAGACCGTCTTTGCTTCGAGTAACTGTAGTTGCATATTTATCGTTCACAACGATAACTTGGGATGCAAAGTAGTTCTCTCTAGCTGCGAAAGATAACGATTTGCAACAATTTGCAATAAATTTTCCACAGTTATCTCTGTGGCTCTTTTCACGTACCCCAAGATCTGGTTAGCTTTTGTGCTCTGCGTTTCCACCTGCTTCTTCCACGATGGATCAGACGAGATCCACACTACAAGGTCTCGTTCTTGGGTACAGTGGTCAAGCTGCATATTCCCAATGGAGTACGAGGTCATAATGGCATTTCGTTTCGAGATATTGTTTGAACTTTACATTTGGTCTGATTGAACATCAGATCAGAAGACGAAGACCAGCTGTTTATGTTGTTCAGATCTTCTTGCAAGAGAATATTGTCTGCTTCATACGTTATGCATTTGAAATTTTGAACAATTTGGTTTTGTCAGCAAAAGTCCCAATTGTAGACGAAGATATTGCTCGGGGTAGATCATTGACGTAGAGAAGGAACAGGATTGGGCCTAAGATTGATCCTTATGGTACTCCAGATGTCACAGGCGTAGACGGAGATGTTGATCCTAACGCTGTGACTTGTTGGCGACGATGGTGAACATAAGATTGGAACCACGAAAGCAGGCCACCGTTGAATCCAAAACTACTGAGTTAATCGATCATTTTCTTGTGGCTCAATTTATCGAAGCCTTAGACATATCAAGATAAACCACATCTGTCTGCTCTCCTTTATAAAGAAGTTTACCAATTGAAACTATAACTTGGATGAGTTGAGTTGTGCAGGATTTCCCGGGAGTAAAACCATACTGACAGTGATTTATGATCTTTTGTAGATGGAATCTAACGTGGTTTAATATGCAACATTCCAACAATTTTTAAACAATGCATAAAAGGAAAATCGGTCTGTAGTTATCTACGTGATCCTTTTCTCCTTTTTTATATACTGGAACAACATTGGCTAGCTTCCACTCATTCGGAACTACACAGACTTGGAGAGATTTGTTAAATAGGTAAGTGAGCGACGGGGAAATTTGATCAGCTGTTGCTTTGAGAATTCTACCAGGGATTTCATCTGGTCCTAGTGCAGTATCCGGGTCGAGAGATCTTAGAGTTATCAGGACATCACTTTCAATCAGTGTTAATTGATCCATTGCCTGCGTAGGTGAACCAGAAGAAATATTTCGCGATTTTCGTGTCGTTTCTTATTGCCCAGGATACAGATTGTGGGATAGTACTAGTTTTAGATTTTAGCTTGAACAGACTCCAAAAGTGTTTCGGGTTGAAATACGAACTTAACTCTTTTAGCCAGTTATCATCTGAATTTGGAGGTGTATAGCATGAACATACCAATGAATGTGAGTTTGATACCGTGGTAACGACTACTGTCACAATTTCAATGTTGCTATTAGTTTTTACCTCAGGCACTCGTTTAAACGATTCACTCTTAATCGCCACTAACACTCAACCACCTCTGCTTTCTCTGTCCTTACGAAATATTTCATATAGTTGACCAAGAATCTCGCAATTTAATATATCTTTGTTTAACCACGTTTCGTTAACACATACAATTTCACTGTTCTCCGAGTAAACTAAATCTTGAAAATGAAGAATGTTATTTATTACTTTCATACCTTGCTTGTGCTGACTTTTCAAACTTCGAGCATTTAGAAGAAGACATTTCAGAGGTGTTTTGCTTGAGATCTTTTCACAAGATTGATTAGCTAGCTGTCTTGAAGTTTGGTCCAGGATTGGTGGCATTATCACAAGCAAGGAAAAAAAGAATAGCTGCATGCAAGATCTTTCGGTTTATGTGTAAGTTCCAACCGTAGCGATGTCGATTATTGCAAGGCAAATTGTATTTTCTAAGTACAACATCACGGGTAGATACCCAAACATAGCAGGCAGGATAATAAGTTCCGAGCTGATAAAAATGTTTCTCGATACAGTTTGGGTGGTTTAAAGGACTCGTTTAGTTTTCAATGACAGCGGCAGAATGGACAAGAGATGTAGAATGTGTATTATGATACGCCCAAAGTTCGTCAGATTTCTCTTCCCGTTTGAAACTTTATTCGAAACCATGTTAGAATTTTAATTTAATTTACTTACACGCAAGTAATTCAACCATAGTAATTCACGCAAGTTATTCAAGTTATACCTACTTTGCACATTTACATGAGGTTTTTAAAAAAAACATTTCTGAAGGAAAACCCGATAAGTTATCTAGAGGGATAGGATCGGATCAGGTTGGAAGACCTAATCTCATATAATTATTACATATAATTAGCGAATTTGTAGATTTAAGATTTGCAAGCTTCTATGCCTGAGGGGTTTCTAAATCAATTGACAATGTAGTTCGGACAAAATAGTTTTAATCTACATGTTCTTTCAGCATTTTTTACGTATTTATTCCTCTCTCATTTCCTCTTTAGATCTCTAGTTTTCTGGGTGTCTGCAGCGTTTTTAGTTAGGTCTCTGAGTTTCTTAGTCACTAGTTTTCAAGCACTCTAGGTTTCTGGAACTCTATAGTATCTTAAAAAGTAAAGGCAATCACTCTAATAACGATTAATATAAAGTTCGCCGCATCGCGCTTTATCACATGAAATTCAAGCGACGGTGAAAGGAACTACAAATCTTTTTTATCATAATTGTTTTGCTTTGCAGAAAGCCACGTTCATCTATTTTGTAAAACTTTCGATCCTTGAGTCCGCATCTTCATCAGTGCAAAAAAGAGCTTCACGAAAAAATAGACCTGGCGTTTTCCACAAAACTTGTCTTGGGGAGAAAGTATTTGACTTAAAGGAATGGATTCTGAGTATGACGCGGCTAGGAAAATACCTAGTCACCTACGCATATCATTATGTACCGACTTTGCCTATTTTAATAAAGAGGTTGGATGTTCTGTAGTGATAAAGCAAAAAATGTGGTGTTTTGAAAAAAAATCTCTCAAGGAAAAACCGAATAAGTTAACTAGAGGAATTGGATCGGATTAAGATGCAGCTTGGGAAGACTTAATCTCTTATAAGCAATCATAGAATTATTATCTATTCTTAGCGAATAAATATGTTCTCTGAGTGGCGTGGCGTGGAGACATTGAGTGGCACGAGTGAGCGCTTGACGGTGTGACATTATAGTATTTTTCCACAGTTTTTGGGAAACATTGTAGGTTGCTGTGCTTTAGGATATTTAATTTTCTAAGTTTCTATATCTGAGTTTCTTAATTTCTCTCCAGGTCTTTGGATCTCTAGTGTTCTTGATCACTGCGTTTCTACATATCTGAGCTTCTTTGTTTCTAATTTTCTAGCACTCTAGGTTTCTGGTATTCTATATAGCACTCTAGGTTTCTGGATTTCGACTAAAATTCATCATGGCGGCGGGTCCTGTTTGTATGAGCTCCGACTCCGATGAAAATATAATGACCACCGTTTGGGATGTGAAAGAAATTTACAGATATAAAACTTCCGACATGATATATTACGATGGCGAACGAATTAGATGGTCTGCTGATCATGAATCGCTGAAGAAATGTATCGAATATGCTTTTGCCCAGCGAGGTAAATGGTCGTCGCCAGGGGGCAATTCAAAAAAGTTTGATAGCTTTAACTTTGACTTATCATGCACATGGTATCCTGGAAAATTGGGTTCTTTACTATTCCGTGGAAAGGCTGGCAATTTGGTAAAGGAATGCTTGATTAAGGCGTGTATGTCGAGCACACTTGACGAATTTCAAGACCACTTAAAGGTATGCACAACTTCGATAACTAATGTCTGTGACGGGGTCAGTTCCCATAATTCTGACTCAATAACTGAAGTAAATAGTGTTTGCCAGCCTTCCGATGTTAGCCAGACCAACGGACAGAAGCAGTGCATCGAAATCGATCAAAGTAATAATAGTCTTATAACACGGGATTGTGCCTCTCAAACACAAAACCAGAATTGTGATCATTTGTCTGCAGAATTGAGAGATGCTCTCAAGAAAATTGATCGTCTGTTTGATTTAACAAACAATGTTTACAATTCTATAAGGAGATTGATAAAGGAAGCCCCGGTTTCCTGTGGAAATTGTATGTTAGGAAAGAATGCGTCTGGTTCAAATGCCCAGTCGATTTCTGCCAGGGATATCGGCGAAAAAATGAGGAAGTGTAACGAATTATCTATTGAACTTGAAAGTGTGAAGTTAGATGCCGTAATAATGGAGTCGAGACTCTCCAATAATATATACCAGAATAGTAAAGCGATTGAGCAAATTCATAGTCAAATGATTAACATGCAAAATATACAAAATATAACAGATGAGCGGTCAACCATCGCGAACAGAGAACAATCAAATACTCATACAATTAGTAAACAAAACGAAATCAGTGAAAACCCCTGTAACAAGCACGATCGTGCTATAGTGGACCTGGTACTGCATGCGTGGCCGAGTTCTGATCTTACGTCAAATTTTGCCATGCCGTGCGTGCCATTCCAAAATATTGGAGCTACCGGAGTGTATGTGCCGTGTGAACGGGGCTAAAGTTAAGGTAAAAAATGATCTAAATTGTTGGTTGGTTCATTTTGCAGTTTCATGTCGCTTAGTCATGGTATGATCATGGCTTCATAAAAACACAAATTGACATGTCTTTGTTTTTATGACAGCGGTTTTCTATGACTATGAATATTATAATGTAGTCAGAAGGAGTATTACTCCTCTGCGCTTTCAGAAACTAAGCCAGCGTGTGCCTTTAGTCAATTAACTAAACGCTTATAATTAATCGTTATAATTAATAGTCGTTCACATTCTTGGAAGCTTTAGACTAGTGTGACTGCATGTGTTCACAACAATAGAGGATTAGAGAAGACAATTAATTTCTTTCTTAATTATCGTTTCCGTCTGCCGATATACATGTATTTGCTGAATATTTATGATATGTATATATTATTTGCAACGAATACAGTCAAGAATTGCTTGTATCTTGCTTCTAAAGTCAAAAATAAAAAATCGAACACCGTCAATCGATGCGAAATATTGCTAAGAATAATTATGTCAAGTTTCATTCCGATCGGACAAGTAATGACGGAGCCTTAGGTTTTTTTCAAGGAGCGTCGCCCCCTAACAACAACAACAACAACAACAACAACAACAACAACAACAACAAATAACAACAAATAAATAAATAACAACAACAAATAACAACAACAACAACAACAACAACAACAAATAACAACAACAACAACAACAACAACAACAACAACAACAACAACAAATAACAACAACAACAACAACAACAAATAACAACAACAACAACAACAAACAACAACAACAATAACAACAACAACAACAACAACAACAACAACAAATAACAACAACAACAACAAATAACAAATAAATAACAACAACAACAACAACAACAACAACAACAATAAACAACAAATAAATAAATAAATAAATAACAACAACAAATACAACAACAACAACAACAACAACAACAACAACAACAACAACAAATAACAACAACAACAACAACAACAACAACAACAACAACAACAACAACAACAACAACAATAACAACAACAACAACAACAACAACAACAACAACAACAACAACAACAACAACAACAACAACAACAACAACAACAACAACAACAAAAACAACAACAACAACAACAACAACAACAACAACAACAACAACAACTAAAACAACAACAACAACAACAACAACAACAACAACAACAACAACAACAAATAAATAAATAACAACAACAACAACAACAAATAACAACAACAACAACAACAACAACAACAAATAACAACAACAACAACAACAACAACAACAACAAATAACAACAACAACAACAACAAATAACAACACTAATAACAATAACAACACTAATAACAACAACAACAACAACAACAACAACAACAAATAACAACAACAACAACAACAACAAATAACAACAACAACAACAACAACAACAACAACAACAACAACAACAACAACAACAAGATTAGCAGCAATTGGGGACCAGTACCTGGTCCAATAAATCAGTTGTTCTACATGATGAACAGTTTTGTCTATCGCATGGGCATCGAAGTGATAAACTACAGAGTAAAGTCAGTAACAATTATAATAGTGTTCGTGATTATCAATGTGAGAATTCTAAATCAAACTGCAATACCGTAGAAGGTAAACCACAAGGTCAACCAATTAGACGATGTAAAACCAAAACGACGCTACCTATGTGTTTGGGAAACTTTCCACTAATTGATTTATTACCATCATCAAATATGCAGAAAAATAAACCTTCCCAATAAGAAGGTTTACTCGAAGCGATACCGGCATGGCTATTATGCAAAACCCAAGCATCAAGGGAATCATCAGACATCACTCCATTCCGCTCACCTGACAAATTTTCGACGGCGCCGTTTAAATCATCGGCCTCACCCAAATCACCCCCCTTACCCAAACCTTCGATACGATCAAAATTACCGGTCCTACCAGAATCATCGACCTCATCAGAATTTCCAGTCCTATCAAAATTTCCAGCCCAACCATCAACCACAACAAAATCAGAAAGACTGGTTGAATTACCTAGAATTTGTTCATGGGATGACAAGAAAAAGAACTTAGCTATTCCTGTTAGAATTACACAGAGACAAAATTACCACCACTGTAATTCTAATAATACCCCAAACATTAACTCAAAGAGACGAAGTAACTTGGTATATACCTATTAATTTAACATCCACAAGAAAGGTTCCTTCGAGAGAGTCGGGTTTTGCTGTTCCTAAGTTTATGTTCATCAATATATGTAGTTTGGCAAAAACAAAAAATCGAGTACGAGCTGTAGTTGCACTGGAGGCAGACTTGGTCAATAACGATATAGATGTATGTGTGGTGAGCGAGAGTCACCTGAAACCTGAAGTGCCAGATGCTGTGGTGACCATTCACAATTATTCAATATTTAGAAGAGATAGAAGTTGGGAAGGACGCGATATGAGAGCAAAAGGAGGGGTAGCAATATATGTTCGGAACAACTTAAAAGTTATTGATATTTATCGATCCAGTTTGTACAAACTTATTGGTGTCACACTTCTGTTACCTACAGGAAATCGCATGTTGATATCTTGAGGAACTATCAGGATGGGATGCAGTGGTCGACTTTTCAACAAGGGGTAACGCATGTTTGGATAACTGCCTTACAAATAGAATAGATTTGTTCTCAAAATGTTATCCTTTCCATATGTTAACTAAAACCGACCACTTAGGGGTTATTTTACCAGCAGGAACGAAACTAAAACCTATGCGTCGAAAGGTTGAATTTCGGGATTGTAGAAAGCATCGAAAGGAAGATTTCCACAAAGCTTTAGCAGAAGAAGATTGGGAGGATGTATCGCAGTCCACGAATGTAAATAACGCTGTGAATTGTCTTGAACGTAAGATCATGGATTATATGAATAAATGTATGCCCACTAAAACAGTCTCAATTTCCTCACGGGATCCTTACTGGATGAGTCCTTTAATGAAATTTTTGCTAAAAGCTAAATCCAGAATTGCTCGGTCGCAAAAAGATAGACTCAGTTTAATTAACAAAATGATTTCTGATGTCATTTGTCTAAACAGAAGAAATTTTAGGGCCTTGGTGGAAAGTAGAACTTGGTGGAGAAAGACGAATGATATTTCTCAGCGAAATGCATCGTCATCAAGAGTTACTTTAGATAATGCATCACTTACAAGATTAAGTCGCTACTTTGGCGAGCTCTGCCACGATGATAGTTATGTCGAACCGACGCTCTCAATTATTGGTGATGAAGTAGATATTCCTAGCTTCACGGAACAGCAGGTATGGAATGCCTTGAAAAGAATAAAGAGGACAGCAACAGGTCCCGATTATATTCCCTATTGGGTTTGGAATGATCATGCGGAAATTCTAACCGAAGTTATAACTAACGTCTGGAATTTGTCCCATATTAACCCTCTTGCAAAGGTTGATTTACCAAAGGAAGATGGTGACTTTCGTGGAATAAATATTACACCTGTAATTGCGAGGACCTTCGAAAAGCTCGTTTATAATAGTCAGGTCAAGTCGACAATTGAGGAAATTTTATCCCCAACGCAATTTGCGTACAGGCAGGGGGGAAGTTGTACAAACGCTCTGTTGACTATTCAGAACAAAGTACTCAGCTTCTTAGATAGAGCGGACTGCAAAGCAGTTAGACTGTTTTCTATGGATTTTAGCAAGGCCTTCGACTCCGTGAAACATTCACTCCTCTCGGAAAAGTTAAAAAATGTGCCACTCAACCCTTATATCATAAATTGGTATTTAAATTTTCTAAAGAATAGAAAGCAAAGAGTCGTTTGTAACGATTTTTGTGGAGAATGGATGGATGTTAATAAGGGTACAACACAGGGGAGCGTAAGTGGCCCCTACCTTTTTAATATTTTCCTGAATGATTTAGAGGTGGACATAGACGGCGAGAACGCTCTTTTTAAATATGCGGACGATTCAAATATAATAGTGCCAGTTTGGAGTGACGGTCCTGATATATCAACAGATACAGTTGGACAATTCCTGAGCTGGTCTGACGATAATTTTATGACTTGTAACCCTGGTAAATGTAAAGAGTTTATCATCCGGAAGAAGGGATATAATGATCAACTCGACAATGTTTATAATATACCCCAATGCAAGGAACTTCCCATTTTAGGCATTACTTTTCAAGACAGTCTCAAGTTTACCAGTCATGTGCGAGGTAAATTGGTCAAAGCAAACAAATGCTTGTACGTTATACGAACACTTAGGGCAGAAGGCTATAGCCAATGTGAGATAGATTATCTATTTAAGACCTTAGTAATATCTACTATAACGTTTGGCCTGTCCGTTTATGGTTCTTCTCCAGCCGAACTCAGTACTCTACAACGGTTTCTTGACAGATGTTTTAAGCGAAAGTATATATCAGAACCTGTAAATATTAGATATCTTTTAGAAATACACGACAGAAATATATTTAAGGCTTCTGTAAATCAGAAGAGTGCCATAGTCGACTTGATACCAAGAAAAAAATCCACAAGCTACTCTCTGAGGACAGAGTTTAGTCAGTATCCAAGAGTGAACACGGAACGTTTTAAATTGTCGTTTGCAAATGGATTAATTTTTAACTATAACCTATTCATATGATGTAAACTTTACTAATGTATTCTTAATATTTACTTGTAACATAAGATATGTATTTTTATCTTTTGATCTAATAAAAATAATTGAATTGAATTAAAAAATAATGTGAAGGCAACCACTTTAGCTACTATGACACGATAGAGTATTCTGCACATTGCATGCACTCGGTCACATCAAATTTTAACGCCAGTTAACTAGAATTTTGGAAGGAACTAGAGTTACCTTGTTTTATATTTGTTTTGTTGTGTGGAAAATACCACGTTAATTTATTTCATGTATTCGTGTCGTTTGGTAATGGTTTGATGAAGAGCTGCATCAATGAAGAGAAACGAAATTGGGAGTTCATTTCATAATATTATATAGCCAGTGCTCAAGGTTAACAGTGATTCCCCTGAATTGTGGTCACATTGCTTAATGTCTGTTCGCCATGTCAGTTTTTCCTCCAGAGTTGTTTTGTAGAAAAATGCACTAAATTTTTTATTGATAACTCCATAATTAAGAACAACTGACCTCCTTAAACCTCACTCTGCAAATCAAGTACTTTCCAAGCTTCCTACTTCAATCGCATTGTTAAAGTATGGAACTATATGTCTGCAGAATACTTCCTCCTACCAGCTTCACCAACCTCACCTCTCCTCTTTCAAAAGAAACATCAAGGACACGTACAAACACTGCCTTGAGGAACAATTTGAAATAGACATGCCTTGCACGTGGACATTGGTGCCTGACTGCTCGTGCCATAAATTATAAATTTTATACATTGTATGCTTAATTATATATGTTGATTGTTGTATTGTGACGGTGAGCACCTTGCATGGGACTTTGTGTCTCGTTCGTGCTTTAAATTGTCCGTTTGGGTCTTCTACACATTGTACTTATGTTGCTATAGATATATAGCAGGTTGTTTTGTTTTGTTTGTATACATGTTGTGTTTGTTTGTATCTGTACTTGCCAGTGTTCATTTGTTATATCATGTTTAATGTTAAGTCTAGTAGAATACTCAATAAAATCACGTAAAATCACGTAAATAAACTGGCTAAGTAGGTATGGGTAAGAGAATATAGGTATTCCCACACCACGTCATAAATCTATCCAATTCCCTTAATTAACTTAAGCTGGCTGGATGTATATTAATCCTTATACAAAATCCTTTACGCAACAATCGCGAAAATTGAGAAATTTACTATATTGAGAAACCAGCGTGACCATTCGTGTACGCTAGAATATTACCGAAAGAACTTCCGAAATGACCTGGCCTGACTTGGCAAGCTCCTCACGTCATTTTGCGCCATTGCGTGTGTTGTATTTAAGAAATAGGAAACGAGTCGCGTCCTTTTATGGTGTTATAACGCACGACGGGAACGTTAGAAGAACAGGAGAGAAGCGTGTGAAACACGAGACGATAGCCGAGTTTAGACTCAGAAGCAGCTGCGAACCTTTCTTCACGGTTTTTCTCACATTGTCATTTATTCGCTGGCTCTTTCATCTTGTTTAGGTGTGCTTTTTCTTGCTCTATGATACATATTGAACTTTTGAAAACAGAACAGTGGCAGTGCTTTATTGCATCATAGTAACTATGAGGGATAGTAACTATGATATTTTGGCTTTGTCAGAGACCTGGTTAAACTCCACGGTGACAAACGCGGAAGTGGAAATTGAAGGCTTTAAACTAACAAGATTGGATCGGTTGGGAAAGACTGGAGGGGGAGTTTGTGTCTATACTACATCGTCGATTAAAGTCAAAGTTCTTAAAGACATAACAGGGATATCTGAATTCGGATTTCATCAGTTATGGATCCAAATACAACTCAGGAATCTAAGATCAATTCTCCTCTGTGTCACTTACAGGCCTGACTATTGTCCAACTTCAACTTTTCATGATAATTTCATGGAAAACTATACACATGCTCTCACATTAGGGAAAGAGATAATTGTTGTAGGTGATTTAAATTGTGACTTGCTGAAACCGGATTCTCCAGAGGCTATGTCGCTACTTGATTTCTGTACAAGTGTGAATCAAACTCAATTGATAAAAGAGCCTACACGAGTAACAGAAACGTCATCTTCTCTCATTGATATTATAATGACGTCGAATGTCAGTTTAGTAGAAAATCATGGGGTGGTTTTATTTCACATTAGTGATCACTATCTAACATATGCTTCTTTGAAACTTAAGATGTTGAAGCCTCCACCTAGTTATATATGTGTGAGATCCTACAAAAACTATAAACCCGATCGTTTCCTGGCGGATTTACAACGAATACCTTGGTATGATATTTCCATCATTGATGATGTAAATGAAATGCTAGACCATTTCAATGAGAGGTTTCTCCATGTACTGGAATCACACGCACCTGTGAAAACAGTGAGGATTAAACACCGCAGCTGCCCCTTTATTAGCACAGAAATTCTTGAACTTATGCAATACAGAGATAACTTATTGAAAACAGTTCGAATTACTAAATTAGCAGCCGATTGGGAAATCTATCGTAATCTAAGAAAATAAGTAAAATCTAAACTGAGAGATGCCGAAAGGAAATATGTACGGACAAATTAGAGCACAGTCACAACATTAATTCAAAGTGGAAGATAATTAGGAATTGTATTCCTCGCAAAGAAAGCACTCGACAAGTCTACACAAAGGATATGAAAGAAGTGGCTAATGAGTTTAATCAGTTTTTCACCTCAGTTGGAAGGAGGGTTTCTGAAGATTGTACATCTTTAATAGAATTATATAATCTACCTGTACCGCCAACAAGTGCTCCGCTGGCTGTGGCTGAGTCACAAAATTTCAGTTTTGTTCCTGTCACGTGTAGAGAGGTACGAAGAACAGTTATGGCATTTCAATCGAACAAAGCTCCTGGCTATGATAAAGTACGAATGTCTACAATAAAGGATGCTCTTCCATGTATTCTCCCAGTTATTACTGACATGATAAATCGCTCGTTACAGACTTCAGTCTTTCCATCAGCCTGGAAAATATCAGAAGTAATGCCGCTTCTTAAAGAGGGAGATCACGAAGTGGCAAACAACAATAGACCACTATCGTTACTACCAGCGACTTCAAAAATTTGTGAGCGAGTAGCATTAAATCAACTGACCTCTTATACGAACAAAAAGAAATGTCTAAGTAAACATCAAAGTGGTAATAAGCAACTACATTCATGTGAGACTCTTGGCGTGTTTATGACAGACAAGGTGTTTAAAGCAATGGACTCAAAAGAACTCACAGTCATAGTATTACTGGATTTGTCAAAGGCGTTTGACAGTATAGATCACCGCAAACTCTTAACAAAGTTAAAAGCATTAGGTCTCAGCCTTGGCGTCTTAGAATGGTTCAAAAGTTACTTGACCGGAAGGACACAGCAGGTTAAGATTGGTTCAGTAGTGTCAGAACCAGGTCACATCACTCATGGAGTACCGCAAGGTTCAATATTAGGACCTGCTTTGTTCAATATTTATCTGAATGATTTGCCTACAATCCCGAATTTTGGTGACTTAGAATCGTACGTAGATGATTCAAAATTGTATCTTTCGTTTCCTATCAAGTATGTTAATGAAATTATACGGAAGATCAATGAGGATTTGTTAAAAATCACAGCTTGGTGCTGTCACAATAGTTTATTGATTAATCCAGACAAGACCAAAGTGTTAGTAATAGGGACACACAAAATGTTGCAACGATTACCGGATGACTTTTATGTGACATTACTTGAGAAAAGGATTACTCCCATTATTTCAGCACGCGACCTTGGGATTCAACTTGATTCAACACTAAGTTTTAACGAACATGTAGCAAACACTGTTTCTACTTGTGTTGCGAGCTTATGTCAGATAAACAGGGTTAAACATCTTTTCGACCCTAAGAGTTTGGAAAACGTCATTTCGTCCCTAGTATTTTCCAAATTGTACTATTGTTCAAACATATGGTCCAGTACGACTAAGAAGAACATAGAAAAACTTCAAAAAGTGCAAAACTTCGCGGCGAGAATAATTACAGGAACACAAAAATATGAGCATATTACTCCAATACTCAAACACCTGAATTGGCTACCTGTCTCAGACATGTTAAAATACTTTGTTGGCGTTCTGACGTTTAAATGTTTGAATGGACAAGCCCCTGACTATCTCAATTCATATTTTCAGGAGAGATCATCTTTGCACGATAGAAACACCAGGAATTAACATAGACTAAACATTCCAGCTTATAGATCGGCGGCCGGAAAACGAACATTTGAATACCGAGCAGTATCCCTTTGGAACTCTCTGCCTAGTAATATTACTGAGCATGAAAATTTTAAAGATTTTAAAAGAAGTTTTTATAACTATTTGCTTGAACTTTTTCTCTTAAAAACTTAATGAATTTATCTTATTATCGATTTAGACTGTAAATATATAATAGAATAATTTAGATACAATAGTACATGTAAATTAATCTGAAAAACCAAATGTTTGGAGAATTAATAAATAATAATAATAATAATAAATCATATTAGGCAATCAAATAAAAATAGAAAACGCTATTTACAAGCTATTATATGCTGAACGCTATTTATAATAAAAGTTGTGATAGTCCAATACTAATTTTTCTTTAATCCTTTTAAATTTAAATTAATGTGCCAAGCAATTAAATTGCGTGTGCATGTCAACTGCTGACGTCATTAAATAATTCAATTTTTGAAAAACGATGCGCTGTATCTCAAAGTTCAAAAATGTCAAATTGTTGTAGGCCTGAATTTTGTGAAAACTGTATCAAGCCACCAACTCCTTGACACTTGGTTTGGGGAAAACACCACATGTTTTTGCTTTATGACCAAAGAACATCCAAACTTTTAAATGTCCTTTAAATGTCACCATGTAATTCAGTAATTTTACTGCAAAATGTGTGAAATTAAACTATCTATCTATCTATCTATCTATCTAAGCATGCATAGGAAACAAGGTATTCCGCGACGCCCCGTCATAATCCGATAATTAATTAATTTCCACACTGGTTCTCAATAATAAGTTATCCAATAAGTCATAATTTATGATAATTTTTGTAAAAGTGTTGCTATTAATTTTCGATTTTCAGACGTTTGGGAAGCCATTTTGGAGAAATTGCACGAAAATTCAATCCGTGGGAAATCAACGAGTAAAAAATATGATAAACATACTTTTTATTTTTTATGGTAAAGAACGAAATAAGTCTATATACCAATTAATAAAGCTGCCCCACAAGTAGTAATATACAGGCCGCAAACATGAGCATATAGGGGGCCGCAGGGGGCCGCGAACGCAACTCATTATAAACATAAACATTAATTATGTTTAGGCGCGTTTGGGGAAACTGTCATTAAGCTGAGCTCAGCATTTTCGTCACAAAAAGACCTTACGCTTTTTATCACAATAGCGATAGCGTCCCTATATAGTTTACCAAGCATCGTGTTCCAAACACAGTCCGTTTCGACAACGAGTAAATATATTCTCGTATCTAATATCAAAAGGGTGAAAAAGGAGGTATGGCGAATGCGAAATCGTACTGATTTTAGAGCGAAATGGATGCATGCATAAATTAACACAGACACGAATTAACGTTTGTAACAATATATTTTTTAAAGTATAACAATTATTTACACAAACATACAGTAATTAAACATATTCTCCAGGTTTTACACTGTTCTCTAGCTTAGAACGTTTGACTTTGTAAACATTTCCGTCCTCTGTTAGCACAAGTTTGCTGTCCTTTATGTTCCACAGGCTGGTCCAGGACTTTAAACACTTTACGTTTCTTGTTCGCAGGCAATAGCGGTACTTTTTCGTAGTCCAGTACGCCAGCCCAATCACCGCGTTGCACAATTTTACAAACAGCAAATCTTCTCTTAGTAGAATTATTTACTTTAATTTTATTTACAACAATTTTAGAGCCGTTCTCTAACTGTTCCTTTTGTTGTTCCAAATAATCCCCTGCCTGGTAAGTTGTGCCATCTTCCAGTTTGACAGCACGTTTTTCCTGTCCGTAATGCTCGATACATCCGATTCCAACAACAGTGTGTATCGAACCAAGTAGTAATTCTGTTAACTTTGGCATGTGCTTGTATGGAACCATTTCTTCTCGTGTTAGTATTGGTAGAGCTTGTGAAGACATTGGGGGTTCTGTAAGCAACTTTGTCATGTTGGCTTTTTCTTCCTGCATCTCCTGTTTTACTTGCTCCCGTAGACGTTTAATGGAATATTTGTCCATATTCGCAGCCAGAGCAAGCTTGCAGTAGACAACAACATGTATTTGCGCAGTGCGATCCCATCCAGTAACATTTAGCACGGCCAATGGCTTCTCGTAAAGAGTAAGATAATTTCGTTTGGGATCTCGAATCTGGTCTTTATCTGCATCCGTTAGATTATCACGTAGATACGTTTCGATGTACTTGTTTGAATAGCATAGTCCCATTGTTCCGTTTTGGTCTGTTGCTAGTAACATAACATACTTCTCTCCAAACTGGGTTTGGGTCTCTCGCATGGCCATGACATTGTAGGAACCCAGCGGAAGATCTTTAAGACAGATGATCTTGTTATTGGAGAAAGCACTGCTATAGTTGTCTAACAGCCGCAATCTGTTCCGTTTTTCAGCAATCGCGTCTTCGAAAGGCTTTCGGCTCTCTCGGATCTCTTTGGCTGCTTCTCCAGCAAAATCTTTCCACTGCACATTTCGTTTGTTTCTGGGATACTACGTTGCTTTATGGGTAGTTTAACATCCAGTACATCTGCCCTGCACAACTCCATGTCTACTTTGCAGTTTCCATTGGCTTTTACATGTACAAGGTAAGGTGCGCAGTTCTCGTGTGGAACAAATCCCGCTTTGTCCAACAATAGTGCATTATCTGCTTTACTTCCTTCGTACCAACTGTAGATACCAACTAGTCTCGTCGTAAAGTCTGCATTTCCATCTTTACGATTTTTAAAATAACGTGTTCCGGAAATGTCTACGTATACATCTTTGGTCTTAGTTGTGCCTTTCTTACTTATAGCTTTACTTCGATCGCACACCTCGATGACATCCAGAGGTAATTTAGAACCGAGGGTTAGATTACCAAGACACCACTTTTCTTTGTCTGCCCAGCTGTCCACAAACTGTCCGCTTATGTTCTTTTTCATCTCATTGTACGTGTAGACAATTAATCCAACATTGCGTGTTCTGTCTATGACGACCAAGCTATGTAACATTGCGTCACAGTAAGCTCTCTAGGAGTCTGCAAATGGAGTAGAGTAGACCAAAGAAGGTGACACGTATCGTGTTATGCGCCTGAGAGTGTCCTCCATAAGGAGGTCACAGGGAACATGGTCTGCACAATAAAACGTCACCTCTGCCCGAGTTAAACCATGATTCGTGGTTAAATCGCGAGCCTTGGCCAAACGAGTATCTTTTTGGCATACCCAGTCTTTCCAATGCTGCCCAACGGTTTCTCGTACGCTCTATTGTTTCCAACTTGGTCACTGTTGTCTAGAATTGTTCTGCCCGCATCCGTTGTACATCCTTGCATACGAAACCCTTCGTTTGTCGTTAGGTGGTGGATAACTTCGTCTTTGTCAAAGCTGCCGGAGTAATCCATGGTTACGTCGATATCCTTTAGGAAGATATTCCTAATCCTGTACTCGTCGGTCCGTAGGAACTCGAGAACATTGGAGTATTCCTCGTCTGCACAGGCGATCTTAAATTGCTGCACGTAGTAGACACTTTCGTCAGTCTCTTTCGATGCGAGCCTCCCATACACTTTGTCCAATTCGTCTTCTTGCGGTTGTTCCTTGAACGGTGACAAGGCGACGGCTTTGACTTCGCATTTACCAAATCCAAAACGAGTTAGCATATCTCGAATATGTTTGTTGACATGACCGACTTCCGTGTACGTTTTCTTGGGCGTCACAAAATAATCTGGAACGTAGACATAGAACAAAAAGTTGTCCACGAACTTGTCACTGCATGGCGAGAAACCAACACCATCCTGCTTTCCATACTTGTTAAAGTTAACACCGACAGTTCTGTTCAGCGAGCTTTCTTTAGCAATTTTCTCCAAAACCACATAACTCTTGTTGGATCGACCAAGAATAGCACGACGAGAAAAAAGACCAAGAGCTTGCATATTACCAAGATGACTTGTAGATTTTAAGAGAGATGTTCACAGCACAAAGTTGTAACACAGAATGAGAAAAAAAACTGCGAAGGGTGCTTTATATAACGCATTTTTGCAAGCTAATCACTTTTGGTCATGACGTCACTGCTCCCAAACAATAGCGGAGCGTGACAAGCCCGGGCTTGCCCAGGTTAGGACGCCTGGTCAGCAATCGGGCCATCGGGCCCTATAGTGCCATTTAAGGCCAAACCGGGCCTAAACGGACCTAATAAAATATCTAACACAAGAAAAAATGAGCCAATTATTGTTTGGAATTCGTTGAGCAAACATCTAAGTATTGCAAACATCTAAGTATGGGTCGCACGCGTAGGAACTGTCCTGTGTTTGGCTGTGGTAGTCAAATCTAGCAAGGTTAGCAAATCATCTCGATCAAGTCCACGGTATGGGCACAGAGGAACGCAAGAAATGGTTAAAGTGGAGTAAGATAGGAACATGTGTGCCTCGACAGAGCGAAGAACCAGAGGAATTCAATATGGAGGAGAGTCTGGAAAATCTATTTAAGCGACAAGAAGAGATGGAGAGAAACTTTAATGTTTACTTACGAAATACGGAAGTAAACGAAGAACTTCTAAATCGGCGGAAACGAAGAAAGAACATAAGGAATGGTTAACATTTTAATTTGTGTGCGCGGACAGGATTACGAAAAGCTGCCTCTGTTGCCTCGGAACAGTTTACAAAATAAAACGATCGAAACTAGAAAACAGTGTAAAAGCTGGACAATATATCTAATAACCGTATATTTGTGTAAATAATTGTTATATTTAGAACATATATTGTTACAAACGTTAATCCCTGTGTTAATTTATGCGCGCATCCAACCAAAGCGGTGTCCTTCGCCATACCCCCTTTTTCGCCCTTTTGATATCTTAAGATACTGTATGATATCTTAAGATACGGTATGATATCCTAAGATACTGTATGATATCCTAAAATGATATCCTAAGATACTGTATGATATCCTAAGATACTGTATCATATCTTAAGATACGGTATGATATCCTAAGATACTGTATGATATCCTAAAATGATATCCTAAGATACTCTATGATATCCTAAGATACTGTATGATATCCTAAAATGATATCCTAAGATACTCTATGATATCCTAAGATACTGTATGATATCCTAAAATGATATCCTAAGATACTGTATGATATCCTAAAATGATATCCTAAGATACTGTATATGATATCCTAAGATATTGCATAATGCGAGCTTAGCTCCTTATCGAGCGAGCTTAGCTCCATATCGAGCCGCTAAGCACCATATCGAGCAGCTTAGCTCCATATCGAGCAGCTTAGCTCCAAATCGAGCGAGCTTAGCTCCATATCGAGCCGCTTAGTTCCATATCGAGTACCTTTTGCTCCAAATCGAGCGGGCTTAGCTCCAAATCGGGCGAGCTTAGCTCCAAATCGAGCGAGCTATAGTCCATGATTATGACTATAGTCATAGACTATAGTCCATCTAAGCTCGCTCGATATGATTGATTGATTGATTGATAATAGTATTTATTCAGGAAAACCAACATCACAAGTTGTGTTTTTCAGAAGGTCCCTGAGAAACTATAGAAATACAAAAGATTAAAACAATAATAATATGCATGCAGGTTATACGATATGTACTATTTACAAGAAAAGTTTAAAATATAGAACTAAGTCTAAGATAATTATATATTACAAAGAAAAGCTAGTTGCAAAATGCTTTCGATTATATTAATACTGTGGAGATTTAAGAAGTGCATTATGAAAACTAGCTAGCTGGTTAATTGATTTGATGTTATTGTCCAAATTATTGTACTCCTTACAAGCTTGATAAAGACGTTTCTGCTTTCCCCAATTGGTATTCGGTTTGCTGAGATGAATGTGATCTCTTTGTCTCGTGTTATACAGGTGGATGGTTTTAGGTAGGTCGAAGTCATAATCTATCAGGTTATTTTTCAATTTGAAAATGGTCAGCATTCGATGTAAGTAGCGCCGGTGGGTAAGTGGGTGCCAGTGTAGGTTTGAGAGAGCTTCAGTGGAGGAGGATAGGTAAGGAGCGTCAAGAATCGTCTTTGCAGCCTTGTTCTGAAGGATTTGTAGTTGATCCATGATGGTGGTGTTGTTCTTATCACCCCAAATAATGTCAGCGTAGTCGAATAATGGGAGGATGAGAGAAAAGATGAGATATGAGATGATGAGATATGAGCTAAGCTCGCTCGATTTGGAGCTAAGCTGCTCGATATGGAGCTAAGCTGCTCGATATGGAGCTTAGCGGCTCGATATGGAGCTAAGATCGCTCGATATGGAGCTAAGCTCGCTCGATATGGAGCTAAGCTCGCTCGATATGGAGCTAAGCTCGCTCGATATGGAGCTAAGCTCGCATTATGCAATATCTTAGGATATCATATACAGTATCTTAGGATATCATTTTAGGATATCATACAGTATCTTAGGATATCATTTTAGGATATCATACAGTATCTTAGGATATCATACAGTATCTTAGGATATCATTTTAGGATATCATACAGTATCTTAGGATATCATAGAGTATCTTAGAATATCATTTTAGGATATCATACAGTATCTTAGGATATCATACAGTATCTTAGGATATCATTTTAGGATATCATACAGTATCTTAGGATATCATACAGTATCTTAGGATATAATTTTTAGGATATCATACAGTTTCTTAAGATATCATACAGTATCTTAAGATATCATTTTAGGATATCATGCAGTATCTTAGGATATCATACCGTATCTTAGGATATCATTTTAGGATATCATACAGTATCTTAGGATATCACACAGTATCTTAGGATACCATTTTAGGATATCATACAGTATCTTAGGATATCATTTTAGGATATCATACAGTATCTTAGGATATCATTTTAGGATGTCATACAGTATCTTAGGATATCATACAGTATCTTAAGATATCATTTTAGGATATCATACAGTATCTTAAGATATCATACCGTATCTTAAGATATCATACCGTATCTTAGGATATCATTTTAGGATATCATACAGTATCTTAGGATATCATACAGTATCTTAGGATATCATACAGTATCTTAGGATATCATACAAAGTTATCTGGTTCGTGTTCGCTCAGGCATGTCTGGGGAGATGACTGTTTGGCTGTATTAATCACCGGTTTAATGATTTAAAGTACAAAATGTACTATGCAAAACTAGATTTAATTGCTTTCACCTAACAAGACATGGCAACGCATAGAATTATGTTAGCTTTCTCTTTTAAATTTCTCGTATATATGTCTCGCGGATTTTACATAGTGTAATGTTAAATGTATTATTGGTAATAAAATGAAAGCTTTGACTTAGAGTTACGTTTATATATTCGCTTCGCAAACGTGTATTTGTGTTTCTCTATAAGACTTTAGCAACGTTTGCATATACTATGCCGATAAACTTTAAGATCTTATCGTTTTGATAGTTATATTTACAGTTTACTAGATACGAGAATATATTTATTACTAACAACGAGTTTATAAATCGAAATTTTTACCATGCCCGTCGCTTACCTATTGTGATAAAAATGCAAAGAAGTATAAAACGGTTATTTCGCCCAAACAAGCCTTTTGACTTAATCCCTTAATGAGTTAAGCTATTGTGTCTTTAGTTTACATTAGCAACAAATGCATCAAAATATTTATGTTTCTAACGCCAAAACGACAATCAGGATTAACTCTTTTTGTGACGAAAATGCTGAGCTCGGCTTAATGACTGTTTTGCCCAATCTCGCCTTGCATATCATTATGACGTCAATACATAATTGATGTTTATGTTAATCATGTTGCACACTCTCATAATTATGCTAATGTTCATGATGCGCCACCCCATCGTTCACGATGTATATTACTACTCCCACATCTCAAAAGTACGGATCAAAAGTATGCACAAGGAACATATATATAATGTAAATTACAAAAAAAACGAAATTTTAAAAAACAACTAAACGACGATTTATTGCTTTTGATCAATAACTAGCTTTGGTCCACTTTCATATTGAAACAATAAATGATTATTAGTTCATAATACTTCAGTGTACTTTAATAATAACAACAATAAAAATAATAATAATAATAATAATGATTTATTCAATAAAATCCACAAGGTGGCTCTTCCCCTAATGAAATCTATCTACAAATACAATAGTAAAATTACCTAAACCTAATAACTATATATAGTATATTAAAAATGACAGTATTATAACGGTGCAACGCATGTTACACGATTCGTTAGTACAACTTTAACCTCAGTACAAAACTGATTGTAATTTGATAAAGTTTTAATCGTGTCTGGTAAGCGTTAAACAGTTCAGAGGCGGTATCTTGAAAGGTTCCCGTTCAGAATAGATTAGTACAAAGTTTTTATATAGTATACGATGAAGTGTTTTTCAATGCAATAGCTACTAGTCACAGGATAGCAAGTCTGTTAATCCCAGCACCGCAGCTTTCTAATTGTGTGGTAGCCGATCTCGTTGTTTCCTCTCTTAGTAGTTGTTTCCTCTCTCAGTAGTAGTATCTCCAAATCTCAGCTCAGTCACTGGCAGTGTACTCTTTTCTGTCAGATAACCACTATCTTCGGTCCAAACATTGGTATTTTGATGACAGTTACATTTTTGGCTTCGATCTAGACAGCTGTTGGTCATTCCGCAAGCACATTTTCATAGCAAGGCAGCCTGTTGTGCATCAAAACTAAGATAGGAAGGCAGATGAAAATGCTAAATATACTTGGAAGATGGGAATTTTGAGTTAAAAAGTACTATTTAGACATAACCGAGAACAGTTGGGAAAAGGCATCTATAAGCCCTTCGTCTGGAATCGAACCCACTGTCCTGCCATCCTTCATTCGCAAAGTATCCTGAACAATGCGTTCTGCCAAATGTGATATCCAAATCTGATTTGAGAATAGTATTATAAAAATATAAAAAAGCTCCATGAGAAGGCTACGTATTAGAACAATAGAAAATGAAGTTTTCTTTCTTAGAAAACATTTTAAAGATTTCAAATTGGCTACTGAGCCACTTACACCGAAACTTACCCATATCTTCAACGAATCAATGGAAGTGGGAAGAGTGCCAGATCAATTGAAAATAGCTAAGTTATACCTATCTTCAAGAATGATGATAATGGTAACTATCGCCCTATATCCATCCTACCAATTTTTTCCAAAGTTTTTGAAAAGATTGTTTACGCTGGACTTCTAAATTACCTAACTAAATTTAATATTCATGGCTAGAAATCCAATACAGTATGGCGGAAAAGCATGCGTGCAGAGCGCAAAATAAATTAATTCAAAATGGCGGCTCTGTATAGAACTAATAGAGGAAAAATGATGTTTCACATTTTTTGTTTCATACCCTTAGAAATTCTCATATGTGCACGTCTAAAACGTCAGTATATAACACAAATATTAACTAGAACAAATTTCGTGACAAATCGATAAGGCTAAATGAGTTCCCTAGCTCGATAGATTTTTACCTCTTATTCCCCATACAAGTGTCTGTTAATTCGTGTTAAATCCCAATAATTGGCCAAAGTAAGCCTTTATTTTGGCAATAATCAGTTGGTTTAGCTGTGATGTGCACGTCTGAATACACTCGACAATATTCATTATTTGTTTTGCGCAGCTTTTTAGAACGTATCTACGTCTTTAAGTAGGTTCCCAAACGCCATAAAAAAGTACGATTTAAGTGCTGCCGAGTAGTTGTAATTCGATCGGCCAAGCGCCGACATAAACACTGAACACGACATGAAAATCGAAGCAATACGCTGCTTCTTGTCTTCGTTCATGTCGCCATTTTAGAACTGTTGTTATGGTTTCCATAGTGTTTACCGCTGTAATGTTTATTTGATCGTGGATGCAGAAATTAAGGCGCAAATACTCAGTCAAAATAGCCAAATACGCGTTAAATTTGAGAGTAAATACACACTTTCTGTGGGAATCAACTTTTGCGCTTTGCGAAATTCATCAATGCAGAGGCAATTTACATATAAATTGTTTCTTATATATTTTTATAATCTTTACGCTTAGTTGTTGTATTAAAAATGTCTCATATTCCGCCATTGGATTGCTATTTGCAAAGGAAATTAGCAATTGCAAGCCCTTCATTAATAGCATATGCTAATAAAGCTCAACGTACACAGGATATAGTTTTGGCTTTAGATATTCCTTATCGAATGCTGAAAGCTTTGTACGTGCATTGTAGTACTAAGAAACCTCTACATCCAACGTGTGAATATGCTATGGTGGCATGGTGCCTAGTACCTATATAAGTGAACTAACATTTGTGAACTTGCTTAAATCTACAATTTATGTAATTTGAGCCTGCAGGTCAAACCGCATACTGTATTGGATTTCTAGCCATGCTCTGTGTTAACCAATATGGTTTTGGGAAAAACCACTCTACCTTTATGGCTGTGTTAGAGTTAATTGATAATCTCTCCAACTCAGTTTATGAAAAAGGGTTTTCTGTGGTAGTCTTTATTGATTTGAGCAAAGCGTTTGATACAGTGAATCACAAAATTATTATTGAGAAACTACTTTATTTTGGTATTAAATTCAATGATACTTTATCACAGCAAATAAAATTATTGCGGTGTTCCCCAGGAATCAATATTAGGACCACTGCTGTTCCTTATATACATAAACCATATAATTATCTAACTGCTCTTCGTTATTAGTCGCTGGGGCACCTGTGCCCACAGCGACTCTATGTTTCGGCACGCATTTTTGTCGGATCTCAGATTGTTAGCCACAAAATGAACATTACGTCATTATAAATCTAGACCGTAGAATGATTTTGAGCGCGCGTATCTTTGGCGCCCCTCATCCAAAACGGACGAAAATACCACCAATCGATTCAGAAAAAAAAACTGTTCTTGGTGCCAAACAAATCGCTAAACACATTGTTTTACAGATCTCCGTGAGTTTTAACCTTAGTAATCTGGTATATTTATTATATCGGTAAACTAATTATATATTCAGTACCTTTGGTCGATTATAACTTCTGTTTTAAAAACCGTGTGATTTTCGCTAATACACCGTTTCGTAGAGCTTTAAAAACAGTACCTACTGACCAACTTTCAAAGAAAAACAATAAAAATTGACAAAGTTCCGGCGAAATTTGAAATCTTAGCGTGCGGCCAAACTGGACTTTCAGAGAAAAACAACCGGAAGAGGCCCAAATACCATGTTGCTATGGTTTTTAAGTGGCCGGAATGAATTCCCCAGGGTAAAATACCCTACATAAGATATTTTTGCCGTGACTGAAGCGCTTAGGCAAACCACAGCCTCGTACCCAGGCGCTTTAATGTGCTAAGCGGTTGCGTGACGCACGCTTGGAAACTTGTAGTGCGTAGCTACGACGGGACGGGTTTCCCGCGCGCTCGTGACGTAACCGTGTAGGAAGCCAAAGCGCCTGGGTACGAGGCTGGGCAAACCATATATAGCCAAACTACGGCAAGCACATGCGTGCTGGAAAATACCCGATAAATAAAAAAAAATTCAAAATAAATACTTCTACTCGTCGTATCGAAGCAAAACTTTCTACAAGAAATACACACATAAAAAGCTAAATTTTCGAATGGAGAAGTCTATTGTCAAATCCAAGAAATAAAGAAGATATTAAAGATTGTTTGAGTTGAACTGGAGGTATGTTTGGGATTAAACTTTTAGAATTTTTGATTCTGTAATGTTTAGTCGGCAACATAACCCACTGTTAAAAAGGATTAAATTTTGTAAGGATTCCAATGGTGTTGGTATCATTTACGGAATCTACATTGAAAAAGCGACTCTCGCAAACCTCCTCAGGTTTATTCAGGTCGTAATTTCTAAATTGTCTTTACGTGAAAGAAATGTAAGTCATGTAAGCCAAGTATGTTACAATCACACTCAGAAAAATATTTGCCGAATGCCTGTAGCTGTAGCATGCACTGTCAAAATGTATTAATTACGGAAAAGCCTATATCATTACCCCAGCGACTAAACGCTCAATATAGCGTCTTGTTAAATATAATATTATTTGCTGATGATACTAGTATTTTTTATTCAGGCAGAGATATTAACCAACTATTACAATTGTTTAACTTGGAGCTTGCTAAAGTATCCATAGGTTTAAAGCCAATAAGTTAATATCATTAAATCATAGAAAAACAAAATGTATGATTTTCTGTTCTAGGAACAAACGTTATATTAAGATTTGTAAAATTCATGAATAATTAATGAGCTAACTACCCAATAAATGAACCATATTTATGTCACATGACATCTTTGTAAACCCCAATACAGGTCAACAATCTGATAAAGCTATGTCTTAATTAGTATTCTTAACTTTTGATACAGCTGTATCCTAATTAGCATGCATTTATTAACTTTGTTAAAAATGCTCCTGATTAATATTCACATATTGGACACGCACGAAACAAACAAGCATTTATTTCTTCCATAACACGCATATTTGCTAAAAAGCACACTTTAGATTAAGTATTATTTCTCACATTTTGTCGTTCACCACAAAATTTATGGTACAATTATTGAAGACAGAATGCGTGCAAATGCTATCAGTATTTCTGTTGCTACGAGTCGTTTCAAACTCTGGTAAAGGCATTTCAGCTAAAACACTATCTACCACATCAAATTGAAAATCTCGCAAATAAATTTGCTGAGCCAAAAGCTAACGCTATTCGGGGACATACGGCCCAAAGGTACCATTAGATCATCAACAATTTCATATTCAAATTCATCATCCTGACAATCTCCGCCTTTATCGTCAGTGCCTTTTTTGTTACTGCGGATTGCTTGCCATTCTTCGAATATTTTAATCGCCCATTTCGTGTTATACCTAGTATTTTTAGGTACAGATTCTTCAAGGAACGACCACTCCTCAATATTCTCATTAGAATCTTATTATTTTCGCCCCATCTGCCAGCATTGTGTTAAAATCCCACAACATTCTTTGAAAACCACCTATTACCGATATCATCTCAAACTCATTAATAATTCATAAGCAAAACACAAAGGAAATCACCACCGTATCGTTGTCTTGATACCACGGTAATAAACACCCATAAATTAACTCGACTTTCGCGTTGAATTTCTGAATTTCTTTAAATACTGGTTTGTTTGAGATGTTGTGTAAACAACGTTCATGTAAACAACTCGTTTCAGTGGACATAGGGGACTCAAACAATAACAATAAAACACTCGCGCTTCGCGCTCGTGTTTCATACCCTTTTCTCGTGTTTGGATCCCCTGATGAAACACTCAAACTCGTTGTTTACATATAACATGTTATAAAACCAACAGCCATGAAACAATGCCAAGGCAGAAGCAAAAAAAAGAACAACTGATCCATTAAGTGGCCGAGTACTGCATAATATTAAGCTAATGACTTTCCACATTCATTACCTATTGTTTCATTTCACAAGTACGATAAAATACTCGCGTCAGATCTGTATGGGGATTTACAATGGCTCGCGCTGCGCGCTCGATCTTTCATGTTCAAATGTATATTCTCTCCGGGCATTTTTTGAGACACCCAGCATGTAGAGCAACGTAACGCACGCATACCGATTTCTTTTTTATCTTATTGGAAAATAAAGTAGGAATGGAGACTGTGCATTTTAGACTGTACATTGTGCTTTTTTCAGAAAGCATCCGAGTGCGTTCAATATATATCTGGGGTACGCACGTCCAGTTGCAGTGCCAGTCCCTTTCCATTTTTGTCGGCGCGCTAGCACAATGCTGCAAGGAGTGTGCAAAATTTTCGTGTTCTTACTTCGATTTAAAGACTAATACTATGGTTTTATGAATTGATAACTTTCTTAGCGATACGATCCCTTTAGAGAAGATGGAATTAATCATCATCATCATTGTCATCAACGTTTTCACTATTTTAAACGAATCAGATCTACAGGGTGTATCAAGAACGGAATCGATGTTTGACGCCTAAAAATATTTTTTTATAGAAAGAGTAATAGGTGTGAAATTGAATGAATAAAATAGAAATGCAGTATTGTAATTTCTCGTCGTTGAAATATTAGATTGATCTCCTAAGGCTGGTTCTTTTAAATCATCAAGGCTGCGGATTCCTATGTGTGTCGAACGCCAAGATCACAGCGCAGATTGGGATCAGCAAGGCAAGAATTATCCAAAACTTCATCGCGATGGCTGTCTTGATTCTCTCTTGTTAGCTAGGCTGATTGCTCGCGCTTTTATGCAATTGCCATATATGCGTGCCGTATGTGCATGTGGACAAAATTGATAAAAGAGTCTCTCAGTTTATCGAGGATTGCGGGAAAATATCAAGATAAGTCGTATATTTACCCCACGCTTTAATGTGTTTGTTCCTGTCTTCAGGAAGAGTTGTAATTCCATTTCACGCAGCTTGAGTTTAAATCTCCTTCGGCAAAGTAAATAAAAATCCACACTCTTTAATGTAAAGGCCGTTCAAAACCACTGAGCTCCATATATATCTGGATTAAGAACTTACGTCCAAAAAGTGAAACCAAAGATGGCGGAAATTGACGTCCTTGGCCTATTGGCCGAACATTAGAAGTAAATATATGGAGCTCACTGTTCAAAACATGCAGTCGACATTGTTTGCACCCCTCCCCCTGAAAAAATGTTGTCGGCAAATGAAAGATTTGTCAGCAAATTAAAAATATCTCCGTAAATGAACGATACGTTAAAGGGGGAAATGGTAAATGTCGTCAAAATGTAGTCAAAATAATTATGCATATTGCGAGTAAGTAAAGAAATTCCCGTCAATTATAGGTGCGATATGGAAGCTACGTTATCTGTCCGTCGACAAACGAAGTCATTTTGGAGAAAATTTAGAATGCGGCATGTGAAATATGATTGAACAAATGATTTACAATCGCAACTGTTGATTTACAATCGCAAAAACTATTTTGTCATTTCTGCGTCTTTTGTCATTTCTCTAAAATAAGCATGTTTAGAGGGAAATGCGTCATAGTAAATCCGCAGCTCAGAATGCGGCAAATAAAATATTAACACCCCCCGGTCTATACCTCTTGGCGACGGCCCTGATTGTTTGTCCTGCAATGTCACTGTTTAGTTACAATGCTGGATGAAAATTTAAAATAAAGTAAAACCTGATTCAACATCTTCCAACATCAGCCAGCATTGCCAAACATAATGTTAAAACAGACACAACAATATTGGATCACGATGGACCAACACGTTGGACTGATCTGAACAGGTCTTTTAGAATTATAGATAACAATTGAAACATGTGTTAGCATGTTATATAACTTTTTAAAGCTTATACGATGCTGAAAACCATATGAGTCAGGAATTAGGAATAGAGTATTAGCGTTGGGTTTTTTGTTGGCCCAACAAAAAACCCGCGATACTCGCTCCAGGCCCGCGAGTATCGCGCGCACCGATATATTTATATAAATTTATTATGTAACAATATAACAAAACAGAAATTAACATAGAAAAGCTGTTTTACTGCTGAAATAAACAATATTTAAGTATTGAAAACTGTGCGACATTTAATACCCAACTGACAACAATTCAACAGTTCGGTAAGTTGTAGTTCAATGTATTTGTTGGCAGATATAATACAAATATATTAATAACATGTGCTCAGGAACTACAGTAACAGCTGCCATTTTAGATAAGTTCAATGTACTAAATTCAACACTGGAACTTTAAACGCAACCGATAGCACAACTGAGTATAGTAGAAAAGTTATTTGTGTATAAATTCGTTATTTCCATTCGAAGGATGGTTAAAAGTCAATCAATTTTCGCTCGTTGTCTTACATGTAAATACAATTCGATATTAGTTTGGATTCACTTTTATGTTATCTTTTTTTGCCCAGTAATATAACAGTACTTCAACCTGGAACCATGTTTGGCTTGTGAAATGTGAGTTGGTAACTGGTATGATATGAGCACTGCAATCATTGAATCGATGATCAACAAAATCGATATCAATTTATAATATAAGACAATATAATTAATCAATTGACTTTCAAAATCAATAAACAGTTGATGGTTAAGTTTTTTGTGGTTTTCTTGATCGGTATTGATTATTGATAACAGTCAATAGACCAATCGTGTGGGATTGATATTGATTATCAATAACAATTGATGAACATACAGCTTTCGGTTGGTATAGATTTGTGATCTTGGTAAAATATAGCAGTCAACAGGCAAGAGTTATCTTGATCGTCAGTTCTGGCTTGTTGAAATGCACATAAAAGTCCACTAGAGTTTTGAAGACTTTGTGCCATAACACTCCCGTAAACCAGGCTGCATCTTTGTTTTTAGTTCTTCTATATATTCTTAAGTTCTCTAAGTTGTTTGTTAATTTGATGATTCAATTAATGTTTCGATAGATCATTTTAATAGTGCACACTGTGGGCGAGATTGACATTACCACATTACCTGATTTTTTAAAAATATGATAAAAATCGATAGCAATCGACAAATACTGATTGCATAGCAATCAATGATTATTGATTGACAGACTGAATTTTGTGACTATCGATTGGTCATTGATTGGCGAATACTAATCAATATTGATTAGTTAATTGCTATTGATTGATTTTGATTCATCGATTGGCTTTGTAAATATCGATTTTAATGGATTGCACAATGCCAGGTTAGATACAGCTTAAAACAGTTTGAAATTAATTCTCTGTTATTTATTTCTCTTACTGTATTTGCAAATATTATGGTATTGGGTTATCGAAGGAACAAAATATCTGCAGCACTGTCTGTCTCTCTGTGAAAGTATTGAAGACACTGATTATGGTGATAACAGATTAATTAAAATCAACGCCAAGGTTACAGACAATGGACTCTAATTTAATATGATTTTTAAATAATCTCATCAAACTCATTAATAGTTCATGAAGTAAATTCAAAAGAAACGAATGTTTAATCAATGTCTGTAAATCGATTTCGTCCTGATTTACATAAGTTTCTCGATTTTCTCAGCTTATATCTTTAAAATAGTTGATAAACATGAACATTTATATGTATGCGTTTGATAAGTATGATAAGACGTTCACAAATAAAGATCGACTGCTCATGTTTTATCTATTACTTATTTGATTATTAGATCAAAATTTATAAAGGGATTGTCAGGATCATAAACATTTTCAAGCTTTTAACTGTCCTAGATGACAGATATGTATAAAAATATCTGTTTATGTATAATACTAATGTTGATACAATAATATGTAATATTAACAAGGACATATGCTTTGGGCGTACAATAAAAATGTGTTAGTTTGTTTTCATGTTTAAATGCTGTGAAAACAGCAGCTTAGACACCTTGAGTGTGTGTTGGGAGTTCCAATATAAGTTTCCAACTTAATGCCAGCCACCCTTGGTTGATGCAGATTTTAGAACTTCTCAACACCTTCATGTTGGTTAGATAACATTTACTTGAGCTATAGCCTAATTAGTTTTAACTGGCAGTACCATACCACTGACCAGTAAAATTGTCTGGCGTTAGACGGAGTAAAATACTAAAGTAGGGTGCATCTGGTTGCATTGTAAGCTAATGATTAACTGACATAAAGCTTTTGCAAGTGTTGCAGTGGGCAAATTGAACAAACACCAGATGATTGTACTCTTCAGGATCGGGTACTTACCAGTTAATGGTTTTAGTGCCATTTAAAATGGATTATATCTGTTATTGACTGCTTATGATCTGTGTGATTGCTGATTAGAAGAGCATTAATTTTTCAACGCAGAAATATTACAATGCGAACGGTTGCTACTGCCAATTTCTTATATCATCATTTCTTCCCTGTTATTGTTGCTTCTCGTACGAGGCCCTTAGCATATTATAGTCAATCGGTTGTTAGAGCATTTAGCACAACAAACTCCTCTGTAGCTCAAGGCTGAAGGAATTTTTTCGTTCATTACATAGCGGGGGGCTGGGGGGGGGGGTAATTTCCTCATTTTACTTCTAGGATGTTATATTCATACTATGTGGGTTTTCATGCAAGGCCAACTACAATCAAATTATCTGTAATAGTTTGTCGTTACTTTGATATTGTGTATATATCAATAGGAATAAAACCAAATAATTGATGTGTGTAATTGTACACGATGTTATTTCAAAACTTAAGGATGAGGTTGTAAAATGTTAAAGTGTTACCAAATCTTGAATATCTGAGGTGTAAAAACTCACAACTATGATAAAAATTCCTCTCAGGAATCGCGGAAATGTATCTTTGAGAGCTCGAAAATGCACCATGTTCCAGGGGGAGTATGCCCCCGACCCCCCAGATTTCCCCCATAATAATTTACTTCCGACAGCACTGTGATACAGCATTGTAAATATTTAATTGACTGAGCTTTCGTTTTCCGAAACTCGAGACTACTACAAATCTGAATACCGCCCAACAGGTTTCAATAAAAACAATATAAATATTGTTCATAAATAGATTGTCCTTGACTGGGACTGCGATTCACTGGAGGCATGTGCTCCCCTAATTCTTAAAATGGAAAAAGTGTTCTTTTTGTGGAATGAAGATATATACTTTCTCGATTGAAAGTGCCCTTTTCCCGTGATATACAAAATCCACCGTCCACTTACTTATGACCTTAAAATGAGGTTAAAAGTGCCTCTGTAGAACACAGCTGCCTTTCAGATTCGTGCAAGCATGCCTTGTCCTGACTCATTACAATGCTTCTTCATTACATTTGAACCTACCATTGGTACCCCAACCCCTGCGAAGAAAAGACCGTGGGTACGTCACTAAAAGGATCCCCTTAATGGCGGTGCCAACACTTTTCAGGTATTTCCGCCATTCCGCAGTCTTTTGTAATCGATCAATAACACTTTCAGAAATGGTTAATCAGTGGTGTAGCTTGAGAGTGGACCTTTCCTCACACTTAGGGGGCTGAGCTTCCCTTCTTTTTCGCAATAATGCTTGAAATGATTTAATTTTTCCATAGTTTTCATTCTCCAAGTATCACTTACGACTATTTCAGGCATGAATATGGTATAAAGGGTGCTTTCCATTTAATGGCCAGACCGGTCAGACCAGATTTCTGTCTCTGTATTGATGGAGAGATCTGGTCCAGATTTTTTGAAAATCAGGCTAAAATGGACCTCATTTTGATTTGATCATTTTTTCAGTCAGACCGGTCGGCAGCCCAACGTTTTGAAAATCAGGCTAAAATGGACCTCATTTTGATTTGATCCAAATTTTCAGTCAGACCGGTCGTAAGCCCCGTTTTGTGTTCGATTTAACAATTTGATCGGTCTGACTGGTCAAAGCCCAAACGCTTAAGATCATTCTAGGGATACCGTGTTAATAAAAACGCCCCAATGTTTTCACCCTTGGTAATATGCTCGTTATGACGTCATTCTAGTTTAGAGATGAATTTAGTTCCACAACACTGTGGTTTAATTTTAATCAATAAAATTTCCTTTTATTCAATTACCTGGAAGTTAGTTAACTATACTATAACTTCGAGACAAAGGGCTCTCGCTGGAAACGTCAAAGTTCTTGTCTTATTTTCCAGGTAGCCGGATCCTACACACCCTCAAATATATGGTCTATCTCTACCTGCACTGGGAACCCGCTTTTATGATTTTCTTATATGTTTATTTTTATTCGTTACATGCTCCTTTTCCGAGCGGAAGTTACTTATTATACGTAATTTACGTTGATTACACTTTTTCCGAGCCGACTCTTAAATTACGTAATAAGTCTATTTTTAGTTGAGACATTTCTGATACAATTTTCCCGCACGATTATCTGTTTAAAAGGTTATTTTCAGTAGCTAATTTTCCAAGTGCTGCATAATATAAAAATAGCTGGCTAATGTTGCAGCAAGCGCTGAATAATATAGAAGTAGCTGGCTAATGTTACAGCAAATGCTGAATAATAAAAAAATAGCTGGCTAATGTTGCAGCAAGTGCTGAATAGTAAAAAATAGCTGGCTAATGTTGCAGCAAGCGCTGAATAATATAGAAGTAGCTGGCTAATGTTACAGCAAATGCTGAATAATAAAAAAATAGCTGGCTAATGTTACAGTAAGCGCTGAACAATATAGAAATAGCTGGCTAATGTTTAACATAGAATAATAAAAATATATAGCTGGCTAATATTATAGCAAGCGCTAAATAATATAGAAATAGCTGGCTAATGTTGCAGCAAGTGCTGAACAATTAACAGTTATTCTACGAAATGAGCTGATAGCCGACGAGGCGCGATAGCGCCGAGTCGGCTGTCAGTCATATACGACGAGAGTGAGTAGAATAACTGTTTTATTATATACACAAGCTCTGGATCTGGTATTTACTTTTTTCAAGTAAAACTTGAATTTCCTCTTCATTTAATTGTCCAAATCTGCCAGCCATTTTTCTACTTTTCTCTACTAGCAGGATATGTAAGAAATATTATATTCGCTCTCGTCGGATATTGGCTGATAGCCAACGAGGCGCTTCGCCGAGTTGGCTATCAGCCAATATCCGACGAGAGCGAATATAATATTTCACTTATAATATAGCCAGCCACAATGCTCCATTCTATAAAATTAAACGAAAAATAAAAGATGTTTTCATGTTTTGTTTTGTTTTTATGGCCAAATCAGGCAAATGCAAATTAAAAAGCGATTATTTTGCGATACATGTTTACTTTTCGTAATTTCTTTTTAAGTATAAATTTTATACACATTTACATTTGGCTTACCGTCAAAAACCTTCATTCCAAATTTTGTTGCCTTTTTTGTGTTCTTAGGCGTGCTATTTTGAAGCAAAACTCCAATTTCTTCATCATTCATGCTTACAAATCTGGAAGCCATTTTGTTTTTTTCCCTACTAGTAGGATATTGCTCTACTAGTAGGATATCACAAAATATCCTGCTAGTAGACAACCAATCAGATTGCAGCATTGTGGCTGGCTATATTATAAGAGCTAATATCCTGCTAGTAGAGAACCAATCAGATTGCAGAATACCTCATATCCAGAGCTTGTGTATATAATAATAGAAAAATAACTGGCTAATGTTGCCGCAAGAGCTGAATAATAAAAAAATGCTGGCTAATTTTGCCAACAAGGTTGAATAATAAGCAAAAATGTCTGCTAAAGTTAACGAAGACTGTCTATACATAAGAAAAATGCTGGCTAATTTCATAATTATATAATATTGGCGGATATGGCACCCCATATAGCCCACAGCACCATACCTAACCGTCAACAAAATCGTGATAACCAAAGAAAGAGGGAGATTGCCAAACTAACAGATGCCCTTTCAAGAAATGAACAAGTTTCAGGCAAAAGGCGTAATAATAATAACGGTTTAATCACAGCATCTCTACATGGTAGCTCTACATGCGCGATACTAACTATAATTATCTATCTAAATTAATCTAAGTTATCTATGTATAATTTAAGCTACTTATAATACTAAAATAATGTTAATAAAAGAGAAAGCTGTCAAAAAGTCAGTCTTTGCTTTGCATTATCCATTAAAATTGCTCTAACTTGACGATTAAAACAATGTTCGTCAGAACATGATCGAATGTCTGCAGGCAGATTATTAAACAAACTTGCGACACAATCCTGAAATGTGTTCTTAATCATAGAGTATAGTAAATTGGGGGGCAGAACTGGAGCGTAAACACCTTGATTGGTTCATGCATTTCTAATGCCAGGTATTTAGGCCACGAGGGATTATAAATGGACTTATGGGCGCTCCTCAGTAAGTTAAATTGAGTTCTCTCCAAAGTGGGAAGCCATCCCAACTTCACTACATCCTTCTCTGTGCAGTAATGATTGTTTACAAAGCTGGCAGTCGCATTTTGAACTCGTTGAATTCTGCAAGTAAACAGGCAGCGGGTAGAGAACCATATCGTTGTAAGTTAGCTTGGATATTACCAGGCTTTCTGCTATTTGTTTCTTGGTGTTTTGCGGAGTCATATTCTTCACTCTACGCAGAGTCGAAAGGACGCTGTAACATGATGATACAACATGCTTTACATGATCTGACCATTTAAGATGTTCATTGAACCAAGTCCCAAAGAGCTTAAATGTGTGACTCTTTCTATGTTTTGATCCTTAGCGACAATAGGGGGTACAATCTCACCAAGACCATGTACTCTTGACATTTGTGGCGTTGTAACCAGCATTTGCTTCGTTTTTTCCCCATTTAATAATAGATTTGAGTTCATAGCCCATCGTTCCAAATTACATATGGTGTTGCTCATTGTTTGAATGCCTGATCTGAGATCTTTCGGTGAACAATGATTGTACACAGTCGTATCATCCGCATATTGAAAACAACAACATTCAGAAATTCCTTTAAGTCATTCACATACATGTTAAAAAGAACTGGTCCCAAGATGGAACCCTGCGGAACGCCAAAACGTACACTCTCCAGGTCCGACTGTTTATCGTTTATCTGAACAAATTGTTTACGAGATGTCAAATAATTCATGACTCAATTTAAGGACGCACGCGAAAAACCTATAGCATGGAGTTTTCGCAACACTGTGGAGTAGTCGACGGTGTCGAAAGCCTTCGAGAAATCAGCAAACGCTCTGAGGGTAACCTCGCCTTTCTTTATGGCTTTGATGATATCGTCTCTTATTCGTAAAAGTACCGTTGTCAATGGTAGAATGACCGTTACGGTATCCAGTAATTGACTTTTGAAGAACCTCATGTTGGTTAAGATAGTGCAACATCTGCTGAAGGATCAATCGCTCGAAGACCTTCGACAATGCAGGCAGTATGGATATGGGTCTATAATTGGTAGATCGATCTTTGGTATTGGTGAAATACGCGCTATTTTCCATGCTGCCGGAAAAGACGAACTTGAAATGAAAGAGTTAATAATGTGTGTTAATGGCGAAGCAATCAAGTCTGATAGTAAGTAAGGGGGTGTGCTTATTATCCTTACTTGCAGCTGAGAGCTGCTTGAATTGCGAAGGACACAGCTCAACGTGACCAAGTCGAAGGCTTTCTAGGCGCGCATATGGCAGCCACCTTTTGCTCGCCATCACGGAGCACAGCTACGGTGGAAGGGCCAGTTAAGGGTTAAACCCAACCGACCCTGTCAACATTCCCGCAACGAGCTTTAAAAATTTCACAGGTATTTGGTCGACCCCAGTTGAGCAGTCGGATCTTAGTGATTTCAAATTATTGAGTATCTCATTGTACGTGACGAGGCGTAGATTAAATTTACTCACGTTGCAATCTGGTGGCAGAGAATTAATAAGATTCTGGAGATCGTCCTGGGTGTGAGGTGTGGAATTCAACAGGCGCTGCGAAGTAGAACTAAAGTGCTTGTTCAACACATTTGGGTCGGCCTTAATAGGTTGAGGATTTGGATGAAGTAGACGATGGATAGTTTGCCATAACTCTTTAGGTTTATTCGAGGACAGAGCTTTCTCATAAAAGCGTCGTTTTATTTGCTTAATCTTTGTTTTATCTCGTTACGCACTTGACGAAATTTCTACCATACGTCTGCTGATGGCGGTTTTGTTTTATGAGCAAGTTGTCTGAGCTGATTTCGTTCTTTCTGCAGCTGACGAATATCATCCGTGTTGAGCCATGGTGCAGGTGGGCGCGTAACTTTGACTCTAAGTAACGGAGCATGCCTTTCAAGGCATGACTTGAAAATCTCGAGCTTTTCATCTGGGTCATCAACACCATACACAAGATTGAGCGGTAATGTGGGGAAGTCTTCTACGAACGCCTTTTCATTTAATCTTTTTTCATTACGCAAGAACTTGTAACGAGGTTGAAATCTGCAAACCCTTACATTAATACAGATATATGGCGCATCGTAGTCACTGATGGTAGGGCAAGGCAACACAATGCGTAATGCGATTAGGCATATTGCTGATGATGTGATCGATTAGGGTTTGCGAAGCTGGCGTCGTGCGTGTCGGTTTATTTACATGCTAGCGCTGGTGTAAATTGAAAGACTCAAGCATATCGATATACTGCTTAACATATGTTGCGTTCGGATTTAGCAAGTCATATCGCCATGCAGTTAAAACTAGAAGTCCATCCCAAATTGTAGTTAAGTAACTAAGCAGATTTTCAATTTTTTCAGTCCAGGTTATATACTTCATAATATTAATCAAAACAATTATCTTTCGATTCTATACCACAAATATTGCTAAGATGTTTCCAAATAATTAAGAGAAATAGACAATATAGTGACTTTAGACTTAAAGTAAGTATATTTTTTGAATAGTGTTTCGTTTTGTCAGAAATATTTCGTAAAGTTATCAAAAGGAGAGTAGCAGATGAAGATTAATATTTACCTGCGCATTTTGAGTCTGTATGTCGAAGTATAAAAGATAATTATTTCGTCCAAAGAGTTCTTTTGAATGATGTGCTTGATCACATGTGCTCAGAGTTTACATGTGTGTTATAAATAAACGAAAATTACCGAACCAATGGATTGTTGAGTGTTATATATATCGCACAGTTTCTCTTAAATAGATATTTCCATATCATTATTTATCTATTTATTTTTTTGTATACTTTTGTTTTCAATATTTGAAATTTGAAAACCACTATGATCGAAATTTGGAACGAGTGTGTTGGGTTTTGTTGGGCTGTTGGGTTTTGTTGGGTGTTGGGTCTTGTTGGCTGTTGGGTTCTGTTGGGTCTTGTTGGGTGTTGGGTTTTGTTGGGCTGTTGGGTGTTGGATTTTGTTGGGCTGTTGGGTCTTGTTGGCTGTTGGGTTCTGTTGGGTCTTGTTGGGTGTTGGGTTTTGTTGGGTGTTGGGTTTTGTTGGATGTTGGGTTTTGTTGGGCTGTTGGGTGTTGGGTTTTGTTGGGCTGTTGGATGTTGGGTTTTGTTGGGCTGTTGGGTGTTGGGTTTTGTTGGGCTGTTGGGTGTTGGGTTTTGTTGGGCTGTTGGGTGTTGGGTTTTGTTGGGCTGTTGGGTGTTGGATTTTGTTGGGCTGTTGGGTCGTGTTGGGCTGTTGGGTGTTGGGTGTTCTGTTGGGTGTTGGGTTTTGTTGGGTGTTGAGTTTTTGTTGGGCTAGGTTTGTTGTTGGCTGTTGGGTTTTGTTGGGCTGTTGATGTTGGGTTTTGTTGGGCTGTTGGGTGTTGTTGGATGTTGGGTTCTGTTGGGTCTTGGGTTTTGTTGGGGTGTTGGGTTTTGTTGGGCTGTTGGGTGTTGGGTTTTGTTGGGCTGTTGGATGTTGGGTTTTGTTGGGTTTTGTTGGGCTGTTGGGTGTTGGGTTTTGTTGGGCTGTTGGGTGTTGTTGGCTGTTGGGTTCTGTTGGGTCTTGGGTTTTGTTGGGGTGTTGGGTTTTGTTGGGTCTTGTTGGTTGTTGGGTCTTGTTGGGTCTTGTTGGATGTTGGGCTGTTGGGTCTTGTTGGATGTTGGGCTGTTGGGTGTTGGGTTTTGTTGGGTGTGGGGTTTTGTTGGGCTGTTGGGTCTTGTTGGGCTGTTGGGTCTTGTTGGATGTTGGGTCTTGTTGGGCTGTTGGGTCTTGTTGGATGTTGGGCTGTTGGGTCTTGTTGGATGTTGGGCTGTTGGGTCTTGTTGGATGTTGGGCTGTTGGGTCTTGTTGGGTGTTGGGTTTTGTTGGGGTGTTGGGCTGTTGGGTTTTGTTGGGCTGTTGGGTCTTGTTGGTTGTTGGGTCTTGTTGGGCTGTTGGGTCTTGTTGGATGTTGGGCTGTTGGGTGTTGGGCTGTTGGGTGTTGGGTTTTGTTGGGCTGTTGGGTCTTGTTGGATGTTGGGTCTTGTTGGATGTTGAGCTGTTGGGTGTTGGGTCTTGTTGGCTGTTGGGTTCTGTTGGGTCTTGTTGGATGTTGGGTTTTGTTGGGTCTTGTTGGCTGTTGGGTCTTGTTGGGTGTTGGATTTTGTTGGGCTGTTGGGTCTTGTTGGATGTTGGGTTTTGTTGGGCTGTTGGATTTTGTTGGGCTGTTGGGTCTTGTTGGCTGTTGGGTTCTGTTGGGTCTTCAAATCAGGAAATATACAATTATTGTAAAAATAACAAATGCGTGGTAGCGATTACCTCCAAATATTTCGAAAGTTCGGTACATTAAAAGTAATTTCAGCTTGACCGCAATAGCTCTAATTTCTACGATAAAATCTTGAATGCTTGGTTCCAGTGTAGGTAGCGATAAACGATATGTTTGAGGGTTTGATGATCAAATTACCTGAAAAATATTGCAAGAACTTTAACTTCCACTATTTTCACTGCAGTTTGGGAACGAACATTTGGGAACTTCATTTTTTCAACATTTTTATTTAATTAATGTAACCAGTTACAAGTTTCGGTTTATGTGATATTAATGATGCATTGATGAATTAAGTATTAAAAATACCATCACGTTTGGATGCTTCTATTTTACACTGGGCCATGGTTCGTCATATCACCATAACCTGGGAACTTTTTACCTGGGTATGCGGGACGTGGGTAATTTTTAATCTTTAATCTTTAATCTTTCTAGAATTTCACATTAAATAGTAAATACTAAATACTAATTTACAATGTGAATTACATTTAAACTGTATAAAAAATATACTAAGACTAATGTTAAGAGTTAATATTTACAAGTAATCTTAAATAAAATTTGAAAATTTTTTGATAGAATTCGATAAATTTACTTCGACTCCAGCGTTCGGTTAAAACATTCAATCCCATACACAATTGGGCTATTTTTAAATCGTTCAGTTCGATATCTAAAATTATACAGTTTTTCTCCATTTGATCTAGTTTGTCTCTGTCTTATCTGATTAACTGTTTCTGGCAATAAACTGTGTAATCTATGTCTAGGGTCTGTCATTGTTTTTATAAGGTTTCCGCACATCTCTTCTCTGCGAGCCTTTAATGTTTTAAGGTTACAGTCCAGTAATGCTTCTTCATAAGTCAGACCAGGACAAATTATCCTAAGCGCACGCTTCTGAACTCGTTCTATGTCAGTAGACTGTTCCTTGGTTAAGTTTCCGTGCCAAATTTTAGCACAATATTCAAGTGTCGATCTTATGACAGCCATATAAAAGGCTTTTAAATCCTGCTTTGGTGCACCATAACCTTTTAACATCTTCAGAAAATACAGTCTTTTACCGCTTTTTAACAATATAGCATGTGTTAGTTGACCACTTCAAATTGTCATCAATCCATAAACCAAGTAATTTGTAACATTTAACCCTTTCAAATACATGTCTATTGATTTCTAGCGGTGGAATAACAGTTACATTTTTCGAAAGTCAATTATCATTTCTTTGCATTTCGTTTGATTTAACTCCATCATATCTTCTTCAGTAAACCTTAAAACGCTCTTAACTTTACTTTCAGCACCACCCAGTTGCTTCCCAGAAATATGGTGGCTGACATCTAGTACCTCGTATAATGTAGTGTCATCCATAAACATTAATGTATCATGTTCAAGTATAACATTAGTTTCCATGTTGGTTGATATCATGAGTTGGATTTCTTCTTTTATTACAGAGGAAGTTTATCAATCTTTATTACAAAGGCAATTGGTCCGAGTTTACTTCCTTGTGGCACTCCGCCATTGATATATGCATAATCAGACGTATCATTCCCAAATTTAGTAAAATGGGATCTTTTATTGAGGTATGTTCCAAACCATTGGATTAAGGCCAATCTAACTCCCATCTCTTTCATATTTCTTAGCAGTATATTATGATTAATTAGATCGAACGCTTTTCTAAAGTCAAGAAAAATTATTCGTATTACTCTTTGTGGCTCGTCCATTGCTCTATACCAGTTGTGGAGTAGATTTAGAAGGGCATACAAAGTCGAAGATCCTGGGAGCCTCCATATTGGGAATTGGAAATTTTCCCATTTATATCTTCATTTATCCACTTGTTGGTAAAGGATTCCTGAACTTTGATAAAACACTGGTTAATGCAATCGGTCTAAGGTTTTCAGCGATTGTACATGGTGTGATCTTAGGAATCCCAGTTACTTTGTATTTTTCCAAGTTTCAGGAAATTTCTTTGTCTGAAATGACTCATTAAAAATTTCAGCAAGGAACGGCAAACAATTTCGAAAACATTTTCAGAATCTTCAAAGGTGGATCATTTGGCCCAGGTGCCTTGTTAACATTAATTGCATTCAATTCTCTAGCAACTTCTTCAACACTGATTAACGGTAGATCATCCGGGCATTGCATTTCTAGCCACTCGTTTGATATATGTGGATAATTTATCGTTAAATTAGCAAAGAAGTTATTAATTGAATCTGCCGATTGTTTATCGTTCATTTGGAGATTTGTCTCGAGTCTACTAGAGTCACAGCGTTTTTCCTTGATCCAATTAATCTTTTAACTTGCTTCCACCATGCTTTTGGGCATGAACTATGGTTTAGTCTTACCTTTTATCATAAAACTGCAGCTTGGCTTTCTTTATCTCAGCTGAAACTTGTCTACGTAAATATTTGAAGAGCTCGGTTTTATTGTTTTTAAAAGCTTTATTTCTTTTATCCATCAGAGATTTAATTTTTGCGTCATAAAGGGTTTATCGTTGGTATGGTGTTTTATTATTCTTTCGGGAAAAAACTCGTTGATAATCACTTTAGTAAAATGAAGAAAAGCATCAACTTTCTCATCGAGTCCTTTGTTAGAGAAAAGTTCACTCCAGTCATAGTTCTCTAGAAAAACCCCAAACTGTTCCGTACTTGTATGGTTGAGATCTCTCACTTTTACCTTTACTATGTTTCCAGCCTTTACTACAGAGGCATCAGTTCTCGCTTTCCACAACACAATGTTATGATCTGATGTTGATAGAGGTGCCAAGACCTCAGGATTTATATAGAAATGCGCGATATTTGTAAAATCAAATCAAGTATATTGTTATTCCGTGTCGGAACCTTAACAACTTGTTTGAGACTACAGTGTCTATTTAATCGACTCTGTTGAAAGCCGTTACTCGTTGGGTTAAAATCGCCCGAAACAATGAAAGCTGAGTTAGGACTTTCAGTACAGAGTTTGTCATAGCAATTATAAAAGTAATCATAAAAACTGTCTATCTCGCTATGACTCGGTGGTAGGTATACGCAGCACACCACAATTTTTGAAATTGCTCTTGGTAACCATTTTGGACGTAATGTAACCCATTGACACTCAAACAAGGGGTCATTCAAGTCCTTGCGAATTTTAAATGGTATTTTGTTGTTCACATATAAAGCAACACCCCCTCCTGTACCATACGTTCTATCATTTCTAACCAATGTCATTCCAGAAACAGCCACAGCTTTATCGGGAACAGTTTCCTTTAACCACGTCTCAGTGATACAAGCTATGTCTATATCATTAGTAATAACCAATAATTCCAATTCATCTGTTTTATTAATAAGTGATCTTGCATTTAAAAGCATTACATTTGGGAGAAGTTTCCCATTTTTTGATTTATCGTTGTTCTTTTCCAAAGGAATATTAATTAAATTGGATTTACGTGCGTTACTCGGTGGTGCATGTTCTTCTAGTAGTAATAGCTGTACCATTTCTTCCGCTCGTGTTTGTCTTTCAGCCAATCGGTTTGGTGATACATGGGGCGCGATCGAAAAAACTTGTCTCTGTTAGCCCATTTGCTTGTTCCTCTGTTAGCCTGTTTGCTTTTTAAGGATTTGCTAGACTCTCTTCTCAAACGATTTGTTGATGAGGTACGTAGAGTGATGCGCGTTGGGATGGGATAATGTTGGTTATGGTCATGGGTAGGGTCACACGGATGTATGCTGTCATCACCAGTGCCAGGTTGATTTATAAATGAATTCCCTTGACCTTCGCTATTTGCATCTGGGAGAGACTTAGTAATATCATCACGTGCAATTTGGCTCGTTGTTACACGATTAACTAGTCTTAGATAGTTTCTCCAATCTTTACTCTTTATGTAGGGCTGGGAATAAGTAGATGGCAAATACCCTTCTGATTGTGGGTTGTTTTGCGTTTCTGGGCAAGTTTCTTGAGACGAATCCCAAACTTGATAAGACTTCGCTGGTATCACGAAGCAAGTTATTTTCGTCTCGCAAAACGGTAACATTTCTTTGAAGTAAATCATTCTCATTTCTTAAGCGTGATAATTTACTAGCCATATGGTTATCTACATCGGTATTGGCAGTAGAACACAATTCTTCAACTGGTTGGCAAACCGATATAATTGGTGGATCAACATGCTTCTGAATACCCTTAGTTTTAATTTCAAAAGGATTTTCAATTCGTTGACATACCGACGTAATTAATGATTCGTCACGCTTCGGACTGCCATTGTTTTTAATCGTATCGATATTTGCATCTGTAAAAGACTGATTAAGACACAAATCTCCAAGAGGACTCTCAATACGGGTATATTTTGTATTATCGCTTACCGGATTATTTGTATTATTATCGCTTACTGGTTCATTCTCGTTAAGACGGCCGTAATTGATTTGTTCGCGATCGTTGGGCTGGTTTGGACTTGGAGAAACTCCGCATTGTTTTGATTTCAAAAGTTTGTCTGAATATATGTGCATAATTGTTGCTCCGTTAAAATTACACCTATTTTTAAATAGTAATGAAAATGTGTTACTGCACAAAATCTCATTTATCACTGCACAAATAAGATTTATCACTACACAGACTGGTTATCACTGCACCTTAAAATAATCCTTGCCCTTGGTTATATTGTTAGCTTGGTTGGTCTTTAAACGTTTGGGCTGACATGAAACGGTATGATTCGTGCTCAATGGTCTAACTGCCCGTATTTCAAGTAAATGTCGTACATTTCTGCCACTGCGTTTACCTCTGTTTCAGCAACAATGTTCAAAGGTGAATCTTTCGCACGTTTATATTGAAAGCGGTTTATTAGGCGGAACATGTCTTAAGAGCGTCTTGTTCGACGAGGCATGACTGACAGAGTAAATAGATCGTAAAACGTTTCTCGAATAAGACATCATCGACTTGAGATATAAACTAACTTTTATAACCACAACTGACACAAAATTAAAGTTTTGGGAACGTTTTAAATGTCGTAAAACTTGAATATATCGGAGCTAATTCTAAGCATGCAGCCATGACGGCGCTAATTACAACACGTATAATGTTGCTGCTCTACAAAGTCTATAAATAGTTAGCTAGTATTTCATACTCGATATAACCATCAATTTGTCAAGAACATAAGACTATCCAATTGAGAATGAAATTTCATATTTTTATAGAACGAGTAAGAATAGCCAGGTGTGAATATTGAATGAATGAATAAAATATACAAATGGCTTACAATTCTTCATTCAATGCATCTCTCAAAGCTGAATTTTTGAAATTCTCTTTACTTTCTTCAGTGTGTCCAACAACAAGAAACACAGCACAGACTGCAATCAGCAAGGCAAGGAATGTCCAACACTTCATCGCGGGATGGCTGACTCGATTATCTCTGGTTAATTTGTCTGTTTTCTCGCGCTTTTACGCGTACCGTATATAGGTGATATTTGACTTAAAAAATAGATAAAGGAGTTTCTTAGTTTACCCAGGATTGCGCAAAAATGTCAAGATAAACCTGATAATAACCTCAAGCTTTCAAGTGTTTGTTCCTGTTTTAAGAAAGAGTTTCTAAAATTCCATTTCACGCAGCTTGAGTTTAAATTTCCCTCGGCGGCTTCGGCAAAGCAAATGATAAAGTGCTCAGGATTCAAGGTAGAGGCGAAAGCATCTATTGCTTTTCTCTAGAAGTCGAGTCAGACATTGTAGAAAATTAAACAAGGACCACATGCATCAAACTGACAGATTCAAACAAGGTAGCATATAATATGCTTCGCCAGAAAATTGACCCCCCAGTTTCTTAACATTTTCCTACGGTATTCAGGGGGGATTGAACAGGGTATCCAAGTTTACAACATTAATCGTCATTTTGATGTTTTGGGTGCTTTAAAATGGCATGTAATAATCCTAGCACCTACGTGAGCAAGGCGCTCTATTGTCGTATTGAGCATTAAGTTGCAGGGGCTGTTAAAATATACGCCGTGGTTGTAGATCCGACACCGGACCTTTTATCGTTAGGAGCAAACGCGCTGTATATACGACGTGTTTACTCTCTAGCAACAGGACACGCGTCATTCGATAGCTTGTGACTTCCTCTTAAAAATGATATTTTGTTTGTTCGTGTTCATGCATATTACATATCCAAATTAATTTGCATACATTTTCATAAATTATCTAAAAATTTTACAATTATTGTTGATATAAATCTGAATAGCCAGAACAGAATTTAGAATTTGCTGAGCAATATTCCACAAAAGTTGTTGCTCGTGAAAAAAGGAATATTGTTGGAAAGTTTCATTGCCTTTGAAGAAGTAGAACTATTCTTTTTATTTTTTGAAATTCGCATCAGGGCCGTCCCTACGGGGGGGTTTGGGGGGTGTCACACCCCCCCAGAAATTCTATTTGGAGATTCAGTCGGCAGAAGTGCGATTTGAGTCGGCACAAAAAATATTTTTGATGACTAACACATAAAACGGAAATTGTGCCCGCACAAGCAGGAATAGAAAAACGAAATTTTTGTTTTTAAAAAGTTCATGTATAGGTAGGAACAAACTTAAAATGTTAATTCTAAAAATGTTTATAGTCCGGAAAATGCTTTTTTTAGGGGGCGCCTAATTAGTTTATATTTTTGTTAATTTGTAAACAAAACAAATTCAGAGTGTTTAAAAGGGGCTACATTGGCCGCATAGCGTTATAAACAAACACAATTTACTTCTCTAATGAGATCGTAAAACGCTAGATCAAACGGTGGTATTGTCATCTACATAGCATGCACTGAACCGAAGAGATGAACCTGCAAAATCTTAGGACGATATCGTCTTAAAAACTTTGGACTCTAACGATAAATTAATATAATTTACATAACCTATATAATTTATATAAGTTCTACGGTGATAGATCCGACATTACTTGTCACAAGAGTCGCTCCGAAAACATCCATATTATCATATGCAATATAACTGAGCGGAATTTTGGCACGATTAATTGTGATGCCGTCGCTCGTAGTCTCGGTAATGCAATATTGAAACGCCAGCGCAAACGCTGGAGTTCGATTCCCTATAGGTGCATCTTATTTTCATTATCTAACAGTTTCGGGTCTCAGCGATTTAAGTTGTTTTTTCTCGATGTCTCTTTGATGAGGGACTTATGTTTTGTAATTAGATTTTAGTTGTGTGTTAGGGAAGGCATTCCTAAAATTTAATTTTCACTACCGGACACTCGCGGTCGGCATGTTGAATTATCTGTGTTAACTATATTCCGATTTACATGAAGTTTTCCATGTGTTACCATCCACTGAAATTGCCGATTGCAGATTGTGTTGCCCCAGGCTGGAACGGTTAAATGATTGCTATCAGAATATCATTTATGTAACAAAGTGTGAACACCAGTATTTTATATGAAATTATGATGTGTGCAATATGGAAAATAAGTGAATGTTAAAAAAAAAGAAGATTGTGTGGACACGATATGATGTGTAGGCCGATGGGCCGTATATAGCAAGAGTCGTTTTAAAAAAAATAGAATGCAATTCCAAGCACAAAAAGGATTATAATGCATTTTCCCGCCACAATATAGTGCATTTGTCTCTGTATTTATCTTTTTTGTTAGGTAAACAAAATATAAGTGCGGCATCAATGGGTTTTATGAATAACATGTTTACTACACGAGTTGTGATTGGTCAATACCCGTGCAAGATGAGACAATCATGCACGAAATATTTTAGGCGCTTCGCGGGGTTTTTTAAATGTCGGGAAATGCTATTTTTTTCAACTCCTGAATTAAAATTTGACAATTAAAATACGTCGAACGAGAATTAGGAAATGAACGAAAACAAGGAACGGAGGTTCGCTCTAGCAACAGAGGGAGACGTTGACAAGTTAGTCGAAAATACACTTCATCATTTATTTAATAAAGTTTTACCGTTGTTTCTTTGTCGTTATTTTTTAAAATAATTACCAAATGGTTTTTCGTCCTTCAAGATTGCGTGATCCTAACACTTGGGATGTTGATCGACGTTCTGAAAGTTAAAAAATACTCGCCTATCGCCTCGTATTTTTTTACGCTTAAGATCACGCAATCCTGCACGGAAAACCATTCGGTAATCCTTTAATGTTTCTCTTAAGTGGGTTCACGGAATATTACTATTACAACTGAATCCTTTGGACGCTGACATTATTATGTCGGAATATTGTTGAAACAGAGAAAAGACATAGAAAGCGGCCGGTTACGAAGAAAGAGCCAGCATCTGTGGAGTTGATTAAAGATATTGTTCAGAAATGTGAGCATCAAGATGCTACTTGCAACTATGTGTGTTTTATCATTCGCAGGGTTGTTCCGCTCTACAGAACTTCTTAACATCGGAGTACGTGATATAAAGTGGTTCGACGACCATTTCATCATGAATGTGGCAGCAAAAGAAAGCAAAGAAAGTAAAACTGATGTCTACAGGAAATGTCAGCCGGACGTATTTATAGCTAGATTAAATGAAGAATCGTGTCCTGCAGGTATTTTGCTTAACCGATACCTCCAGAAGGCGAACATCATACTTAATGACAGTGACGTTCATTTATTTTGGAACCTTGTGTATTTAAGATCTGTACATATAGTTACACTTTAGGAAATAGAGCGGTGTCCTATTCCAGGTTCCGCCAGAGTTTTAAAGAATGTCTTAAAGAGTTAGGATACGATGAAAAGTTGTATGGATTACATAGTTTTCGTGCTGGTGGGGCAACCACAATTGCTAAGAATTTGATAGCTCCCAATGAAGAAAGATTGTTAAAACTGCATGGACGCTGGAAAACAGACATTAGTAAAGGCATATACGTTAAGGAACATCGGGTAGAAAGGTTTCCAAAAGCTTAAATCTGTAATTGTAATTTAATTGTTGTGAGAATAAAGTCAAGTCAAGTCAAGTCAATTTATTTTTAGCCAATAAAGAAGTTTACAAAAACACAATGTAAATTACATTTTATAAGGCAAGGAGGCCCAATAGAAACCATGGGGCTTATAGATTTTGGGCTACCTTGTTCAAATTAATACATGATAATTAGTATTTACAGTAGGAGCAAATCGTACAAGATACAATATGTATATTCAACAAACAAAATTTGGACGAAAAGGAAAAAATAGTCCATGAGAAAACGTACGAAATTAGGATTAGGATCAAGTTTTTAACGGTGCATAATTAAAGTTTAAAAATATATTCTTTTAAGTTTTTTCCGAAAACGAAAGCATCATAAATATTTTTAGGGAGAGAGTTAACACCTTGGTAAACAATAGCAAATTGTCTAAGATTTGTTCTACAAAATGGTAGGAAGTTTGATTGACGCGTATTATTATTGTGAACTTGGTTAACACATGTAAAAACTCATCAAAATTAGATGGTAACTTTCGGTTATGGTAATGATACATAAACAAGCCTAAATAAAACAGATAAATTTTATTAAATGGAAAAATCTCAAGCTCGTTAAAAATGGGATTGGTGTGTGCATCATATGAAGTCTTAGAAACAATTCTGATCAAACGCTTTTGCAATAGAACAATGCGATTTAAGTTTGAAGGATAGGTTGAATCCCAAACTAGAATACAATATTGCATGTATGGATAAACAAAGGCATAGTACAGTGTAGTTAAGATTGTATCGGAAGGCAAAAACTAGCTTTCTTGATAATTCCAATGGATTTGGACATTTTTCTTGACATATGGGATATATGAGACGTCCACGTTAAATGTGTGTCTAAAATAACTCCGAGAAAACTAGTCTCGTCAACCATATCAATTTCAAAGCTATTCAGGACTATTTTAAGATTGATATGAAACTTTTTTTGTCTTGGTCTAAAAATCATGAAATTAGTTTTTTTCAAGTTAATTGATAATTTATTTGCTGAGAGCCATACGGTCAGCTTGTCCAGTTCACCATTGACTTGATCAACAAGGAACGGCAAGTTTTTATGCGAATAAAACAGGTTTGTGTCATCAGCGAATAGGATGAAGTGAAAATGTTTGAGACGTTACAAATATCATTGATATAAAGCAAGAAGAGAAGTGGGGCTAATATTGAACCCTGGGATACACCACAATAAATAGGGGTTTTTTTCGAGTACACTCCGTTGAACTGAACAAATTGGAGTCTGTTACTAAAGTAACTTTTGAACCAATCAAGAGCTACTCCACGAATTCCATAATGCTGGAGTTTATCAAACAAGATACTATGGTTAACAGTATCGAAAGCTTTGGATAGATCTAAGGAGATGCCAATTGTAAATTCATTGAGATCAATAGCAGATGAAATTTTGTTGTATAGGTGCAATAAGGCTAGTGAAGTTGAGTGACCGCTTCGAAAACCATACTGATTATCAACGAGAATATTGAGGCTATCCATGTAACTGGTTAAACGATTAGAAGCAATTTTTTCAAAAACTTTCGAGAAAATTGGCAGGATTGATATTGGTCGGTAATTTGGTAATATTTGTCGATCAGTTTTGAAGATTGGGACAACTCGTGCGATTTTTAGTTGGTCAGGGAAAATGCCGGATGAGATTGACAAGTTGACGAGGTGGGTTAAAGGGTTGGCGATTAAATCGATGCAGTCTTTAACAGTGTTAATAGGTACATGTCATATCCAGTAGCTACACCGTTTCTGAAAGTTTTGACTACGGCAATTATCTCTTGTTCTGTAGTCGGCTCAAAAAACATAGTATTTGTGAAGTTACCAGTAAGAAAGAAAGTGTGGGAGACCAGAACATTTTGTATCTTTTTGGATAAATTGGGACCTATGTTAGAGAAATAATCGCAAAATTGATCGGCAATTGTAGGAGGGTCTGAGCAATCGTTATCGTTAATTACAAATGTGGATGGAAGCTTGCTATTCTTGCTATTCTACAATTACTGTGGGCCCTTTTACCTAACCCACCCTGTCAACTTTCCCTGTGGGAGGAAACTGAGTACCGGAGAAAACCTTTTGACTTTTTCAGAGCGTTGACTTTACTCTTTTCACTTGAGGACTGGGTTCGAGTCGCATTGAGAAAGTTCCCACTGAGACTTGAACCCGCGACCTTAGAGGTGAAAGGCAAGTGCGCTAACCACTTCGCCACCGAAGCCCCGGTTCTTTTATCTTATTGATTTTAAAAGACCGTTTGAAAGCCAAGGTTTAAAAACTGTTGACCTCTTGTTTTTTATCTTTTGAGTGGAAAACAAGAATTGTAAAGATTACTAAATTTATTTAAAAAACTAGAGTAGGCCTTTTTTGGCTCATAAATATTTTCGAGATCATACCAATTAAAATCACGTAAACGATTACGGAATTCAGTTTTGTTTTTTGCGCTTTGGTCACGAAAGACAGTATATGATGCTTCATTTGCCAGCGGTTTATTATCATTAGAAATAACAAAAATAGGTAAGTGATCGGATATATCAGATAAGACTAATCCACTAAAAACATATTTTTCAATATCGTTGGAGAATATATTGTCGATAAGTGTGGCAGAATGTGACGTTATTCTGGTTGGAAGCGTTATCAAGGGAGAAAACATATTGGCATACATTATGTCAAGAAACTCGTTTGTAAACTGGCGAAAACTTTGGTTTAGTAAATCTAAGTTAAAGTCACCCATGATATAACATTTTTTGTTATCTCTGGAGACTTTACCGATCAATATATTTAGCCCGTTGATAAAATTAGCAACACTTTGGTGGGGCGGTCTATATATCACTCCCACAACATAATTCTTACCCTTGGGATTAGCAATCTCAACGAATAACGATTCAGCAATTTCAATATTATCAAAACACAAATCATGACGGGCTTTGTAATCAAGTGTAGATGCGATATACAGACCAACTCCACCTCCGGTTTTATTAGTGCGATAGTTGTGTACAAAGTTATACCCATTAATGTCAACATGGTGGACTGAATCCTGAAGCCAAGTTTCGGAAATTCCAATGACCGAAAACGGATTATTCATTCTTGCAAGCAAATACTGCAGACTATTTAGATTGCAGTTTAAACTACGAATATTCAAGTGCATGAAAGATAGATAACTGGTATTTGTCAGGTGTGATTATTTGTTTTCCAAGACAAGCCTAGCCTATAATAAAAAATTAGTTTGTTTATTGTAGCAAGGACAGAGCAATGACGAATTAATAGGAAAATTATTTTCATTCGGACGAATAACATGAAGAAGAATGAAATTATATTTTCTTCAAGGAAATGAATAACGTTGCGAGGGGTTGCTGCATGCATGTATTCCTAGTATAGTATTAAAGTTTGTTGTTTTCTCTTTCGAACCAAGGGTCATTTGTGTCTTTAGTCCAGGTAATTACTGCACAAGAGATGAAGAGAACATTTAGTAGGATCCATCATTTTTAGATGCCGCTTAATTGATATGCTATTTGATCAATGGCCATAGTTAAACTGCGGAACGTATAATGTATGTAAAGTTAGTATCAAAATAATCAAATGAATTGAAAGTAGTGCAAAGAAAAGCAAAGGCGTAGTTATTTGGTTTTGATTAGGCATCGCCATTTAAATATCGATTTGTTATTGCGTAATCAGTTTTTCATTTCGGTAAGGAATTATATCATACGATTAACATACCTCAGGAGTTTACGATGGCATTCCAATTAATACCGAATACTTTGTTCAGCGATTTTTGAACGACACAAGGACAATGTCTTGAACGTGTAGTTTCTGTGATGCTAGCGTTTGTAACAAAATTGAAGCACAAAAAATTGAAGGTAGCGTCTATATGGTGAGTTTGGATTAGTAAAAGCCGGAGCATGGAGCATTGAGCACCCGAGTGGCAATGGCAGCAAAAAATAAAGATCTGATATAATAAACTAAATTGCCGTGATTACTACATATTTTTATGAATTCAGTATTATCTATTCCTTATATCTTATTTCGTAAATTTAAAGGGAAGGAGTAATTGATGAATGAAGACGATTAAGCGCTGTGTATATATAGCATGACTATATATATATATATATAGTACAATCTGCAGACATGCATGTTTCGGCGTCCAACGCCTCGTCAGTGCAGCTTGGTATACGTCTATACACGAGATGTCAACCATATTTATACACATGAGCTTACTCTCACCAAGCGCATGTGGTACAACACGGTGACATCAACGCATCTAGACATGCGCAAAGTGTCATGGAGCCAGAGTGCTCCAACGACCACAAGGGAAGTGAGCTTTGCATTATCGCTGGTAGACACCCATTAGCTTTGCCAGAGTGCTCAACAACACTAAAGTGAAGGAGCGTAAATAGTACAATCTGCAGACATGCATGTTTCGGCGTCCAACGCCTCGTCAGTGCAGCTTGGTATACGTCTATACACGAGATGTCAACCATATTTATACACATGAGCTTACTCTCACCAAGCGCATGTGGTACAACACGGTGACATCAACGCATCTAGACATGCGCAAAGTGTCATGGAGCCAGAGTGCTCAAACGACCACAAGGGAAGTGAGCTTTGCATTTGTTGATATGCTGCATGGCCTATCTCAGACGGAGTTGGTTAAGCTACAGCGAGTAGAAAATGCAGCAGCTCGACTAATTTGTAATGTTTCACGTTTTGATCACATAACTCAAGTGTTAATAAGCCTCTGGTTGCCGGTAAATTATCGGATGATTTTAAGGTTTTACTCATTGCATATAAAGCTATTTATGGTATAGCAGCGTTGTATATCCAAGAGTTAATCAAGATTAAGGAGAAGTCTGGTTATTTTTTACGTAATGAGCTTTTGTTGGCGATTCCTAAAACTAGGACAAAATGTACATTAGGAGTCGTACTGCGGCCGCTCCAAAGTGGTGGAACAGTTTGCCCAGTAACATTAGGGATTAAGTACTTAACATACCATAACAATAGTTATCGCCCTAAAAACATTAGCACCAAACAAAAAGGAGTTAACATACCATAACAATAGTCAAAGAATAGAATGGATAGCGCACCATACCATACCGTACCATACCATACCATACCATATATTCAGGTAATCAGCAATGGCCTGATCCAGCCTGCTTCTTTATGTTCATTATTTTTAACGTAACCTTCTACCCCTTTTCCTGGGAATATTAACCAATGACTACCGACAACATCAGAAGTTTTTTTTCTATTTTTATAACTATGATACCACGTTTATTGGAGACCAGCTATGTGACTTATTATAATCAAAAACACAATATTCATACCTTATTTGTAGGTTAAGGAAACATGTCAAGTAGTTAATATAGAATTATTCTTGACACAAACAGCTGCGAGCCTTTACAAGCTGCGAAAAGATGGCTTTAGGAGGCGTTTTCCACAAAACCTGTCTGGAGGACACCTACTACTACATCTAGACGCCTACTACTACATCTGAAAATAACTTGTCTCAAGGAAAACCCGATACGTTAACTGGGGGGGATAGGATCGGATCAGGACCATAGAAATTATAGATATAGAATGCGTACTTGATCACGAATCATGTTTCCTCTTTTTCTCATGCGTGCCCTTATAAGTCCGCCATGTTAAATTTAACTTGGAGTGAACACTACAAAGTATAAGCAAAGCTAAAATTGAGTTTTCATCGTCTCAAAGTTTTGTCTTGCTGTCTAATTTACAGTTAAAATGTAGTTTTAAAATATCGAGTTCTCTTGAGGCACAATAACACGCCTTTGAGTGCCGGATACAGTAGTGCATTTAAAAAAACAACTAAAATTATAATTGCAATGTCGTGCATTAAGGATAGTTGAATTGATTGATGTATTAGGACAGTCCGAATTTTCACCTTTATTTTAATTTAATGAGCAAAAAAGCCTCAAAAAATCCGAATCAAAATAATGTGACACTATAATAGACCAAAGAACATGCTGACGACGTCATAGCGAAATCATCAATTGCTAATTATTGTAAAATTAAAGAAACAATTGTGTCGTCACTACTTCATTTTCATTGCGCATGATACTCCAATCGCAAAAATGGTTTTTAATGCGGAAATATGTGCCGAAAAAAGGCGAAGGTTAAAATAATGAATGAACTAACATTACTCTCCGTGAGCGAAATTGCCAGAAAGTTGAATATATCCAGATCGTCCGTCTACAGAATACTTAAACGGGAAGAGAATAAAGAGAAGGATACGTCAAGTTGACGACCTAGGAAATTTTCAGGGAGAGACGAGAGACATATCGCGCGAATTCTGGTGCAACTCCGTGGAACAGAGGGAACTGTCTCTTGTTCAAGAATAATGTCAGAATCAGGAATCGACCTTTCAAAAAATTCTGTTGGGACAGCAAGACGTGTATTAATCGGTTGGGATACCACTATCTTGTTGCGCGAAAGAAAGGCTTGTTGAGTTCAAAATATTTGATACTTAGATCCCAGTTTGCAAAACAAATGGCCAGGGAAAAGCCAGATTCCTTTTGGACGGACAATGTGTGTTTTTATCTCGATGGTGTGAGTATTGTCCACAAGTATAATCCATACAGCGAATCATGTGCGCCATGGTGTCGTGTTTGGCGAAAGAAGAACGAGGGGCTGACTGCAGGCTGTACTTCAAAGGGGACATATGTGGGTTCTGGTGGGAGGACAGTTAAATTTTCCGTCGCGATTTCCTACGGCGTAGGCGTAGTATTTTGTCATCAGTACGAGCATCTGAATGGTGAAAATTTCAAAAACATAATTTCAAATCACTTCAACGACATTTTCCGCCTGGCTAATCGTCCACAGAGCCGTACATTCATCCAAGATGGTGATCCAAGCCAGAACAGCGCTGTTGCTAAAAAGGCTCTCAATAAAATTTTCAGTCAATACCACCACGTAGTCCGGATTTAAATCCGATTGAGAATGTATTCCACAAAATAAAACGGAACCTCGCCATAGAAGCAAAACAAACTTCAAATATTAACTCAGGTGTAAATCGTACGCGTTGACCGTGTAATCTAATGTAATGTATATAATCTTATGGAAGATTACATAATTATTATTTAATTTCTTAATACACACGCAACATAACAAGAATGAATCGAGCAAAGCATTTTGCACACACGGGATCGGAATATCTCGTTGCTCAGATTGTTCGACCTGTGCGTTAAAATTGAACACCTTCCAGCGCACGGACATTATCTCGCCGTTCTTAATATACACTAATTCGTGCTTGCCGGTCAGAAATATCGGAGTATCAAACTCCAGAACTAGATCTTTCGCATAGTGAGATTTCGGAGTTGGTAGATGCACTGATTGACCCTCTAGCGTCAGTAGGAGATCGTGCCAAGGAATTATTTGAGCTGACCACCGAAAGTCATTCAGAAAAATACACTCAGCCTGCTCAGCACCTACCCAGGCGAACGTTGTAGTAGCTGGGTTGGAAAATGTGTGCAATATTTTGTTCAGAAAGTTTGGCATGAATGTTTTCCCGCAATCAGCCGTGCCAACAATAAAGATATTTCGGTATTTACTTCGCCCTTTGTCGAGAGGTCTTTCACTGCTTTTGTATAAGAGGACTTTTCTATGCCATTTCTCTTCAGAGAGGACTTAGGTTAGAATTGAACCTGCGGCCCTGCGATTCCGGTGCAGCGCTCTAACCAACTGAGCTACAGAGTCCAGTTTGTAGAGCATTAACCGCAAGTTCGGTATATATTATGGGAGTGATTCCACCTACTAACACCTTCTACTATTAATCCCATCGAACGAGATGCCGAGAAAAATCTTGATATTTACCCATACACCATATACTGGCATCACTCCCATCATATATACCGAACTTGCCGTTAATGCTCAGCAACTGGATTCTGTAGCTCAGTGGTTAGAGCGCCGCACCGGAATCGCAGGGCCGCATGTTCAATTCTTGCCAGAGGGCCTAAGTTGCATTTGTCGCAACTGTTCCTGACTAGGTGTAAAAAATGGAGTTTATCTAAAAGTCGAGGGTCGAGAGTCGAGAGTAAAAGTCGAGAGTCGAGAGTAAAAAGTCGAGAGTCGAGAGTAAAAGTCGAGAGTCGAGAGTCGAAAAATTCACCAGATAAGGCCATATTAAGATGTAATATTACCAAATAGCTATGAAATCAAGACAAGTGTTTTAAATAAGTATAAGTGTACTCTTGGCAGGCATTTGCCAGGCAATGAGTTTGAAGCCGATCGATGTAGAAAGTCTGACAGCCTGGCTTTCACGCACTTGGCCATTTAAACAGACTATGTTTCGTCCCCTAGTGCAACTCGAAGCACTTCGTTTTTGACGAAAAAAAACTTCTAGTTTTCTAAAAAAAAACTTCTTCTTGGCTGCGTTTGGTTATACGCAATAGTAGTACTATTTCATGTAATAGAATTAGATGCATGCGCTCCGAAAATTGTCAGTTTGCCAATTCACAAAGCGTGAGCTAGCTAAAAGCTATTGAAAAAGGAGAAAAGTACGACCCCCGACATTTCTTCCGTCATTCGTCAATAGCAAACTCTGAAACAGCGGCAAAGGCAAGCTGCATAAAACAATACCAAACACCTTATTTTGAGTTGGTTCAAATTACATTTCACCTCCAACATAGCTCAACGTAAATTTTGGAATCGTTCAACACTACGATACATTAAGTAAATTTCATAGACATGTTTGTGGACTTTTTTTGCAACTTGCAACGCAATTCTGATTCAAAGTCAAGTGTACTTTTACTACTGTAACTGTAAAGTTGAGCCTTTACACTCTGCTGACTTTTTCTTCAAATAACATGTCTCTATTATTATCAGGTTGGTTTGCAAGTGGCAAGAAAAATTGTTATTCACATACAGGGTGTCCCAAAAAAGTCCTGATGATTTTTAAATTGATATTTAATAGCATCATATATTAATCAACCTATTGTGTTTTTTCTATATCTGGGTAATTGATTTATTATACTTCTGGGATTATATGTAATATGTAAACTTTAATATTTATTCCGCTTACTTAAATAATAATTCTCGCATAATATTTTGTAAATAAATACAGGAATAGGGCTCGTTCACGCGGTTTACATAATTACATGTGCGTGAAAGCCAGGCTGTCAGACTTTCTACATCGATCGGCTTCAAACTCATTGCCTGGCAAATGCCTACTAAGAGTACACTGATATTGAAAGCATGCTTATACTTATTTAAAACACTTGTCTTGATTTCATAGCTATTCTGTAATATTACATCTTAATATGGCCTTATCTGGTTAATTTTTCGACTCTCGACTTTTACTCTCGACTTTTTACTCTCGACTCTCGACTTTTTACTCTCCACTCTCGACCCTCGACTTTTAGATAAACTCTAAAAAATGTATATAAATTTACGTTGGAGTATTCCATTTACTAACACCTTCTACATGTAATTGTATACCTACTTTTCATATTTTAGTAAAGAGGTCGGATTTTCGATTCTATAGTCATAAAGCAAGCACTTTAGCAACTATGACACAATAGAGTATTCTCCGCATTGCACTCGGTCATATAAAATTTTAACGCCAGCTAATAGGCCTATTAGCATTTTGGAAGGACCTAGAGTTACATTATATTTTTGCTTGATAACTATAAATAACAACTGCCATCTTTAAACTGACTAAGTCGGTATACGTAAGAGAACATAGGTATTCCGACACCACGTCATAATGCGACCCAATTCCTTTAATTAACTTAAGGTGGCTGGATGTATTAAACCTTACAAAATCATTATGCAACAAATCGCACAAACGAAACTTTTACTCTGTTGAGAAACCAGCGTGACCATTCGTGTGCGCTGGAATATTACCGCAAATGACCTGGCCTGACTTGGCAAGTCCTCGTATCATCTTGCGCCATTGCGCGTGTTGTAATTAAGAAATAGGAAACGAGTCGCGTCCTTTTATGGTGTTATAACGCACGAGGGGAACGTTGGGAAAACAGGAGAGAAGCGTGTGAAACACGAGGCGATAGCCAAGTTTAGACTCAGAAACACATGCGAACCTTTCTTAACGGTTTTAGTCGCATTGTCATTTATTGGCTGGCTCTTTCATCTTGTTTAAGTGTGCTTTTTCTTGCTTTATGACACATAACAAATTGCGTGTTGCATGTCAATTGCTGACTTCATTAAATAATTCAATTTTTGAAAAACGATGCGCTATATCTCGAAGTTCAAAAATGTCAAATTTTTGTAGACCTGAATTTTTTGAAAACTGTGTCAAGCCACCAACTCCTCGACACTTGTTTTGGGGAAAACACCACATGTTTTTGCTTTATGACCAAAGAACATCCAAACTTTTAAATGTCCTGAGTAAGCATGCATAGGAAACAAGGTATTCCGCGACGCCCCGTCATAATCCGATCCTATTCCTCTAATTATTTTCTCCACTGGTTGTCGATCATAAGTTATCCAATAAGTTATAATTTATAATGATTTTTGTAAAAGTATTGATATTAATTTTCCATTTTCAGACGTTTGGGAGATCAAAAATATGATAAACATAATGTTGATTTTTGATGGTAAAGAACGAAATAAGTCTATATACTAATTAATGATCCAAGCACATTATATACTAAAATACGCCCGGTAATTAAATTAAACACACGCCAAATTTGTGGGAGAACATATCCAGCGATACGATAGAATTGATCGTTTGTTCCTCTTGGATTACCCTGCATGAAAATAACTATATAATGAGATAGATAAATATATCGTCCATTAGATTAGTTCCTCCAACATGTAAAATAGAAGGTGGGTGGGTGGAAATTTTTATTATTGCAAAATTTCGTGTTTTTTCAGTTGAAACATTCGGCAAAGTGACACGCTTGACGTTATATAGCGCGCTTTACCTATTGTCATTGAAATATGATTGGCGGTAGAGTCATTCGATTGGCTGAGCAAATTGTATTCGTATTGCACGTGTCTGGACATACTTTGAACTTTAATCAGAAATATTTTCTTGTGAATTTAGTGGGTGTTGACAGGCTTTTCCCACTTGTTGGATAGTAAAACACACCTCAATTAATGTGTTGTCTCATTAACTTAAATTTATACATTGTGGTCTATGTATTGGCTTTAATAAAGCTGCTCCATAACTCAAAAGTACGGATCAAAAGTGCGGACAAGGAAAATATGTGTAAAATTAATGTAAATTACAAAAAACACTCAATTTTAAAAAACAACTAAACGATAATTTATTGCTTTTGATCAATAACTAACTATGGTCTACTTTCACATTGAAAAGACAAATGATTATAGTTGATAGTACGTCAGTGTACTATCAGAATATATTAGTTCAAAGTTTCTATATAGTCTACGATGAAGTGTTGTCCAGTGCAATAGCTACTAGTCAAAGGATAGTAATTCTGTTAATCGCAGCACCGCAGCTTTCCAAGTGTGTGGTAGCCAATCTCATTGTTTCCTCTCTTAGTAGGCGTATCTGCAAATCTCAGCTCAGTCACTGGCAGTGTACTCCTGTCTGTCAGATAACCACTATCTTCGGTCCAAACACTGGTATTTTGATCACAGTTACATTGGTGGTTTCCAACTGGACAGCTGTTTGTCATTCGGCAAGCTCGTTTTCCGCTGTTGGCTTTTGCTCCACCCCAATATTTCATCTGTGAACTTTGACGTGATACCCACCAAGAGTATGGGGTTCCGAACCAAAACCCAGCGCTGTAGCACTTATACTTAACAAATTGTTCGCAATTCTTCGATCGGGTAATAATTGGAACAATCTGATCCATGGTGATGTCATAGTTCACTCTCTACTGTATGTGCTAGCCGCTTCGTAACCATCTACTTAAATAATGATATTCTTGTTAGAGTAGTACGGCAGAAGATAAATAGGAATGGATGGTAGAAGTTGTACTAAGTATACTTCGAAGATGGGAATTTGAGTTTAAAAGAAGACACTATTTAGACATAACCGAGAACAGTCGTTGAGAAAAGGCATCTATAAGCCCTTCGTCCGGAATCAAACCCACTGTCCTGCATCCTTCATTCGTAAAAAAACCTGAACAATGTGTTACGCCAAATTGGATACCCAATACTGATTTAAGAGTGGTATTAAGACCTTTCCATATAATTTTTTCCAAGGCCTTTGACAGGATCGACCACAACATCATCATTAATAAATTGCAAGCACTAAATGTCCATCCTTGTCTGATTAATTGGTGTGCTGATTTCCTTCGTTGCCACTATCTAAGAGTCAAATTGGGATCGAATAAATCTTCTTGGAGGCCAATACATGCAGGAGTCCCCCAAGGAACAAAACTTTACCTCTTACTTTTCTTAGTCATGATAAACGACTTGAAGTATTTTTACATAGACAAATGAAATGTGTTTTACCCCCTTTTGATCGAAGTAAAAGACAGTTCACACGATATGAAGTTTACCAAGCGGAGGATTGCGCGAGCAATTCAGTGCTAAGCAAAGAATAAAGAAGTTAGGCTACTCCAGCACTTTTACCTTTAATTAACAACCAACAACAATGTTTTTACCCCCTTTTGATCGAAGTAAAAGACAGTTCACACGATATGAAGTTTACCAAGGAAAGCGGATTGCGCGAGCAAGGATTCACATAGAAAAGGTTATTGGTAGATTAAAAGAAGTTAGGCTACTCCAGCATTCTTTACCTTTAATTAACAATGGTAGATTTATGTGATTATATATGGATCATTGCTGGTGCTATGGTTAATATGCAGCCACCATTAGTAAAATAAATTTATATATAATACATTAAATTAAAATTACTGTATTTCTAATATTAAGCACGGCAAACCTGCATTTTCTAGTGGGAAATTCCCACCCATTTTTCAATGGTCAAACAAGATTTAGACTTGCATAATGAGGTCTTTCATACTCATATTTCACAACAAATGGTCATCAACCCTCGTGTAATCACTTTGAGAGTTTTTGGATGTTTTAATATTCATGAATGCAATATTTGTTCTGATTTGACCATGGCAGAACTTGAGTTTGAATGAGTTGAAGAAACTCATGCAAATTCTTGCCTTTTATCTCTCATTTTACTAGATTAATCTACTAGAAAGTTGTGGTAAATCAAATGATTTATTTTTTACTCCATTTCTCAACAACTATGTTTGATGCATTTTCCACAATTTCAGTGAAATGGCGTAACTACTATGGGTTCGGACCGGCGAACCCCAGGGTCCCCAACCCCAACGGCTCAAAGGGGGGCCACCAGGCAACCAGGCTCAGACTGTAGAGCAAAAACAAATTGAATGTATTCTATGTAAACGCTAGTATTCTATTAGAATACTAAAACGTTCTGGCATTCCCATTCGCGATCTAACACATATTTATTGCACATTTGTCAGACCTATTCTGGAATACGCTTGTCAAGTTTGGCATTTCTCTCTTCCACAAAAACTACTGTCCAATCTAATAGAACAAGATCAAAAAAGAGCAGTAAATATCATACTACCTGGTCAGCTAACGTATATTGAAAGTTTGAACAGACTAAAATTGGAAACACTAGCTGAACGCAGACAACGACTTTGCCACAAATTGTACCGGACGATTATTAATGATGAAAGTAACAAAACTAAATAAACTTCTCCCAGGACCGAAAGAACACACTTCTTCAATAAGAGACCGGTTTTTCCCAATAATATTAAAACAAACACTAACAGATTTGCAAAATCATTCATTTGTCAAGCAGTGAAATATATGACAATTGTACGCTGGAGTAATTTGAATTCATATAATTTAGAGTATTTACCTTGCATGCAGTTAACTTATCTTACCATTTTTAAATTTTTAATTATCGATCTTAACTATAAAAATATTGTAAATAGTAACTTTACACTTAATTTAATACCATGTAAAATCATGATTTTTCTGTTGCAATTTACTGGGCAACATACAAGTTGATTCTTAATAATAATAATAATAATACTAATAATAATAATAATAGTAATAATGGAAACTTTATTAATTACGATAAATGTTTACATACTACAGTGATAAACCTCTCTTTACAGGTAGTTTACCAGTGTCTACTTGAATTAACTCTAAAAATATGACAAAAATATTAGTATGACATTAGTTGTGGGTTATCCCATTCTTTGTTACGTTTACAGAATATATAATATGAGAACCTGATACAAGTGTTAATAATTTTCCTAACAAGATATTTTCTACATTGCTCGTCAAATTTCAGATCTATCAACATTTCAACAAAGTCTAGTGAGGCGGATTGATTGAAAACTCCTAGTGAACTGATAGATAAATTGACAAATTTGACCTTATCATATTTGTTGTGATGTTCCTTAATCAGTTCCTGATATTTTTGTCTTTTCCGGGCTGCATTAGTTAGAAGATTAGATTCAAATCCGACAGCAAGTTCGAGTATGTAAATACATTTGTTTTCAATAGTTATCAAAAGATCAGGGCGTAATCTATCTCCAGTGAGAACAGATGGACTAATATAGCCTGGAAGGTCAACATAAAGGTTAGCATGTTCTACGGATTTAAGTGTGGATGCAAAAAGTTTAGAACAGAATCATGTCGCCAGGTAAAACGTCCCTCAGTTAGGTAGGTCCTGCATCCAGCAACGACGTGAAGTAAAGTTTCGGGTGCCAAACAGAACGAGCATTCAGATGTAGATGATATTCCCCATTTTAACAGGTTTTTGCGAGTCGGAAGCGTGTTATTTAAGTACCGGATGGTGAAGTTAAATATATTCTTTGGAAGTTTACTTTGTACGGAGGACCATATGGAGTTGAACGAGAGCGTCGAATATTTAATGATATTGGAGAAGAATGAGCCTTGTGAAATGAGGTGGTGCTGAAGCTTATCTTCGTGTTCGTTTCTGATAGTGCTTAGTACGTCCTTAGTATTTTTCTATGTGTCATATTGAACATTTTTGTAATTGCTAGTATCCTTCCATAGGTTTTTTATGTCTTCATTTGGCGATGACTTTAAAGCATTTCGAGAGACAGTTTGACATTGAATGAATTTAGTTGAGGGAAGAATGATATTTAAACCAAATTTGTTATGTGGAAGTAGAACATTACTAAGAGTTGCAGAAATAGGAAGTTCCAGCCATTTTCGGATATATTTCGATGCCATATTATCTAGTTTTTCATTTACCCAGGTTTTACCTATATCAGAAACAGTGAAGTGCCAAGAAATTTTAGAAAGTACATAGCGACTGTACAAAAGAATCTTGTTTCTCGGATGTAATGGTAATTCGTCAATTTCATTTAGGATATTAGTAAATAAGTCATATATTTCAGATTTGTGATCTTCGTCAGACATGTTGAAGTCAAAATAACGACCTAGGTAGCGGAAAGATTTACCAATTTCAACACGTGGCACGAGGAAGTTATTTACAAATAGTTTGGGAAGATATTGAATGGATTTTGTTACTTCTTTCTTGATACCAAATGTTGAACATTTATCTACACGTATGATCATATTGGCCCACTGACACCAGATCGTAAAGCGGTTAAGAAGCATCTGGTTTTCTCTTTCTTGACCACTAATAACGGCCGCATCATCTGCAAACTGAAACCAATGGAATGGATTTAATGGAATGCCATTCTCGCTCAATTTCCAAAATCCAAGTTGACGGTATTTTTCTGATTTAATGTGTTGGATGAAAGTATTGAAAGACATATTAAATAAAAGAGGGCTGAGACAATCGCCTTGGAGGACGCCACGACCAACTGTGATAAAAGGAGTGTTAAATTCTTCTGTAATGATGGATGTTTGGAAATCAGTGTAAAGGCTGCGTATTAGGTTCTTTATGTGATCGGGGATATGATGATATTCAAGGACTTCATAAATGAGGTTATGATGCACTTCACCGAATGCATTTTTCAGATCGAGTAGTGTTATGATGAGAGATCGTTGTTTAATACGTGCTTTATTAATTATATGTGCCATCTGAGCTGTATGTTCTAATGTTCCTGAGAGTTTGGGAGTGAAACCTTCCTGGATATTTTGTTCTATGAATTTATTATCTGCGAGAAATTGAAATGTTTTATTGCGAAGACATGATGTGAAGACCTTAAGTGGGATAGATTCAAGAGTAATAATAATAATAATAATAATAATAGTAATAATAATAATAATATAAAAAGGCAGTACGAGAAGTTTTCTTTCTTCTTTATATAGAAAGGTTACAAACCACGATTTTTTGGGCCGACCTCATATTTTGTGAACCTTAATAATTCAAGGTAAATTTCATATGACAATCGCATAATGACATGAAATAATTTTTTATAATCGGTAATCCTAAAATCGGCCGAAAATGTGAAAACGTACCTTTCAAGAAATCCATTATTGAACTTTAACATGCCTAGGACTACGTGGATCAAGGACTAAATATCATTATTTATAGAAAGAACACGAAGAATAAACCGTACATGCGCTTATGTAAACTATAATACCTTAATGCTTGATTCACTGTCATGTCCAATCTCTGTTACACCAACACCATTCTTTGAAATCATATCACAATGTATTTGAACTACCGCACTATATCTCAGGTCTTTGGGGGTTTATATATACCAAACACAAATACTATAAAACATTATGTAAAGAAAATACACACTTTAAGAATGTAGTCGTAGACGTATAAAATGCGCCGTATAAAATGCACCACAATACCTGTCAAATATAATGTATTTTGTTACGATAAACATAATTGCAGCCTGGTATAAAACAGTGTTGTAATACTCGAGTTCGGACTTGGACTCGAAGTCGGGACTTGAAGGTATGACTCGGACTTGAACACATCGGACTTGGACTCGATATCAAAGGTCTCGGACTTGGACTCTGACTTGACTCGTCTGGACTATCGTCATTTTCCACTGTACATTTTAAAAGTGAAATTGAATATCATTATAGTCTGATCTGTTTGCCACTGCATGTATATGTAATTACTTTGATTACATGATTGCATGTATCTGTGAATTGTGGAAATAACGATGGCATTAACTGTAACTATATTCGAAGCATTTTCATTTCTCTTTGATATATTTTGGGGGTTTTAATACGATTAAATTCTTATCATTTTGGACTTGGACTCGGACTTGGACTCGAAATATTTATATTTAATATTTGCAAAGGGACTTAAATGTATAGGATTTGAACGTGTACCTGGACTCATAAGTTGTGGACTTCACTACAACACTGATATAGAATAAGGACTACAATTTAACCAGCTTGAATTACAATGTTTAGCAATCCTTCTATTTTATTACCTTGATATTCGTATTCCAGCTTTTTAATCATGTTCCCTTGAGCTTTAATTTTCTTTTCTTGGTTTTGGAACTTGTTAGCTTGGACATGGATCTTGTTTTCTTGAAATTGAATTTTGTTATCTTGATTTTGGATTTTGTTTTCTTGAGTTCGGACTTTCCTTTGTAAATTCTTAATTGTATTCTGTTCTTTGCTGATCATATTTTCTTGACTTTTAATTTTGGTTTCTTGACTTTGCACTTGTTGTTGAAGTTGTTGGTGCCATAAAATTAATATATTATATTATATTATATTCATTCTATCCACATTTGCTAATATATAAATGTATATAAACAATTAACAGTAAAATATACTGGTTTCTTCGTTATAGATCAAAGAGTGCTCAATACTATAAATATTTATAGCAGCGTAATATTTTTATTTTTTATTTATAAACTTTGCCGATGAAATATAATGTTACGTTACATAACAGGACAAAAACAAAACGTACAAAATGAAATATAGTACATGAATGACCACGGCTGGGTGACCGCAACAGCGTTTAGCCAATTACTGCGGGCCCGACATAAAATTACATTCACTAGTTAACTATCATTACACACACACACACACACACACACATGTGTGTGTCGCTGATCGCTTAGAATTCTACTTGCTATCAAGAAATGGTACGCAAAGCCACAATTGAAACTGGCAACTATAAAACGATGAAACGTCTCAACCTTCCTCGAACTGAGAAAATCAAATTTAATACTAAACTTAACGAAGTAGCTAATAGATACGCATGCATTGACCCCAAGCTATACCACGCGTTAAAACAACATATATACAGCGAACCTTTACCCTGCCCCGTTTACTGCCTACCTAAAGATCATAAAGAGGGCGACCTAAAGGGGAGATCCATCCACGCTGCAACTGATACACCCTCTACCCCCCTGTCTAAATATCTGGCCAAATGCTTATAAACCCACTACTTTGTCACGTACCAGCCCACCTGAAAAATACACAAGATTTCATAGCTTGCCTAGACCAAATAGAGGATGAGACGGTACACAATTTTTGTAGCCTTGACGTGTGCAATCTATATGGTTCAATTCCACTCAAAGATGTAAATGCCAGAACACCAAGCGTATTTACTATAGCGAAACAGTTCTTCGAAAAACACAAACTTGACAGCGAACTCAAAGCCCTTAATAACAATGACTGATTTTGAAACCTTGGTTCACTTATGCTTAGAGAGTGATAGCATGAATGAAATTGACTGCCAAATTACTAAGAAAAGTAATGGTCAAGTTATTTTGAAACGTTACATTGACGATTATTTCGCATTTCTTTTATCGAGACTAATATCTGGAGAGAGACTCCTGACGATTGCTAATAGCATAAATGACGCCATTAAATTTACGATCGAATTACCAAACGAAAGGCAATTGCCATTCCTAGATACAATTTATTTATTTTTATTTATTTATTGAAATTTATTGAGTACTCATTAATACAACACAATAACATAAATGACAATTCACTTGACATATTACAGTTACATGTTAAATAAATATAAATGACTACTTTATGTGAGTATCTCAAAAGGACAAGGCACGAACGGGACGTTAAGACCCTTGCAAGGTGCCCCTCCTTTAAAAATATTAGAATCCTTTCTAAAATTAAATATGTATGTGTTCTAATATACCAATTACTATTTTAAAATAATATAAAATTTTATACGCTCATCATATAAAATGCTTCAATTTGAAGCAACAACGACCACAAAATGAGACAGTTTTTAAAAGCATGCACCTGTGGCCGCTATCAATTCAAAGGGAAGAAGTTTCATTCCTTGACGAACAATACGAAGACGCCCGAAAACGCCACCGCGCGCACCTAGTCCGATGCTACATATTTACTGCGACCTATGGCAACTGCAGTCACGGTTAAGTGACCAAGTGCAAATCATGTCCGAGTCAAAAATTGTTTTCAGCATATAAATGTACTTTTTCTTTAAAAAGCCTTTAAACGACGATGGACTTGAAAACGTACTAGGCGGGGTTGAGTCGCACACGATGTTCCACAATTTGACCACGCGATTGAAATATGATGACTTGTGCAATGCTGTTCTGCTGCAATACGGAATTTCCAAATACTCAGCAGCTTGCGATCGACGAGTCCGGCCATGACTTACGAATCCTACATACTGATGAATGTTGATGTCTATGTGACCATTGACTGCTTTATACAGGAAAATCAAATCCTTAACCTCACGATCGTAAGCGAGAGGGAGCATAGAGAGAGAGTAGACCAAGTAATTTGTTTGCCTTCGCAACGATTCCGTGAATATGAGTGTCCCATGTCAACTTGTCACGTACAATTACTCCAAGATCTTTTTCTTCATGTGTCCGAGCTATCTTAACCGACTCCATCTCATAATCGTAAAACAAAGGATTAACTTTGCGTGTAACGGAGAGAACCTCGCATTTATCCGGGTTGAAGCTAATGTTATTTTGTCGACTCCATAAACTAAGTTCTGTTAAGGTATTTTGCAATTCTTCACAGTCACCAAGAGATGTTATGTTCCTGTACAATTTGGTGTCATCTGCGTAAAGACAAATAGATACGCAGTCGGGAACAACCTCCGGTAGATCGTTTATAAAAATAGCAAACAGCATAGGACCCAAAATGCTTCCTTGAGGCACTCCGGATGTAACACGTTCCCAGCTAGAAACAGCACCGTCGACAACTACCCTTTGAAATCGATCTTGTAGATAATTCCTAAACCAACTATGCATACGACCTGAGACGCCAAAACGCTTAAGCTTTTGTAACAAGATCTGGTGATCCACAGAATCAAACGCCTTCGCAAAATCTAAGTACAGCACATCTGTTTGGACATTTTTGTCTAGATTCTTTCCAATATCATGAAGGACTGTTAGCAACTGTGAAACACACGAGCGGTTACGTTGGAAACCATGTTGTAAAGTGGTGATGAGATGTTTTACCTGAGCTCGTAGGCCGTTTCCAACTAAACGTTCCAAAACCTTGTTTAATATGCATAGTAGAGAGATGGGTCTGTAGTTGGAAGCTGGTGCTAGAAGACCTTTTTGGTGTACAGGAGTAATATTTGCCATTTTCCATTCCAGGGGTAAACAAGCAGTTTCTAACGAACGGTTGAAAAGGGAACATAAACTAGTAGCGATTTCGTTACTGCAAGCTTTCAGGATACGAGCTGGAATTTCATCAGGTCCACTTGCTTTCGTAATGTCCAAAGCATTTAGACAATTTGAAACTTGTTCGACCGTCACAGTAGTTTAAGACAATAACTCAGATAGAGGATGATCTTGCAAGTTCGAGTTTTCGATATTTAGCTCGGTAGTGGAAGGACGAAATACTGAAGCGAAATAGGAATTGAAGAGCTCTGCTTTACCAGCTGGTGTTGTTGCTGTAGTACCATTATAGGAAATGATGGGGCTTGATTTTCCATGTTGGTGTAGGATCGCCTTGTGATAACTCCAAAACAATTTTGGGTTGTCCTTGAAGGAGCCTTCAATTTTGTTGAGATATTTGTGATGTTTTGATCTCACCAAGTATTTCACTTTCTGACTAAGTAGGCGTAGATTACGTTTGCGTACATCAGATTTGTCTTTTCGATATTTTTTCAAGGCTTCGTATTTCTTTCTCATGAAATGGCGAACTTCACCGTCAATCCATGGTGGTTTACTTTTGTCTTTAACTGTTCGCGTAGGAATGAATTCTTCTACGGTGGTGAGAAACAATTCTTTCCATTTCAACCAACAATCATCTATGCATAGTTGATGAAGAAAAGTCAGGTAGGACATACAAAAGAGAATTTCGAAGATCACTAAAATTGGCTCTGTTAAAGTCGTACACTTTACGTTTTACTGGTTCACACCGTTTGAACTTTAATTTAATTGAAAACTCCACAACGTAGTGATCAGATGGAAACATTTGTTCAGGGGTATGAGTGATAATGTTATCAACAACCTCAGGGCAGTTACATAACAACAGATCTAGTTTGTTCCCAGCAATGTGTGTAGGACCATCAATAAACTGTTGGAGAAAGTTATCACCTACAAGATCACACAGATTTTCCCCAGCGACATGCCCTCCTGAGTTCATCGGAGCAGATTGATCTACTGACCAGTTCACTGACGGAATATTAAAGTCACCAACTACTACAAGGCAACTTGATTCGCGAGTGCTCTTCAGAGAAGAGTTCAGTTGTAAAAGACTTTCAGGTGTTGAATCTGGAGGACGGTAGAAAATGTAAAATATCAATGGCTTGGTATTAGTAACAAGTTCTACAACAGCCATTTCAGTGTTCTCTCTTTCAAGATCCGCACGTCGATAAGCTTTGAAATTATTCTTCACAGCTATGAGTACTCCGCCACCGGTTTTCCCGGTTCTATCCTTTAGAAAAATCGAATACCCAGTCAGCAGTTCACTACTTAGAACCGTACTATTTAGCCAGGTCTCACAAACACAGATAATATCATAGTCTGCAGAGTAAACCAGGTCTTGAAGTAGAGAAATCTTGCACTCTTTGAGCGAGGGATCATCATTCGAAGGAACAAACGCTTTCAGACTTCTCGCATTTAAGTACAACACTTTAAGGTGCACGTTCAACTCTGAAACGAACACGTTTTCCACCCAGCTCTATATACAACCCATCCACAGTAATTGCATCGTTCCGTGGGACAGCCACGGTTCCCTCGCATCTAAACGAGCTATTTTAATCGGCGAAATCAATCGTGCAGTTTCTCGTTCAACAGATGGCAATAATCGAAAATAATCTTTGCGTAAATTAACCCAAGTGTTTGGCAGAAACGGCTACCCCAAATCATTTGTTAGAGCCACCATTCAACGTGTACTACACAATCAACCGAGAACCGATGACAAAGAGGATTACATTTATATGAAGCTGCCTTATGTTAACGAAGAGTTTAAACGACGCTCTCTCACTGTAGTCCGCCGATCGGGGCTAAATAATATCAAAATCCATTTTCTTAATGGAAAGTCGACATCACAGAGGTTTGCCTCGCGTAAGGAAACCATGAGCTGCTCGAAGAAATGCGAGACTTGCAAATTGGGGAACAGTCAAACCGTTGCCATAACAAGAACGTTGTGTATGAAATCGAATGCCTTCAGTGCAGCAAGGTTTACATTGGTTAAACTGGTAGGACAATTGGCACGCGTATTAAAGAACATTTAACTATGGAAAAGCAAACGATATACAAACACATTGAATCCCATAAGTATAGGGGGAGGGCCGATTCTGCCCCATCGTCTACTTTTTGCTGACTCATCAAATTATGAAACCAGTTTCAACCAGTTTCATAATCTCCATGCTCGCTCCACGGTTCGCAACTTACTAACCAATGTGTTAAACCCTTACACCATCCGCTAGCGCTACATTCGCTACGCTCACCTTGTTCACTTCGTTCGAGGCTTACTTCGTTCGGGGCTTACTTCGTTCGGGTACACTTTGTAAATCTATTTTATAATTTTTTTCAAAGTTTAAAGGTTTGTATAAAATTATATTAATAAAGAGGTAACATGTCATTCAAAGATATTGAAGAAGTTAAATTTGAACTCAATGAAACATTCACATGGGGTGTTAAAAATGATAAGTACAAGGGTTACTCTATTCCTGTGGTTGTTAACGATGAGGTTATAAGCAAAATAAAAAGCCTAGCTGAGGAGCATGGCACTAAAAACCAACTATATAAAAATGTGTTGTATCTAAAGTCAAAAAATTTGTCAGAAAAACAAAAGGAGGAGTTGTTAAACAAGAAAAAGTTAAACATCACTGTGCACTTCAAGGTCACAGGGGTGTACACAACAAAAGACAACAGCTTCCTTGTCTTCAAGGTCACCAAGCTGCGTAAGATAGACAAACCAGAGTCTGATGACGAGTATCCTGAGGACTAAGAAAAAAAACCACTCACAATTTCAAAGGCTTTATAGTCTTTGAAATGATTTTAAAGGATCATATACTGATTATTATAATAAAGGAGTGATGAATAGTACTTATGAAAAGTTTAAAAAACTTATTGCGGAACAGAAGGAGAGAGAACTAAAACGTATCTTTAAGGAAAACCAAAGACAAGCTAAGATCATCAAGAAACAGGAAGACAAGATCCAGAAGCAAGAGGAGAAGATGCGGCAACAACGTGTAAAGGAAAGACAGAGGATACAGAAAATTAAACAACAAGAGTTTGAGAAAAGGCAAAAAGCTATGGAGAAGGTTAGAGAGCAAGAGAAGAATAAGCTCCTGCGACAACAAGCTAGGGATAACAAGAAAAGACTTAACATAGAGCTAAAACAGTGGGAGAAGGAGATCAAACAAGAGGAGAAAAGACAGGAAAAAATTATTGACGAAGCTAGATGGCGAGGATCAAAGAAAAAGTTCAGAAATAATAGGAGCAAGTTGCAAAACAAGTTAAGGAAAATTTACGAGAAAGGTAAGAATTTAAAACCAAGACTAGTTTCAGAGGCTATTAAGAAAAACACCAGCAAGTGGGAAATTAGTGGTGGAAACTTTAAGGATCCAAAAGTATTTCTTGAGGTTACTACTTTTGAGGTTAAAAAATTAATTAACAGCATCGATAGCGTGGGTAAAAAGGTGCACACTAATCTAATGTGTAAGATGGTACGATCAGATCCTAAAACAGGTGAAACCATAATTGCCATCTCACATTCTCGTAGCAACACACACAACATCATTAGCGAAGAGGACACTACAACTGAGTATGAAAAGATGAAAGCAAAAATGTTAGAGTCTCTTGACAAGTTTCAAAAAGAGGGTAGTGGATGGAGGCTTCAAAGTGTTGAAGCGTTAGAGATTTTTATCACAAAGTATAAGCCTTTGAATGGTAAAAGCTATGAACCACTTCCCAAGGTAATTATGAATAAGAAAGCTATTATTAACATGGAAAATAACGATGACCAATGTTTTAAATGGGCTGTAACAAGAGCTTTGAATCCTGTTGATAGAAACAACAAAAACCCTGGACGTATTTCAAAAATTCTTGAAAAGCAAGCTGAAAAACTAAACTGGGAAGGATTAGAGTTCCCCATGAAGGTGAAGGATATTAGTAAGTTTGAGACTAACAACGATATTAATGTTAACGTGTTCAGCTATGATGATGAGACTAAAAATATATACCCTCTGAGATTAAGTAAGATGATTAACATAGATTGTATAAACCTGTTCCTGTTAGATGAACATTATAGTGTAGTTAAAAGTATAAGCAGACTTGTAGATTCACAGCTTAGCAAAAAAGGACCCAAAAAACACTTCTGCCTCCGATGCTTAAACAGCTTTGGAACACCAAAGCTGTTAGCGGAACATCTAGAGTTGTGTGAGAACCATAACCATCAAAGACACGTTTACCCAACTGTAGAAAACAACACTGTGTTTTTCAAGCAGTATCATAAGATGCACAAGGCTCCCTTTGTGGTAAACGCAGACTTCGAGAGCTTCTTACCCTCCATAAGTACTGTTGAGAACAACCCCAACAAGAGCTTTACAGCGAAGTATCAAAAACACATACCAAGCGGCTTTTGTTTCAACATCAAGTGTATTGACGAGTCTATTTACAAACAAAAAACCGTGTCGTACACCATGCAAGAGGAAGGTGAAGACATTGGTACAAAGTTCGTAAACTTGTTAGAAGAGTCTTTGAAAGAGGTCTACAAAATATTAGACAAGGTAGTTCCAATTAGAATGAGCGAAGCCGACGATATGAATTTTAATAATGCAATAGACTGCTATGCGTGCGGGTTGGGATTAAATGGTGACCGTGTCAGAGATCACTGCCATCTTACTGGGAAGTATCGTGGAGCGGCTCATAATGCGTGTAATTTAAAAATGAGAGCCCCAAAGTTTATACCAGTCCTATTTCACAATCTGGAAGGGTACGACTCACACCTGTTTGTTAAGAGTTTAGGGTTTACTGAGGGTGATATAAAATGCATTCCAAAGACGGATGAGAAGTACATCTCATTTAGTAAGAACGTAGTAATGGAGACTTACACTAACGAGGAGGGGGATGAGAAACAAAAAACACTAGAGGTTAGATTCCTAGACTCACTTAAGTTTACCCTCAAATCGTTAGATAGTCTTGTGAAGGGTCTTGGTAAAGACCAGTTTAAGACGCTAGAAAAAGAGATGGGAACGTCTGAGCTCTTAAAAAAGAAGGGCGTGTTCCCATACGAGTATATGACCGGGTTTGATAAGCTTAGCGAAACTAAGCTACCATCAAAGGCCGCTTTCTATAGCAAACTTAACAACACAGACATAAGTAATAATGACTACAAGCATGCTAAGAAGGTGTGGAAGGAGTTTGGTTGTAAAACTCTGAGGGACTACCACGATCTCTATCTAAAAACAGACGTGTTGTTGCTGACTGACGTCATGGAAAACTATAGAGAAATTTGTATTAAAAACTATGGATTAGATCCATTATGGTACTACACAGCACCAGGGTTAGCTTGGGATGCTGCGTTAAAGATTTCTAAAGTTAGGCTAGAGTTACTAACAGACCCAGACATGTACCTGATGGTGGAACAAGGTATTAGGGGTGGGGTTAGCACAATTACTAAAAGATATGCCAAGGCTAACAACAAGTATATGAAAGTTTATGATCCTGAATTGGATCATGTATTTATAATATATCTAGATGAAAACAACTTATACGGCTGGGCAATGAGCAGACCATTACCCGTGGACGGGTTCAAATGGATGAGTGATAAGGAGCTTGAAAACTGGAATGATATATGTAATGAAGAAGGGAAGGGGTGTATATTAGAAGTAGACTTAGAGTATCCCACTTCGTTACACGACCTTCACAATGAGTACCCGCTAGCTCCTGAAAGTTTAATGGTAATCAAGGTGAATAAGCTTATTCCAAACCTTAACAATAAGTCCAAGTACGTACTACATTATGAGAGCTTAAAGCAGTACATTAAGCTTGGTATGAAGCTAACTAAGATCCACAGAGGCATTAAATTCAACGAAAGAGCGTGGTTAAAAGAGTATATTCAGCTCAACACAGACCTTAGGACTAAAGGTACCACAGAATTTGAAAAGGACTTCTTTAAGTTAATGAACAACTCCGTCTTCGGAAAGACGATGGAGAACGTTCGTAACCGGGTGGATGTTAGATTAGTTACCAGACCCAACCAACTTCAAAAGTTAGCTAAGAAGCCCAACTTTCAAGGCGTGAACACGTTCACTGAAAACCTGGTAGCGGTTCACATGAATAGGACAACCATCAAATTAAACAAACCTATCTACTTAGGGATGAGTATTTTAGACCTAAGTAAGACGTTAATGTACGACTTTCATTACGGCTACATTAAAAACAAGTATGGTGACAAAGCACAGCTACTATTCACCGACACCGACAGCTTGTGTTACGAGATTAAAACACAAGATTTCTACAAGGACATCTCGAACGATATTCAAACACACTTTGATACAAGTAACTTTGAACCTGACCATCCTAGTGGGATTCCAACTGGGCTTAACAAAAAGGTGATCGGAATGATGAAGGATGAGTGTGGCGGTAAGCAAATAGACGAGTTTGTAGGGCTGCGTAGTAAGCTGTACGCTTACAAGATGGCTGACAGCAAAGCGGAGGAGAAAAAGTGTAAGGGTGTTAAAAAGGGGGTTGTCAAGAACGAGATTACGTTTAATGATTATAAGAAGTGTTTGTTCAGCGGGGAGAAGCAGTACAGAAGTATGAACACGTTTAGGAGCCGAAAGCATGTGATTTACACAGAGACCATTAACAAGGTAGCTCTAAGTGCTAACGATGACAAGAGAGTGATTTGTGATGGTGAAGTAAACACGATGGCAATTGGGCATTGGAGAGTATTACCAAAAAGTGGAGTCGTGTTATCAAAAACATTTGCACCCCCAAAAACAAACACGTTATGCTCACTAGCTCTTAAAGCATTCGATGCGGATAATACGATAACAACACTTAAACTAAGATGGTTATTTCAGGCATATAAAATAGATGGAACTATAGACACAGTAAATTTGGCAGACATAGATTACTCGGTTGGTAACATAAGAGTAAATAACACCTTCTTTTTAGGTCGCGAGTTTAAGTTCGCAGATTTTTATCCAGATCATTTGATGTTGGCTGGGTTTACAATAAAATTTAAACAGCTTAGCGACGAGTCCTATGGTAATGAATCGGTGATGAGTATAATGGTTAGCATTTAATCCTCGTAGACCCTCGTAGACCCGTGATGAGTTTGCGTATGTCTTAAAACATACGCAACCTATTCCTTTAACATGTCCTTTAATTTTTTAAAATAGCATTTTGTAAGACGCTATTATCTTTCTGTTTACCAAGCTTTGCTAATATCATTTTTTTCTCAAGTTTTGTGTTATGTTGGGTATGTAAACCTCTTAGCCCTTGATCACCTTTAAGACCTCTTGGTCCAGGATTTCCTTGCACTCCTTGCAAACCTTGTGGGCCTTGTGGTCCTTGCAGCCCTTGTACTCCTTGCGGACCTTGTACCCCCTGTGGATCATGTATGTAATCAAAAACACTTTTTAAAATATATGCTCCAACCCCGAGTCCAATTATCATTGCCATAGTCTTTTATTATATATAATAAATGGAGCAGGTTATAAACTTTTCTGAAAGTGAACTTACAGAGGTAAGAGATGATGTTGCAATTAAACTATCTCAAATGAAAAAACTAATCTTTAAAAAGAAGATCAAACTGGTAGGGAAGTCACTACTTAAAATAGTTCTTGTGGTTGGTGGTGTCGCGGTGGCTATTATATTTCCTTCTGCTATCGTGGTAGCCGCCCTTGGCGGAGCAGTCGCGATAATAGATGGTGGTAGAGGAACAGTTAAAACTATGAAAAAAGTTAAACATGAGAACAAAAAAAGGAACACCGGTAAGGGCGATCTAAAAGAAGTGGAGTCTGAGCTTTTAAAGCGAAAGATGACAAGAGAGCTCGTTGAAAGTCTTCAACCATCAGCACCACCACTTTACCCAGGGTTGTAAAACCCATTTAAATTTTTCATTTACATTTAGTAAATGGAAAAATACGGTTTGGTTTAAACCTGTGGATCTATATCATCCTGTTTAGATGTGTCTTTTCGCTTATACATCATATGCTTTCCAACGACTAACCCACCACAAAGCAAGCCAATGTATGGGAGGTATGGTGTTATATGACCGATAATGCTCTTTAAGTCTTTTTTTATCATATGGTTGTTCTTTAGCTCATTCTCCATATTGTCTTTGTCATCAATCATATTTAGACTATCCATTAGATCTGAAAACTTTGATATTAAACTTTCTGAAATGAACTCGTTGGTTTCGTCTAGCTGCTTTCTATCGTACTCTTTTTTGATTTTTTCTAAGGTTTCTTGGTTGGCTTTTTTAAGGTACTTTTCCGTCTGCTTAATTTCACCTCTCTCAGATAATGTAAGCAGCTCCTCGCGCACGTTGCTTTGGTCAACTACTTCAGCTTCTGTTTTTAAATTAGGAAATGTTTCTTCTTCGCTCATTTATTATAACGGGCTGCGTATACACAACAAACAAAGCACCGCCAATTGCGAACAAGATGACTCCTATTGCGAACAAGACAAACCCTATTGCGAGCAAGGTGAAACAAATTGCGGATTGAAGCGGCTTACGTTGAATATACAACGCTATGTGTGAAAGGGTGTCGACGTAGTACTTCAAGTCTGGCATATTTATTTGTTCTTAACTTCTCTATAATATCATGCTCTTGATCCTTAGTAACGTGGAGAGACTCTTCTAAAAAACAACTCATGTCCTTTCTAGTTGGGTTGTAGAACGTAACCATTTTAGATGTATTATCCCTATAAGGTTTTGTTATACTTGTTAGCTGCTGTGTTATCACAATTGTGCTTAGGTTATAATGTCTTGCGGAGAAGGCAAGTCTAACCATCTCACTTGTTCTGTTTTTAACGGACTGACTACTAGCACAGTCATCTAGGATGATAAGACTATTTGTACCACTATACATCTTAGTGATGTACTTTAAAAAAGCCTCCACGTCGTCTTGCTCACACGGTATAGGAAAGAACTTGTCATCGTTTTTATACTTCCAATTTTGATACGTTTGGTTGTATAAGTAGGTTGGACAAATTAAAAAGATGTACTCAAAGTGATCCTTGTACTCACTTTCTAGCATCTTAAGGAGGTAGTAGGTCTTACCACACCCCGTCATTCCAACTATTATCATGTTAAATGGTGTTTCTAACGTCATTTATTCATAACATTTTTCATAACCCATTAGGTTAAGAAATATTAACTATCACACTTAGTACTCAACACTTTGTAATGATTTGTTTACTATGTTTACAAAACCATCAGACACCACGAAGATGTAACAAACAAGGTCTGTTGAGGTTACCTCTTTTGTTATTTCTAACAGCACTCCAGACTGTGTGTTTAGAATTTTTCTTCCGTTGCCTGAAACGTTGTTGTCGTTAAAGGTTCTAAGGTCGACGCATAAGGCGAACTTGTTGTCAGGAAAAAACTCTGAAACTGGTAGAGTATCATTCTTTCGGTTTAAAAACACCTTTTTAGCCTCTACGAAGAGTCTAGACTTATCCATACCTTGACTGTATACAGAGTTTGGTATGCCTTCTATCGTTACCTTAACATTTTTTATGTTTGGGTAAACAAACTCTTCGCTGTTTGTAATTGCTTTCTTTTTAAATAACATAATGATATACTTCATGCTTTGTCTTGGAAGGTTGACGTTCTCGTTGATAAGGGTTGTATCCTTACCCCAAATGTCTCTTTTCATCATTGTAATGTGTTCGTAAATTAATGACCTTCCAACCTGATAACTGCTTAAGGCTGAGTTATACATGCTTTGATCCTCTATCGTAACATACTCTAGTTTAATATCCTCTAAAGTGTAACTGCTAACGCTTGAACCTGATTTTATTCTGTACCTAATATCACTGTTCATTCCAAACGGGGCGTACAGTCCATGATCATTTAAAATTTTACCTAACTTAATTCTTACCCTGCTGTTAAAGATTTTTAACATAAACGCGTCAGCAGTCACAGAGCTGTCTCCACTATCGTCTTTAGACATGAGCTTACGGATGTTTTCGTTTGCAATGCCTTCGCTTATCATATTTTCTCGATGCTTTTTTGGAAGCCACAAGTCTTGATAGACGGAGTAAACACTTTCGTTGATGTTATCATACACAACGCTGCCACCAATTGTTATTTCTAAGCTGTTTACAAGAAGCTTACCAAGATTGTTTAAAAACCACGACTTTGTGTTATCGCTCTTAAACTTCGCTGTAAGGAAAAGCGAGTTTGGAACAATACACATGTTCGCTCCTAGTCCTGGTAGGTTGACGTAAATTTCCTCTCCAGGGTTTCCTTTACTAGGGTTAAATGTAACCTCATTGAAGGTTCTTTTACCTACAATTTGAGCGTCTTTAATCCTTTCATACTCTGGTAGTAGTTGATCCATTTTGTAAGTAGTCATCGTTACTCTTTATTAGTATGTTTTAGTTGTTGTTAAAACTTCGCATTTTTGTGTTTGGTTCTTTAGAGTCTTGAGGGATGTTGTTGTTGTTAGTGTCTTTTGGGGTTACAAGTGCCTCAGCTCTTTTGTCTTGTTTGTATGTGAAGTAAAGGCAAACCACACCTGAGATTATACCAACCCCTGTTAGGATCGCCATAATACTAATCCCACTAGAGCTATCTTTTTCAGTGTCCTCGCTACGCTCAGTGTCCTCTAATATAGGTTCCAATACGCTTTGGCCTGCTTTTCTTTTTGCTGTTTTGTTATAGTCAGCGAGTCTTTTACCTGCATTCACTCTTGCAGGGTTCTTCTCCTTTTTTACCATCGTAATTTGACTTGCGCTTTGTTCACTCATTTATTATTACAGCAAAAAAAATTTTGTTATGTTTTTGTTACAAGTCTGTTAAATTTTTTTGTCAACAGATCTTAGCAAGTTCATAGCAAAATTACAGCAAAAAAAATTTTGTTATGTTTTTGTTACAAGTCTGTTAAATTTTTTGTTGGTGATTAAATTATAAACCTTGCGACTAACACACCACCAATTAATGTAACAGCGAGAAGAGTTAGTTCCTCCCCATACATGTTTGGACTGTTTGAGATTGTTGTATGGTCTATGGTGCGCGTGACTCCGCTACGGGCTCCGCTTCGCTTGCTAGGATTACGCATAGGAAGCGCAGTGGGTCTTACAATAGGTCTCACCGTGCTTTTTGGTTCCTCAACGTCCGCGTCATAGTTAACTCCGTCGTTCTTACCAAATCTCATTCCCTTCCCAGCAAGTTTTAAAATGTTGTTGTAACCAGCCACCATCTCGTCGAGTATGATCATGTTGGATGGGATGAGTATAACCCCTGGTGTAATAGCCATATTCAGTACGACATTTGTGTCTTTTATGGCCTTTCTCATGTTTGTCACGGTAACAGTTTGATCGTCCTGAATGACCAAGTCATTAACTAGCTTTCGAAATACTTCCTGTGTTTGTAACGACATCGCACCTTTACCAACGATAGGCCATCTAGTTTTTGCTTGCGCACCTAATACGCAGTAAACGTAACTCTCTACGCTTTGTTGAAATAGTAGCTGACCAGTTTTTGTTAACCCGTTAGACTTAGCTGCGATAAACAACTTATAATCATCCACCCCTCTTATAGTTTGCTTACCTCTTTTTTCATATGTAATCCCAATCTGACCATATCCTTCCTTACTCATCTCAGGTTTCGCTCCTCTTACCATACCTCTTGGTTGTTTTGATAACCAATAACCTAACTGCTCTCTTCCTGAATGAAACTCCTTTGTCCATTCAAATACAACAGGTTTGTTATCCATAATAATTTTTCTTATGTCGCTTGTTATGTACTTCGACATTTTGCTTGGTTGTCTAAGAAACCTACTCATATGAAAGTATAAATGGTACCTCGCTAAGCTTGTTATAATTTTTGAGGTCGATGTGTCGTACTTAAAATGCTCCTCACTAATCCCACAGGAGTATGTCGTGATGTATGCGGCGTACAAAGACGCTAAGTATGAGTTATCCTTGTAGTCGTTGTTGGTCTCGTTGTTCTTTATATCAAAGTCTGGAAGAGTGATGTCAAAGAACAAGTCGTCTGTGACGTAAATTTTAAGATCGTTTGGCTTAATTGTGGAAACATTGTTCCGAGCGAATGGTTGAACGACTCCATTTACACCCCATGGTTCTTGCCAATATAAGTCTTTCGTCCATGCCTTATTGTTTAAAAAGGTATCAGAAGTAATGTCGTACGAGGTGTCGTCAGTAATTTTATAATATGTTACGTACTTGTCTATGTCGCCGTTCTTTTTTAACTCAATATCAAACTTAAACTTGTCTACAACAGCGTACGGATATTTTACTAAAAAATTTTTCTTAGTCTCCTCAGGTCCTTCTTTCATATTTCTTTTAACCTTGGCGAGGTTTTGTTCACCATAGACGGCTATTATTATTTTATCTTCTTCACCTGCCATTTATTTTAGTGTATAAATAAATGAAGAAAAAGATAACAGTATTTATAGAAAACAATGAGAAGAAGCTCTATCTTGACGCTAATATCTCAAACAAGCATAGCAAGTCCACGATGTTTTTAAAGAACGCGGCGGTCTTTTGGAAGTTTAAAAACATCATCTCCGGTGTTAACGACTTCATACTATATGGCACAGCCGTCAGCGTTGGTAATAGTAACCAAAAAATTGTGTTTGAAGAGGGGTATTGGACGTTTGACATGATTAAAAACAAGCTGAAAGAGTACGACGTAACGCTAGTGAAAATAGCACACAACAACACGTGTAAGATATCCTCTAAAAATCATATGTTAGATCTTGATAACTTTGCACCGCTACTTGGCTTTCCAAAGAAGCAAATTATTAATGACAACGTTGGGGGTACTGTTCTTTGGGAGAACTCGCCTAATGTTGTTAACATCGACCAAGGATTGTCTCACATTTACATTGACTGTGACATTATAGACACATCTATGAATTTTAACACGCGTGGTGAGAGATGTTTCACGCTATCTACGCTGCCAATAACATCAGAGCAAATTTTAAACTCCTCAGTAACATTTTATAAAAATATTAATAGCGAAGCCTTAATAGATAACGGGTGTTTTAACAGGTTACTCTTCACTGTTAGTTCAAACATTACGCAAAAGGTTGACATGGACTTACTACTCGAGTTGTACATAGAGTAAGCGAACGAAGTAAGCGAGAGCGGAGCGAACAAAGTGGCGAATGTAGCGCGAGAGTAAAGCAGAGCGAGAGCAAAGCAAAAGATAAATGAACGATAATGAGTTCGTCATTGAACAAAAACTGCGAGACATCTACTACGACCCAAGCACAGGCTTTCAGTCTATAGAAAGGTTGTATCAAAAGGCGAAGGACTCCGGGTTGGCTGTTAGTCGTAGGATTGTAAAAGACTGGTTAAAAACACAAGACATCTACACGATACACAAACCAATTGTAAGAAAACACAAATTCCAAAGAACGTTCGTTAAAGACTTAGCCGACCAAGTACAGATGGACTTGGTTGACATGGGGAAGTATAAAAACAAAAACAAGGGTTACTATTGGATACTAACAGCTGTTGAGATCCTAAGCCGTTACGCCTTCACAATACCGGTTTATAGGAAGGACACCAAAAACATGACTGCCGCTGTGGGTGAGCTACTAGATAAGTTTAAGGAAAGGTTTGGACAGTACCCAAAAACCGCTCAGTTTGACGATGGAAAAGAGTTCTACAACGTTGGTGTGAAAACCCTGTTAAAAGAGCATGACGTACACTACTTCTCTACAAACTCGGATAGGAAGGCTGCCATAGTTGAAAGATTCAACCGCACGTTAAAAACATCTATGTGGAAGTACTTTCACAAAGAGGATACTTTCAACTGGATCAACGTGTTAGATGAGCTTACGTACAACTATAACCACACCAAACACAGTAGTATACTAATGAAGCCGGTTGATGTAAGTAAGTTAAATAAAAACCAAGTGTGGATTACACTATACGGTTATGGGTTAGGTAAGTTTCCAACACCTAAGTTTAAAGTTAATGACATCGTTAGAATAAGTAAGTATAAAAATATATTCAAAAAGGGGTACGAGGCAAACTTTACAGAGGAAAAGTTTAAGGTTAGCGGTGTCTTTAGAGGTGACCCAAACATGTACGAGATAGTGGACAGTGAAGCGGAACCAATTATTGGTAAGTTTTATGAAGAGGAGATGAGTCATGTAAACAATCCACACACGTACAAGATAGAAAAAGTTTTAAGAAAAAGAAAGGGACAAGTGTTGGTAAAGTGGTTGGGGTATGACAACAAACATAACTCATGGATTCCTGAAAAAGACATCATTAATAAATAAAGAAAATGGATGCTGAAGATGTTGGTAGGGAAGACATTGAATTAAAAGAGATGGAGCGTGCTCAAGAGGTAGAGGACGCTAAGGAGGATGAAACAAGCTTCGTAGATGAGAGACCTGGTGATAAAAGCGTTCTTGTTTTTGATGCATCAAACCCTGTGTTTGTAAGACCTGACGAGGACGTGCCACCTGGTGGGGATATTCCAAACGTAAGACGTGACGCTGGTGTTATAAGACGTCACGTCATTCACGACAAAAAACAGTTCCTTAAAACTGGGCTTGGTATCACTGTAAACAAGGGAGACGGTCCAAGCTCAACAACGCTATACGATGAGTTAAGAACCACCTTCTCTGAAAAAACTAATAAAATTAATGGAGCAAGGTATAAAGGAAAAAAAATACTATTATTAAGGGGTGGAAAAATGACGTACTCCACAGATAGACTTAAAGCACCATACGTCAACGAGTTTAAGGAGCTGCTCAAAAAGGCTTACAAAGAACATCAAAAAACTCCAGCTGCAATGGTGGAGAGACACATTAACGTTGACATCTCTCAAGACGTCATGGATGACATTGCAAGCAACGTAAGTAGTAAGATAGAGTCTGAAATTAACGAAAGGATTGATGAAATAACAGCAAACACGGAAATCACACAAAATGAGTTAAGAGAGCTAAGGGGTATCCTCAACGTGAGAGGTACCTCAGGTGAGGAAAAGCTAGAGGCTTTAAAAGTGGAAAGAGACCACTGGAAAAAGGAGGCGGAGAAAGAAAAAGCTAAGGGGAATGATTTAAAGGTAAAACTATACGACTCCATTGCAGACGTTGCCGACTTAAAAATGGATGATATTAGGTTAAGACTTAACATAAAACCAGAAAGTGAGGACGTGATAAACATGGTTAAAGAGGAGGCTGACGTCAATGACTTAACCAGGTTTGAAAAATTCAAAAAATGGGCGAGGAAAAATCTTGTTGGACTATCCGCGGTGGCAATATCCATTGCAGGTATAATAACAACAATTGTTAGGGGTGGAAGGAACGTAGTAAAAAAGGGGGCAAACGCTGTTAAAAAATTTGCAAAAAGCGTTAAAAACACGGCTGCAAAGTTTGGTCCTATAATAGGTGCGATTGGAAATATCATCGCAAGCATTATAAGGATAATAGCTGACTGGCTTAAGTGGTTGGGTTCAAATTTATGGATGTTAGCCTTAGCATTAACGTATTTTGTTTACAGCGAGTATAAAGACTACCGAAAAAGTAAAAGGATTAAATCGAAAAGTTAGTTTAAAGGGTCATATACAAGTTATTATAATAAAGGATGTGTGTGAAAATTAACTTAACAGTCGATGAGTGTGGTATTAAAGTTACTTTCTCAAACAGGTATATGTGTCCTATTTGTGACTACATTGGAAACTCTGATGAAATAACTACACATGTTAAAAACAAACACCCCCACATAAACGGGGTGGTTAAATATCAGTGTCCTTATTGTTCATATGTAACACCCAACCACAACGACTATATAAAACATAGAGAGGAGGAAGTATTAACAAAATTTAGTATGGATGACGTTGATAAATGTGATTGTGAGGGTGATTTATCACCATGTAAGTGTGATGCGTGTGAGTATTGTGTGTGTGGTTGTGGTGGTGGTGGGTGGTGTCGTGGTGATTGTTTGTGTGTAGAGTGTGTAGAGTGTAAAGATATTATACCGGCTGATTTTGTGACCTGAGGATTGGTAGAAATAAATGGCAACTAAACAAAGGATGTGTTATGAATTGTACACAGTTTTTAGTTAGTAATAAATAACTACAAAGGATGTTAAATAGTACAGGAATTTCAATGCAAAAATTTGCAAAGGACCCACTTGGTCTTCCAGCAACACTAAGTGGTGCTGCTAAACTCTCTGTGTTTCATATGTGCGTTTTTGGCTAAGCGCTGTTGCTTCAATGATGCTTCCACTTGGTCTTCCAGCAACACTAAGTGGTGCTGCTAAAAGATAAAAGTATCTCCCAGACAATCCATTCAAAGAGTAAGCAAGCAATAATAAATGGCAAGTGTTGTAGCAGCAGGATCATTTAATGCACTAGCGTTCGCAGGTGCCGGGTTTATATTTAAGTCACTCGATAAGGGTGAGTATGAAGAAGAAATGAAAAGACATAACCTAGCGATGGAAAAATTAGCAGCTGCTAAAGAAAAGTGGTACGAGAACCAAGTAGAGAAGAAGAACAAGATACAATTACTTCGTCAACAGCTATCTGATGCAAATGCAGATATAAACGCTACAAACAAAGCATTAGATGACCTGCAAAGAATTACGTATGAAGATAAGACATTCACAAGAGAACCACACATCTCAGACTACTACACACCATCTGATAAAATGAAAGAGTATCAAAACGTTGCCATTGGAGTCATCGGACTGATTGGTGGATGGGGTGCTTACAAATTGATATTTTAAAGGATCGTATACAAAAACACACTAATAAAGGAGATGGATGTTAAAAGTAAAAAACTAGTTATTAAACTTCAAAGTTTAATGTGTCAAGATCAAATGCCGAGCAAACAAGACTTTAAAATGAATGTCTGTGGTAAGGTTTTTATCCCACAAACGTATCTTAATAAGATGTATGCATTTGTTGAAGTCATGCAAAAACACCTGCAACGAAATTTTCTTGTTGACGCCATGTATGATGTTTTTCATTATTATTTAATGATGTTAAAAACAGTTGAAATGATGCATGAACACATTTCCGAGCATGTTTATGAACTAAGCCAAAGATCAAAATTACCATATGCGAAGGCTAACATGATATGGTATACACCGCTAGAACACAATTTACAAAAACCTGGAATGGATCTTATTATTAAGGTACCAAAAGGTTTATGTTATAAAGGGGGTCTCTTCATGTATATGCCAAAAGCTAATGCTTTAAGATCAATAGGTTCTTTTGGTGATATATTAATATCGTGTAGTTTTTCATTTACCGAATTCCATATAAAATATTTTGGCGAAGAATATGAAAATTTAAATTGTGTATTACATAGTAATTATAAAAATAATTTAAACAATAGTATGCCAATAATACCACTAGATGACATCGACATTAAATCATTAGTGCGCTTTGAAAAGCCTAAACCAACTAGACGGTGGTCTTTTAAAACAAAAGAGTGCTCTATGTTGTACTCTTCGCTTGTTGATTAATAACCACTTACAATTTCAAAGGCTTTATAGTCTTTGAATTGATTTTTAAAGGATTGCATACTAGTTATACTAATAAAGAGATGTGTTTCTGTGATGATAAGTACTTCAAAATAACTAACATAAGAACTCAAAAGGAAAAGCTATATAAACGTGCTGCAAGCACATACAAAAGGTTTTATCCAGATGAACCTGTAATTAAGGACCTCATCTTCGACTGTATCAGATATAATATTAAGTTAAGAGAAAAGGGTGAGTTTTATAAAGTTACCGTAAATAAACACCCAGAGTGTGAGCAAGTTAGAAAAGACATCATACAAAAGTGTGGTGTTAGAATAAGTAAAATACCAGACAGTCATCGACACTTACTTCCTGAAAATCGACGGTAGAAAACAAAGTAAGATTTCTTAGACACCCTACAATGTTTCTAAGAAATTAATAGTTTAAAGGGCTGTATACTAGTATACTAATAAAGAGACAATGTCAGTTGAAAAGTTTTCGTTAAAAGTTAAATGGTCTACATTGGTCCAGTTAAAACAAATAGGATATCTAGAAGAAAAATGTTGCGTGGATGAAATGGAAAGACAGTGTAACCTCGATGGACACTCTCTCGGTGATAGCAAACACAATTGTCCGACTTGTAATTACATAAATCTCTATAACAACAAAGAGAAGGTAAAGACGCCCAAACGGCTTAAAGAAATCAAAGCCCGCGGCTACGATATTGACAGCGACGAAGCTATTTTTTTAGGTCGTGATAGTGATGACAGCGACAGCGAGCACTATGACTCATATGGTGATGACGGCAATCACCTTAATAAGTGTATGAGTGATAATGGAATAATGTTCTGTACAAGTTGTGGAATTGACTTCGATGATGAAGTCACATACGAAAACAAGTTTAGTCAACGCCACTTTAAAAATGAAAAAAAAGCAAGCAATGAAAAAACAAAGAAAAGTGAAAACAAAAAATGTTGTGAGGCTTGTGCGCGGTGTGTAAGTTGTGACCGCTCACTCATCACAGATAGGATTATTAAACGAGTAAGGGATTGGAATCATAGATGTGCAACATCAGATGAAAACAAATGTAATCATGATGATCATAAAAGATTAGAGATGAATAACTGTGTGTGGTGCTTTGGTTGTGGATACCTCTTTATGGATAAAATTTGTAAAGGTAGAAACACCATGCTCACCATTGATAGTGAGGGGGATAGCGAGTACAGCAGTAGCAGTGATGAGGACAGCGAAGCGGAAGACGATGTAAAACCTATAATCACAAGCGTTGCAGAGTTAAAAGCCTTAGCAAAAAAACGAAAGGTTAAATACTACACAAGAATGAGTGCGAAGGATCTTTGTAAAAGACTAAAGGTTGAGATCACAAAATTTAATAAGTACGTCTTCACAAACACAAAGACAGGAAAGCAATACAGATTCCCAACCATCTTCCAAGCGGCAAAGAAAATGAAAGTTAACCCAGGTCTAATATCTTACTACCTAGGAAAGGAGATAACAATAGATGGAATAACATATTCATTACAAGAGATGAAAAAAACTTAAAGTAAACCAAAGTTGAAGTTGAAGTAAACCTGAATAAGCAAAATATTTTCAAAGGTCTTATGATCTTTGAAAATCAATTTTTTTTAACATTTTTTTACACAGCTGTTTTACGCAGCTTGGTAACATCAAAAACAAGGTGACGACTATTGTCATCTCTTGTTAACACCCCTATGATTTTAAAGTGTATTGTGACACTCATTGGATCTTTGTTTAGTAGATCACATTTTTCTTTTTCAGTTAAGCACGCTAAGTCCAGATCTAAAAACAAAAGGTCATAGTAAAGCGGGCTTTTTGTGTTATATTTTTTAACCAAGCTTTCTATAATAGATCTGGTAGAAGTAATTTCATTACCGACAACTACAGGGATATAATAACCATCAACCGCGGGGGAGTAAAGACCATTACCCCCGTTAAACTTTTGAACCTTACACATGAGTACTTTTTTAAGTTTAAACTTAAAAATTTCTTTAACTTCACTTAATTCTTTAAATAACATGTTACCTCTTTATTAATATAATTTTATACAAACCTTTAAACTTTGAAAAAAATTATAAAATAGATTTACAAAGTGTACCCGAACGAAGTAAGCCCCGAACGAAGTAAGCCTCGAACGAAGTGAACAAGGTGAGCGTAGCGAATGTAGCGCTAGCGGATGGTGTAAGGGTTTAACACATTGGTTAGTAAGTTGCGAACCGTGGAGCGAGCATGGAGATTATGAAACTGGTTGAAACTGGTTTCATAATTTGATGAGTCAGCAAAAAGTAGACGATGGGGCAGAATCGGCCCTCCCCCTATACTCCCATAGGAGAAACGCAGATGACATGCCAACCATAACTTGAAGAATTCTACATTCCAACATAAATTATGATGACGAGCGTAAATGCATTGAGGCGTTTGAAATCAAAACAAGAGAGGGAAATACAGTATAATAAACGGATGCATTGGCAGAACAATTAACATTTAAAATCTTGAACTTGCATGACTGCATTCCAGAGTGAATAACATTCAAAACTTTCGCGCGTAATTGTCCATATTCTAATTTTTAGTTAATATTCCAATTTTAGTCCAGCTTTGTAGCATATATAACCATCGGACGTGATCTAGTTAAACACTCTCACTGAAGAAGCCTTGACGGGCGAAACGTCTGAGACAAAGTTTAGAACTTTTTATTGCCTGTAGAAGTATTTTTAAATTTTTAAATAAAAAAATTATACTCATATATTATACCAGGCATGATTCCTAAAACCTGTTCATATATATACAGCTATTTCAATTAAGGTTGTCCCCGAGCAAAGCGGAAAAGTCGAATACAAGGGCGAAAGGCTTGCTGGGAATCGCTAAAATATTAATGGATTAATATAATTTCAAAGTAGAAACTTATTAAATGTTTTGTGGGCTGTTCTTTGTGGGTAATTCCTTTGAGACGTTTTTATGCATCAGTGGCTCAGAGCTGTGAATGAATCAAGGTGGCATTTATGGCTGACATACAATTTTGTGATGGAACAAGTTCGAGGCATTTTCCACTACGTTATAACGACAGGAGTCACGAATAATCATAAGTTTTGCAGCACGTTTAATTGCAAATTGGTATACAGGGTGTATAAAAAACAATATTCTTCTTAACCATAACATTTTATACCCTTGGGAATTTAGAATGCCTTCTAATCGTATGAGTAGCATAAAGTCTTGTACTTAAGAACAATATGTTAATTTCTTAGGAATCCACTGAGGTTTGTCAAATTCTTGGTCATTAATTTTTTGGCGATTCCCAGCAAGCCTTTCGCGCTCGTATTCGACTTTTCCGCTTTGCTCGGGGACAACCTTAATTGAAATAGCTGTATATATATATATATGCGTTTAACGCCATCAAGCAGGAACTTTTAGTTGAACATTACGTCTCGTCACCTGAAGATCGTGAAAACGTAAAAATTGAAGTTGTGACTTTATTTTAAGTAAACAAAACAATTATAAAGCTCTACTGTTGAAACTTCATGTAATACATAATATAGTTTTTGTTAAGAGAACACGTGAACTTGACACTTGCGAGGAGTATACTATAAACGACTGTGATTTAACTGTGATTCACGTTTATTTATTAAAGACTTAAACTTTGTCTGTGACAGTGACTTTCTTAGGAGACGTAGCGACTCCAGATCGTACGTTTTCGACATAGTGGCGATCCTGCCAGGACTAAAACATCGATAAACTTGAGAAAAATTTGCCGAACTTGGTCGAGATGTGAACGGTGTATTATAGACGGTGAAAGAAGACAGTATTTTACAGCAATATTCGTAAGTTCATGAACGTTAAATTTGTGAACAGTGCTAGGAACTTGTACTATTGTTGAATTTTACTTTATTTTCAATCGGATTAACATTTAATCTTCACTGATATTTTTGGGGGATTGTTTGTGAAATCAAGTGAACATATATTGAACGTGACCGCGCAACTTAGACATTTTGGGACCTGGTAACGAACTGCGTATACTTCATCTAAGCTAATCGAATAGGATCTTACTTCATTTATTATCGTATAATTGGAAAATTAACGTTGACATGGAGGAGATATTAAAGGAGTTAAAGGGTAAGATGAAAACATTACAATTTAGAATGAGCAAAACCACAGATGTTGTAAGCAAATGTGACAAAGAGGCTATGGAACGACAACGGTTATCAGTGGCCACTACTTCTACGGCAGTCAACAATCTCAAAGAGAGGATTGAAGATCAGATGCTGACTGATGGAAAGACGGGTGAAGAAGTGCAAGTCTGGTCAAATGACGTTGAAGGTCTGTTAGCGGAAGCAGATAACTGTACCCGTCAGCTTAGTAAAGAACTGAGAAATTTAGAGTTGGCAGCACAGGAAACTGTTATGATGCAAGAACAACAAACGAAACTCCAATTCGAAAAGGAACTAACAGAACAACGGCTACACCAGGAACAGGAAGCTGCAATAGAACGGAAGAAACTAGACCTGGAGTACCACGAAAAGATGAAAGATGTGCAACAAACCTCTTCTACAAATGTATCAGCAAAGATGCCAAAGCTAGTTATTACCAAGTTCAATGGTACCCCCAAAGATTGGATCAGATTTTGGGGACAATTTCGAGCACAAATTGAGGAGTCAAGCGTGGATCCTGCCACCAAATTCTCGTACTTAAAAGAGCTGGTAGAAATGAAGGTGCGAAAGTCAATTGATGGTCTACCATTCACAAAGGAAGGCTACGAAAGAGCGAAGGAAATGCTAGAGAAGAAGTATGGAGACACTAGCGAAGTAGTTAATGCTTATGTGAAAGGCATATTGGAGCTACCCACCATAACTGAGCGTGATGTGACAAAGATTCATAAATTTTACGAAACACTCCAATACAATGTCGAGTCTTTGCAAACATTGGGAAAACTTGATAAGCTCGATGCAGCAGTTCGTTTCACTGTGGAAAAGTTAGCGTTGATCAAGAGCGAGCTGGCAATGATGAACGACAAGTGGAGCGAGTGGAACTTTCTCGAGTTTGTGGCAGCACTCGACCAGTGGACTCGTCACAATCCTGTTATCAACAGCTCTACCAAGAAGATTCCAAAGGAAACGGGACGATCCTTTGCTTGCATTTTCTGCGATAATGAGACTCATAAAGCAATAAACTGTGACAAAGTAGTTAAGACAGAAGAACGTAAGAGGATTTTAGCAGCAAAGCACCTGTGTTTCAATTGTGCTGGTAGTAAGCATAGAGCTGTCGAGTGTAGAAGCAAAACCCGATGTCAAGTGTGTCATGCAAAGCATCATACCACCATCTGCGAGAGAAATACAGAACGAAAAGAACCTGGTATGACTGCCAATCACATCGGCCGAAGCAAAGTGGTACATCCAGTGGTAGTCGTGCGCATCAACGGTTACAAATTTCGAGCCTTACTGGACAGCGGTGCCAGCCATTCTTACGCGTCGACAACAGCTATTGATCTTAGTAGTGCTAAGGTGAAATCGACTAGTCTTCGTCAAATTGCTATGCTAACGGGAATCACAACCAGAACGATGCAAGTGTATAGCGTTCAAGTCAGTTCCTTGGCCAACGATTTTAGCTTGAATGTGAATCTCACGAAGATTGAGAACAAGGAACTTTTGTCATTGGAGAACCCTCGTTACAGCACACTCATTCAAGAATGCGAGCATCTTAAAGAAGTACATATGGATGATGATGATCCCAAAGATCTTCTTCCAATTCATCTCATATTCGGCGCAAACGACTACGCGAAGATACGTACCGGAGAGAAACTACTCGTGGGTCGTATGGGGGAATCTGTGGCAGAATGTACAAGATTCGGTTGGGCTATGATGTCACCAGGCACGGAACAAGAGACAACACTTTGTTGCTTGGCTGTTAATTCGACAACTGACTACGATAACCTCTGTTCATTGGACATACTTGGACTAGCTGATACTCTTGATCACAAGGAGCATTTTATGGACGAGTTTAAAGAACAGCTGACAAGGAGTGATGATGGGCGATTTGAGACCTCTTTGCCCTGGAAGCCTAATCACCAACTACTACACAACAACTGCGAAGGAAGTTTACGAAGAACAAACGCACTTGTACGAAAGCTGAAGCGAACGAACATGCTTAATGAGTACGACGCAGTGATTCGAGATCAACTCAGTGAAGGCATTGTCGAAAGGGCCCCACAAGAGGTTACCGGAAAGGAATTTTATCTGCCCCACCGAGCGGTTATTAGAGAAAACGCCGAATCCACCAAGATTCGTGTCGTGTATGATGCGTCGGCCCGGCCTAATGAAACCTCTCCCTCCTTGAATGACTGTCTGCTCACTGGTCCTCCACTTCATAACCAACTTTGGTCAGTCCTTGTCAGAAATCGTTTGAACCCAGTGGCACTCACAGGTGATCTTCGAAAGGCCTTCCTCCAAATCGTAATTCGTGAACCTGATCGGGACGCCCTGCGCTTTCATTGGATCCGTGATCTACAGTCCACCGAGATGGAAGTGCTTCGCTTTACTCGGGTCGTTTTTGGCCTGACATCGTCGCCCTTCCTATTGAACGGAGTCATTGCTCAACATCTAGAAGCTATAGAGCCCCGATATCCCGAGAGCGTAGCAGAAATTCGTAAAAATCTGTACGTCGACGACCTCATATCTGGTGGACCTACGACCGAGAAAGCCGCGGACCTTAAACGTGATGCTGTTGAGATATTCGAAGAGTCCCAGTTTTATTTGCACAAATGGCATTCTAATGCTCCCGAACTTGAGTCTGACTTGAACGATGATGAACCCACCTTTGCAAAACATCAACTGAATGCTGACCACACAGATAAACAGTGTAAACTCCTCGGAATGAAGTGGAATAAACGAAAGGATGTTCTTCAAGTTGATCTTCCTAGCGTACCTGCTGTCCTAACGAAACGTGGTGTGTTAGCTTACCTTGCCAAAGTCTACGACCCTCTGGGGGTAATCTCACCAATGTTACTTGAAGGAAAGTTAATCTTCCGAGAAATTTGTGAATCCAAGGTTGGATGGGACGGAGCTCTTCCAGACGAACTGAGAAAGCATTGGTCCAAATGGGAGAGTGGTTTACCGAAAGTCGTGTCGTTTCCTCGTTGCATCCCAATCTATCGTGAAACGCTGACAGAGATTCGATTACATTCCTTTGGGGACGCAAGCAAGAAGGGAGTCTGCGCAGCTGTTTACGCGGTGATCCAGCAAGAATCCGGCACTGCACAAGCTTTGGTGACAGCCAAATCCCGACTAGCCAAAACAAACTTAACGATCCCAAGACTTGAACTCATCGCAGGGCACATGGCTGTGAACCTCGCCGTCAATGTCAGAAAGGCCCTTCAAGGTTTCAAGTTGGCAGATAAACTCTACTGTTGGCTCGATAGCACGGTGGCGTTGCATTGGTTGAACCATGACGGGGAGTATCGGCAGTTCGTTGAAAATCGGGTCAAGAAAATGCGAAGCCATGAAGACGTGGTCTGGCGACACGTGCCTACAGATGCTAATCCAGCAGATTTGGGGAGCAGGGGACGTAATGTCGATGGTAACAAATTGTGGTGGAATGGTCCAGATTGGTTGTCGGACGAATTCCAGTGGCCACCTAATCTTGTGACGAAACCAAGCGAATCGAGTGAGTCCGAAAGGAAAGTCCAACGCGAGTTGTTTGCAGTTGGGGTCGAAAAGGCAAACGGTCTTGTCGATAGAGTACTGGAGAAGTTCGCTCTGTGTAAGGCGTTAAGAGTGATGTGTTACGTGACACGGTTCATCAACAATTGTCAACTTTCAGCAGAAAAACTGACGAGTGAAAATCTCCACGGAAGAATACGTGAAGCAAGAAACGCTCATGGTGAAACAAGCACAACAGCGAGTGCAAAGTCTTCCGATGTTCTTCGAGGATAAAGAACAGTTACGGCTCGAGTTAAATGAAGACGAGATCTGGGAATGCCACGGGCGTATTCAAGGGGAATATCCTATCTATTTACCGGATACGGAATTGTTCACAGCGAAAGTCGTGCATCGGTCCCATATATCCACTTTGCACAGCGGCGTCGGCATAGTAATGGCCAAAGTCCGTGAAAGATACTGGATCCCCAGGTTACGCAAACTTGTGAAGAAGATTATTTCGAACTGTTGGGGATGTAAACGTTTTCGTGCCCAGCCAGCGAACCCTCCAGCTCCTGGCCTTCTTCCAAAGTGTCGAACTACGCAATCTAACCCTTTCGATGTCATTGGGGTTGATTTCGCAGGACCCGTGAAATATCGTAAGAAAAACAAAGAAGCTAAGTCGTACATCGTGCTGTACTCTTGCAGTCTAACGCGGGGTGTGTTCCTTGACCTGCTACCGACCCTCGAAATGACCGAATTCTTGAAGAGTTTGAAAGGGTTTATCGCAAGACGAGGAAGACCCTCAATTATCTACTCGGATAATGGTTCCACGTTTTTGGCTGCCTCAAAGTGGTTGAAATGTGTGCGTAGAGATGAGGAGTTCAATAACTTTCTCCGGACCAACACCATCTCGTGGCGTTTCAACCTGAGTCGAGCCCCCTGGTGGGGGGGACAATTCGAGCGACTAATTGGTCTGATGAAAGCAATGTTCTACAAAATGGTTGGTGGTGGTCTCCTAACCTGGGAGGAGTTAAGCGATATTCCGCTTGATATCGAGATTACCTTAAATAACCGGCCATTGTGCTATCTAGAAGAGGACGTGCAACTCCCTCTCTTAACCCCAAACTCGATGCTGTTTTTGAACACCAATTACTTGCCTGAAATGAGACCCTATCATTTACAAGACGTCTGTCTACGAAAGAGAGCCAAGTTCTTGCTACGTACGAAAGAACAGATGTGGCTACGTTGGACGACAGAGTATCTTCGGGCGTTGCGCGACCGACATCGAATGAAACACCCAACGAAGGTCAATCACATCGCAATTGGAGACGTCGTGTTGATCCGTTCGGAAGATCGCAATCGAAATAATTGGCCTATGGGGATAGTCGAAAAGTTATTCGAAGGTAAAGATGGAGTAGTTCGAGCGGTGCGATTGAAAAGCGGTCGAGACCGGTTGGAAAGAGCCATTCAACAGTTGTATCCTCTGGAATTGAGCTGTGATGGTGTAGCGGCAAATGGACAAGACGGAGAAAACGTTTTTCAACCTAAACTAAATGTGGAGGTAAAGACATTTGTTCCAAAAAGAAAGGCGGCCATGGACGCGGCTAAACAGATTAAGAAAATCTTGGAAGATGAACATAAAGAGTAAATACTGTAGGCCTGATGTTTAAGTGTTTGTAGTGAAACATTCAGTTTGTTATTAACATACGAATCGATCCCGATTCGTATGGGGGAGTGTGTTGAAACTTCATGTAATACATAATATAGTTTTTGTTAAGAGAACACGTGAACTTGACACTTGCGAGGAGTATACTATAAACGACTGTGATTTAACTGTGATTCACGTTTATTTATTAAAGACTTAAACTTTGTCTGTGACAGTGACTTTCTTAGGAGACGTAGCGACTCCAGATCGTACGTTTTCGACACGAAATGTGATAGCCTAGCCTTGGACTCTAATAAGTAGAGCTCCGCGTTACTGCCCGTTTATGTCTCAATTATGTTCAACACTGAATATCTGATATCTAGTTTCTCTTTAGTTTCACGTATGGTACGTTCGCTCAAATTAATGTAGAGTATAGATGTTTTAGAGCGATGCTCCGTCGCCTCCGTGCGATCTTCAAGTGTTGAACATAAAGTCTAAAAGATGCTGTTGATTTGATGCATAATTTTCTTCGTACAATTCAAACTTCCTCATGTTTACAAACAATGTTCGCCCTTCAGTAATCAAAATAAGTAAGCAAATATAACCACTAAATGTGGAATTGATGCTCGCCCTTCAGTAATCAAAATAAGTAAACAAATATAACCAATTAATGTGGAATTGGTCACAAAGTTTAAAATATTAGCTAGTCATGGCCAGAAATTGGAGACAGTATGGCCCCCGCGCATGCGCATCCGGTTAAATTCGAGACTTAGATTTTGAAGAGTTATCAAATGCGCGACTATAAATACAATGTAAATTTTGCGTACCATATTCATATTCACATATATTTTAAAGTTTTGTTGAAGTAACGAAGTCTCTATGAATCTTATATTAAAGTGCATATGTCACAATTACCATTTGTTTCTCAAAAATCTACCGTGACGAGACAATTCGAATGATATACATCATTCTTTAAACGGATAAATATTTCCAGAGATATTTTGGCTCAAACCTGCCAAAAAATAGGTTTTTCAAAACATGGCCAGGAGAAAAGAGGCTGAGTACGAATAGCCGCGATGACGTCAAATCGGGAAGTCATGTTTACATTATCCCCGAGTCGGCGCGAAGCGCCGTGCGAGGGTAGTAATTCCGCTCGGACATTTACACTCGGGTATGTGAAAACATAGCGGAATCCAAAGTCGTCGGCCACGGTTCAGGGTTTTCTATGTTAAAACAATATATATAAACTGTGGGGGGGGCAATACCCCCAGCCCTCATGTCCCCCCCCCCAGTAAACTATTTTGCTCCCCCAGTAAAGGTCCCTTTTGTCAAAAATATAAGCAAAAAGGGGGAGAAGGATTTAATGAGAAGAGTGTTATGATATTCCCGTAACAAAACCCTTGCATTTGTACTGAAAGCTCAGTCCGTTTTAATGGGATATATCAAAAATTGTTGCTGATCATGAGAATGCAGGAAATCAAGCTCCAGAGATCCAAGAATACGAACATTTTCTGGGGGAGGACCACCAGACCCCCACAACGCCGCACACCTCCACTGGCTCCCATTTACTATCGCTTTCCTTCATGGCCCCCCACTGGCGAATTTCTAAAAAAGGCCCTGACATGCTAATATCCCTTGCCTGACATCCTCCGCAGAGCTTGAATCAAGAAAAAAACTGACTCTAGAGCGCACGGAAGACTCTGCGGAGGAGAGAGCACTGCGAACCTTAATTGAGTCTTTATTTATCGTATTTGTACTAATGAATATCCGGTCTAATTTTTTGGCGATTCCCAGCAAGCCTTTCGCGCTCGTATTCGACTTTTCCGCTTTGCTCGGGGACAACCTTAATTGAAATAGCTGTATATATATATATGCGTTGAACGCCATCAAGCAGGAACTTTTAGTTGAACATTACGTCTCGTCACCTGAAGATCGTGAAAACGTGAAACTCGGAGTTGTGACTTAATTTTAAGTAAACAAAACAATTATAAAGCTCTACCAATACCAGGTGTTGAGCACTCTTCAAGCTGTGCATTAATACTTTGTTTGAAAGTATTATTATAACTACTATTATTATTATTATATATATATATAGACTATGGACGACATAGTAAAAATAGGTACGCTAAGCGTACATGTATCTGCTCATGGTGAGAGAGCACTGCGAACCTTAATTGAGTCTTTATTTATCGTATTTGTACTAATGAATATCCGGTCTATAACGCCGGTCGAAAGCTTTGGGTAATAAGATATGAGTAGTGTTTTCCAGAAGAACTAATCAGTTCTATTTATCGTTATGCAAGCTTTAAAAGGAACTATTAGCACAAACTTTATCAAACTATATCAAACTTTATCTAAGATAAGTACGTTATATATCCCGCACTATAGGCTAAAGTTAAGTTCCTCCTAGATTAACACTTGAGTACCTCAATAGCTCATGAGTGATGTAAATTTAAAATTTTGTTCCGAACAAAATACTAAACATTGACAATTGATAAATACCCTTTCACATGCAGACGTAGTCTAGGTTTCTAGGTAGCTTCTTAATCCTTGTCGAATTAACACAGAATGTAATACACCTTAACACTTTGGTAGTATAATTGCAGTCATAGGCATACGGGCGCAACTTCGTTTGGGGGAGCAACAAATTTTTTCCCGAATTTTAAACTGAGCTTACCCAAAATGCCCGAATTTGGATAATCACATATTGATAACAATAGTAACGACTTTTAATTGTATTTTACAAATAAATATGTTGAATTTTCACTTGTGCATTGCTTCTGTGAACTCAAAATGAACGTTTAAAAAGCTGTGAGTAGGAGATTACATAACTCAGAAAAAATACCTATATCGTCCATGTCGTTGACCAAAAGTGTCAATTATTTTCAGGTTAATCATGTCGTTCTTAAAAGTTTTGTTGGCATGTGCTTTTTCGAGGCCAAAAGTCCGAGAATCTGTAGGAGTGTCCGGGGGCATGCTCTCCCGAAAATTTTTGAAAATATGAGGGTTCTAAAAGGGTGTTTCGTGCATTCTGAGACCACTCTGATACCCAGATAATACTAGATACATTCAAAGTCGCGTACACTCATTGCCATGGTTCAATAATAATACTAATGGTTCAGAATATAAGTTACTAAATAATCATTCATTTCTTTGAAATAATTGGTGCGACATGCAAATGTCACTCACATTTTCTTCGTTCACTGTTGGCTATGGCGCTGCTTGTCAATGTTAATGAGAGAGATAGAATTGAAGCGTTCTTCGTCTATTGATGTGCGAGGATAGGTTTTCATGCGCCGTTCTCGTTATAGCCGTTACAACTAGAGCCAATTCTTCTACGCAAACCAGATAAATATACAGTACATTAAATTATAAAATTCTGTTTAATTTTGTTCAAGTTCCAACTACATAATTCTATTTTGCCGGAATATCCGTGAACCATTTGCCCGACTGACTTAAATCTCCAAATTTTTGGGTGGGCAGGTGCCCACCCCCCGTCCCCACGGCCCGTACGCCTATGATTGCAGTACGAGATGACAACTAATATATTCCTTTCGACATGCGCGTGATTAACGTTGCCATAGCAACGTGTGAACCAATAGCCGATGACAGAATTGTTGCTATGTTGTGTATAGAGTATAGACATGCTAATATAAACATTGTAATAGACCGTAGCGACTGGAGCTACGCTTACAGAAATATTCATCTTCATCGTACAGTGTATACGTGGCTGGAGACATGAGTAGCACAAGGTAGGCAGTATCGTAATATCAGAGTATTGATGCTGATATGTATATATATATAACGTTAATGTTCTTGAATATGTGAAGCACGCGCCAATGCCAATCAAGCGTTTAATCCAGCACGAGTTACAATATAAACAGTCTAGACATGAATCGATACTTTCATATGATATGTCTAAATAATAGAAATTTGTTCATAAATATCCTACTTCTATAGTTCTATAAATCAGGTTAGCACCAATGTTCGTTTGGAAACTGAAAACAATGTATTAAACCAATGGAAGTACCTGTGCCGTTGTATGAATGCTACTTTACAAGCGTTCTAAAATTGGCCGTTGATAGGTATATCGCAGATTGAAATTAATATTATTTTCTTCAAAGTGTAAGGCCTCCATACAACCCTCTCCAGTGCTTGCTAATTAAATCTGTAAAGGCACGGTGTGTTCTAAATAATAAATGATAAACGAAAGATAATTTTACACAGTTACACTGTATGTATACGTTATCATATGAGGGATGAGGTGATATCAGTTTTATCGCTCGAGGGCGATATCATTATTGTCACTATTCTTACTGGGAGGCCTGCAATACAATGCCTAAAGAGCGCGATTTTTCAGCCGGAAGCTAATTAATATGGATATAGAAACACGTGTGGCAATAGCAACGTTATAAAAACCCAGGGAAATGCGAGTTTTCTGTCATTTGCCACGAAGACACACGCACAGCGGGATTGGCAACAGATTTTTTACAAGCAAGACTTTCTGTGTCGCAGCCGAGCGAAAGGAGTTATGGCAGAAGCTGTTCAACCACAACCTATTGAGATTGATGATCTAAATAATGCTCAGTAACTACCCCATGTACCGCAACTAGCTGCGGTGGAACAACAAGTACAGCCCGATCGCGATTTGCAAAATGCAGCGATCGCCCAACAACCACTAGTCGAGCCTCAGCCTCAGATTAGTTTCTTTCTTGCCTTATGGAGACGACCTTAAAAGCCTTTTATGCATCCATACATCTGCGCTGACGCCATGGGCCCTTTTGCTGGGTTTGCAGTACATTTGCTCGTATCTGACTATATGCCTTCGCATGGTTGCTTCCGTGACGACCTCGTTATGTTTTCATATAATTGTTTAAGATTCTTCATGCAGCACATTTCCTCATCTATAATTGTCGTACTTGCCGATATCGCCTGCTTGTACTGTTTTTCGAGAGGGGCAAACTTAGTAAGCCTATACACTGTCTTCGACGGCGTTCTCGTTTGTCAGTTACTTGTATTGGGATGGTTTAGTGCGCTTAACACGTCTCTAGTATTCGTACTTGCCGATATCGCCTGCTTGTACTGTTTCTCGAGAGGGGCAAACTTAGTAAGCCTTATTCACTGTCTACGACGACGTTCTCGTTTATCAGTTACTTTGCAGTGTACAGTAGTGGGATGGTTTAGTGTGCGTACCACTTCTCTAGTATCTTTACATTCACAACATATTGTCTCAACTCAATATAACGCCTTTACACACAATCACAGAGGCCATCACGACGGTTTTTGACTCTCGTTATTTACCTACCCAATTGTCTTAATCAATTTGCACAGCTTTAACCGACCTAACGAGGAACCACTTGCCGCTTTGGTATCGAGCATACTTTTTCTTAAGTTATTTTCTTAGTATATTTATACTGCCGGTCACTTATATATAGTGAGATGTATGTCTAATGACTAATATTTATTTTTCGCGCTTCAGTGCCGGCATAATTTTCCGATTCATCTATGCTATACAAACAGCTAGTGAATATACTTTGGTGCACGAGGTAGTTTCGAGTCGAAGGTATAAATGAATATACGATATTATACGCCTTTGGTGCATGAGGCTGCGTGCTTGAACTTGAGTATAAACGAACTCGCTGTAGGGGCAGCCGATCTTATTGATTTCAAGGCCAATGGTGCATGAGGTCACCTGGAAATATGCACGAACTCACTGTAGGTGCAGTGAGCTATACAGCTATTTCAATTAAGGTTGTCCCCGAGCAAAGCGGAAAAGTCGAATACGAGCGCGAAAGGCTTGCTGGGAATCACTAAAATATTAATGATTGACACCAAGAATTTGACAAACCTCAGTGATTCCTAAGAAATTACCATATTGTTCTTAAGTACAAGACTTTATGCTACTCATACGATTAGAAGGCATTTTAAATTCCCAAGGGTATAAAATCTTATGGTTAAGAAGAATATGTTAATTTCGAAAGGTTTGTTTTTTATACACCCTGTATACCAATTTGCAATTAAACGTGCTGCAAAACTTATGATTATTCGTGACTCCTGTCGTTATAACGTAGTGGAAAGTGCCTCGAACTTGTTCCATCACAAAATTGCATGTCAGCCATAAATGCCACCTTGATTCATTCACAGCTCTGAGCCACTGATGCATAAAAACGTCTCGAAGGAATTACCCACAAAGAACAGCCCACAAAACATTTAATACGTTTCTACTTTGAAATTATTATTGCTAATTTCTTAGGAATCCACTGAGGTTTGGCAAATTCTTGGCCCATTAATATTTTACGGATTCCCAGCAAGCCTTTCGCCCTCGTATTCGACTTTTCCGCTTTGCTCGGGGACAACCTTAATTGAAATACGGCTGTATTCATTTTAATATGCCTTTGGTGCATGAGGCTATGTGGAAATATATACGAACTCGCTGTACGTGCAGTTAACTTTACAAAGTATAGTACGCCTTTGGTGCATGAGGCGGTGTTTGCCGAATTTGAAAGTATAAACGAATTCGCTGTTGGTGCAGCAAAACTTTATTAATCTCCATATGCCTGTGGTGCATGAGGCAAATTGGAAATATATACGAACTCGCTGGAGGCGCAGTGAACTTTATTAACTTTAATACGCCTTTGGTGCATGAGGCCAGTTGAACATAAAAGAACTCGCTGCGGGTGTAGTGAATTGTATAGATTTTAATACGCCTTTGGGCATGAGGCCGTTTGAAAGTATAAACGCACTCGCTAGGAGCAGTGGCTTTTATTCTTTATAATAATATGCCATTGGGACATGAGGCGACATGCTTGAGGGTATTAACGGACTCACTGTAGGTGCAGCGAACTTGATTAATAATATATACGCCTTCGGTATATGAAGCTATTCGTCTTTATAAGGGCTTTTCCTTAGCTTTTCCTTAACTTAGTATTCTGAGAATTGGAGAGATAATCCTTATTTATCTGTATAACCTTTAAAGTACTTAATATGGACACGAGACCTTAGCATGCCGGTAGTCACGGGGGACTGAGCTGAAAAATTTTACTCCCCATACTTAGCTATAATCGGCTCGGGGCATTGTGTGGCGGGGCGACCAGTGAAAATATATTACTATTCTTACTGGGAGTCCTGCAATACAATGCCTAAAGAGCGCGATTTTTCAGCCGGAAGTTAATTAATATGGATATAGAAACACGTGTGGCAATAGCAACGTTATAAAAACCCAGGGAAATGTGAGTTTTCTGTCATTTGCCACGAAGACACACGCACAGCGGGATTGGCAACAGATTATTTCAACCGCCCACCTCCCCTCGGCTGCGACACGACATTTTACTCCCCATACTTAGCTATAATCGGCTCGGGGCATTGTGTGGCGAGGCGACCAGTGAAAATATATTACGAGTGAGTCCAGCGAACAAGGGACACTATTATGATATCGTACCGAGAGGGATAAACTGATATCACATCTAGTACCTTTATCAGGGTGAAGAGCAGCGGGAAATAAAAACGATATTGTCCCTAGGGACATGTTGTGTTTATGTCACCCTGTTATCGCCCTGATAAAGGCACAAGTATGTTATAAACATAATCAATTAATGTATATCTATATTTAATTATGTCCATATATCCATTCATATAATATTTTCTTTCGTATGAATATGATACATGTACCACCACATATTCATACTAAAACGCCCTATTATGATCTTGAGCCTGAGTTTTAATCAATACAACATTGGTCAAATATGTGCATCTGCGTCTGCGACAACCAATGTAAGTTGGCTATAACCAACCGTTTTTACAGTGTTGTAACAAATTTGCTATGACATGTTTTTCGCTATTTATTGCTATCTTGCTACTTTGCGTATTTTTCCAACTCTACATCACGAAAGTGTTCAAATTTCCCTATCATTCTAGTCTTCCAGTGTGGTCAAGACATCATCCAGTTATTCCCAAGAGATATGTACCAGAGTGGACAACCGATATGAAGAATCGTCGTCTCATTGTACAGGTACGGAAAACTGCTCCTGCGCGACACCAGCTTGGACAGGAAATCCTGTTGAACTTTTCATTTCGTTATGCTTCCCTTCAGTGCTGTAGAGCTAAATTCATAAGTAGGGAGGCTCTCTAGACGGGCATGTTACCAAGGGTGAGAACATTCGGGAATGGATGACGTCATAAGTAACCCCTAATCCCATGATCCGTTCTTTATACGTTCTAAATACAAGTTGCTTGGAGAATGAAAACTATAGGAAAATTATATATTTTCAAGCATACTTGCCAAAAAAAAGGGGCTCAGCACCCACAAAGCCCCCTCTTTTATTGCTTCTCTTCACATTCATTTGGGTGTAACTCTTCCCCTTTGCCCTCTTGTCGTTCTTCCATCGTCACTGAGTGTGCTGTTATCGTTTTCTGCTAGTTGCTGCATGTCAGCCTAGACTGGCTTCAAGTGGCTGCCTCTCAAACATTTGGAGAAAACGGGTTTTGAGTGGGGAGGAATAAAGGACGAAGGACGGTGTTTATCTTCACGTCTTCTTAAATCCTAGAAAAACTCCAGAGTGCCTTCTTCTATTTCTAGAACTGTAAACGTGCAAACTATCCGTGTAGTTCATTTGATACAAGCGTCTACCTTGAACATAGAGGTATTATGATACTCTTATAACACTGAATTAATATATATTATGATACGCGGCGAAAATCGAAAAATGCAAATTACACTAATATTGTAGTAGAAGCAGTCTTGGGGTATTGAAATAGGCAAATTACCTGAGATTTGACCTAGAAAATTAGTGTACTTAGCAAATTCTCAAAAGGATCATTATCGATGAAAAAAAAACAAATGAAAAATAATATCAAAAAGCAAAAATCAAATCGTGGGTGGTTTTTATACAAAAATAGAAAAAATTATTATCTCCATACAAACCCGAGATCAATAAATCTAATTTTCTCCTTGTAGAAAGTTGTAGATATGATAATTATACGTCACAAATTGACCATTAATTCTACCACAATTCAAAACACAAACGTTATTTTTAGAACGCTTGAATCATGTTGAACCAAGACACATGGTGGAAAGCAAGAGAATCGATATTTCAAGAGACAGACTTTTAAATCCTTGGATACACTCACCTTTATCTAAATACAGGAGTAGTCTTATCCATCATGTTTAGACTTATCCGCTGAAGATAACTGTACATTGATGACCTAACTATTTTACTTATGCATTAACTATTTTACTTACTATTACTATTTACTATTTTACTTATGCAGGGACCATTAATTATTTGTACCTGGGGTTGGAACCAAAGAGAAACTAAATACAGTGCAACATTTTTATTTACCCAACCTCAAGGTGACTGAAAATCGTTTTACCTACCCATTGAGTTGCTTGCTTGTTGTACCTATACAGTGTAATAAATAGTAAGGAATATAAGGGACAAGATATATGTCTATGATGTGCTGATATCCAAAAACTTTCCAACGATGTTGACCCCTAACCTGAAAATATAGCTTGTTGTTTGTGGATAAATGGTACGCATGTATCATTTGTGATACAATGGTAACTATTTTAATAGTATTTTAAAAAGCATTTGATTATCCGAATGCGTAAAATAAAATTCAAATTATTTTACCAACATTCGATTAACAGTTTATTAACTTCATAACAACTGATCATGCAATTTCTCTTAGCCCAAATTTGGTACCAAGCCCTGCAGGCATCTGGTTTAGCAAGCATTTTACTTACAGGACATTGGCAACGAAAATTTTTATTGCCTATATATATATCTTTCAGGCTTACCTTACGAATACTTAATTTCGTATTTTCGCTTGTCCACGGCATTTAGTTCTTGAGAAAATTATGAAAATGTTCGGCAGTTGTCCGCCATTTTCAAAAAATCCCTGATATGCTAATTTATGCATGAAACATTTTGTGACGTCATTAGTAGGGTTCCGCAAATATAACAATATAAGATATATCGCATTTAACGAGTTCTAAGAACATTTTGTCAAAAAAAATTACAGATGTACGGCGACTTATATTAAATAATTGTGTAACAATTTAGTACCACTTGTCTGCCGATATTTTTACGACAGTATTTGAAATATATATTATTGCCTATATATATCTTTCAGGCTTACCTACGGAATACTTAATTTCGTATTTTCGCTTGTCTACTGCATTTAGTTCTTGAGAAAATTATGAAAATGTTCGGCAGTTGTCCGCCATTTTAAAAAAATCCGTGATATGCTAATTTATGGATTTTATGCATGAAACATTTTGTGACGTCATTAGTAGGGTTCCGCAAATATAACAATATAAGATATATCGCATTTAACGAGTTCTAAGAACATTTTGTCAAAAAAATTACAGATGAACGGCGACTTATATTAAATTATTGTGTAACAATTTAGTACCACTTGTCTGCGGAACTTTTACGACAGTATTTGAAATATACGCGAATAGATTTGATTCTATTTGAGTATTTTATTCTGCCGCATGTTTCAACACACATATCATATACTCCAAATGAATATATACTTGTTGTGTAGCAGAAATAATATGTACTTATTAGCGAAAAGCCTAAGGCTCTACTATGAAATATTATTATTTAAACGCATTTTTATACAACAAATATAGAACAAAATGCGACCGGCGATACCTAACATTAGACTTTGCATTGGAAAGTTTCTATACTATAGACTACAGTTTACACTAGCGCTGTCCATTAAATGACATTGGCAACGAATTGTGTTATATTACAACGCGTGGTAAACTTTGCAGCAAAATACATGGCAGAAACGTTTTAATAAGCGTATAGCATGTTTCTACCACTGCCATTAATATTATCTCTTCCAAGTCCGTGTGAAATAAACGCATAAAATGGAAAACCACAAAAAAATCCTTATACAACAATATTACATCAATAATTGTCTATATCTCCTGAATGACTCGCTAGATAATCAAATCGGCTTCCATGTGCTTAAATTTCTCTATCAGTGCGTTGACATAACAGTTCCAATTGTTATTGAAAATACAACAGCAACGAAAACAATCACAATATGCATGGTCTGGCTGGCGCAATATAGATTCAAAATACACGAGCATGCATAAAAACCCAAAAATCTAAATAGTTTTAGGTATTTTGCATTTTCAGAAAATATTTTCCTATTTTACTTGCTGCCAGGGAACAGTTATATCTGGCTTGTTTCTATAAACTAATTTTATGTAGGCTACTAAGTAATGTATATGCGACCAATTGACATATACGACAGGCGAAAGCACTCATATTTCCCGTCAAAACAATACAAGCACAGTCTGCCTATAGGCATATGCTCGCAATTTCATATAATTATGAATAGTTTGAAAAAATATTCTTCAATAAACTCTATAGAACTTAAATATAAATTTATTTCAACATAATAGTACTCTTATCCAACAATTCTGCACTAGATTTCCTTTTCAGTAACATTTTAAGGCTTCAACCTGTCTCAGTGTCTCGAGTTAATATAACATTTCATCCATCTCTTCTTGTGTCTTAGTTTAAAGAGTGTATTCTAACTACAACACGTGGTTCTTTAAACTTTTTGCAGAGTATATGACCATTAATCGTTCTCGTTAAATTTCAATTTACACAAAATACCATAGCTTCAATATTAAATACCCAATCATCCTCAAACACGTCAGACAAATCCACGCTGTAGTGCAGAATCGTTGCAAAACCCACCATTCCTTGTCTTCCCACTCTCTTAATATGGTCTCGTCTGATAGTATAGCACTTCCCTTAGTCCCTTGCCTCGCTATGAGAATTTCTGTTCATTATAACGCTCAAAATTACATATTTTAGTTAACACATAACATTCGCGCAATATACAGTAAATCTCTATGTTGTTTTGAACGCAACCCTGCTAATGACGTCACAAAGGTTATTGACCCCAAAGATAATTTTTTCAAGATGGCGGCCGATGAGCAAATTTTATCAAACTTTACTTGCATTTCACTCGCAAACAAAAATGTTTCAGAAGAAACTAGTAACATGTTCCTAGTTAGGTGGTCCACTAAGATCAAATTAGCCAATAAAAAATAATTAATTGCAAGAAATCGAACTCCAGTCGGATTTAAATGGCAATGTACTAATGCACTAACACGTTGGCACCGTACCATTTTAATTCCAGCTTTAAACAGTTATGTATTCCTTGGAATTTGTATCAACTTGGAAATTGTTACTGGTGCATGATTAGAAAAGATGTATCTTCATCAACACTATACCCTTAGGATGTAGATTACCTTTCATGTTTGCATAAACAACAATGGTCAACGTAATAAATAAATAAACAAACTTTATAAGAAATAAACACAGAAACAAATAGCATCATTTATGTATTAATAACTGCCTTTTATTCAAACAATAAAGTAAGGTGACAATTGCCATATAAAATTACTTATAATACATCACCTTTTGCGATTGTTGCAGCGGGCTATAAAAGAAACAATTAAAGCATTAACAAATTTGAAAGAATTAACAAATTTACCAGGGGCTCTCCACCGGACAAAAGACAGATTCTTTCAGAAAAGTTCCAGATTAATCATATGTGCCTAAGCGCCATAATCCTTGACAACCTTGTGGGTCTCACGCTGTGAGGACATCCGCGCTCTTATTGTGTAGTTTTTGTTCTTTATAAAAGGGCATTCGGCTTCAGAAAAAGCACGACCTAAAACGTACCGGCTCCGGCGTAGCAGCTCCCAGACGACAACTTCCGGATAACTAACAGAACTAAGCCCAGCTGATGTTCGGAGAAAGTCGTAAAGTGCAACTGCGATTTTCAAAGTGCGCCTGGTATTACAAAGTGCGCCTGGTATTACAAAGATTATTCACAACCAACGAGATCATGTTTTTCCTTACCACTTCATGTTAGAAACACATAATAGGTTAAAATAATTAAATGATGTTAGAAATACGGTAATTAAAGTAGGGTAGGGGTTGGGTAAGGAATACCTAGAATAACTACATGACATACTGTATAACCCACGCTGGTATATTTGTCCAAACTGTTTTGTGGTTCTTACATGAAGTTGTAACCAACTACCGTTGTTCTGCTGTTGCAAGATGATTAATATTTTAGTGAACATTTTGTCCTGACTATTGTTGTGTTGCAAGAGAAGCTATGATTCTATTTATTGATCTATAGATTTTGTCATTGTTGTGTTTATTTTTCTCCTTTTTTGTCTAAAATATATGCGATTTAGGGAAAAGTTTGAAGTAAATCCGCTGCTTAGAATGCAGCCAAGGTTCTAATTTCAACTGGGAAAAAATGCCGTGACATCTGCTCAGTTAAATATTTCAGGCTTTTTCGCATAAAAAGCAGAATTGAACTTTGTAAAATTTGACTTTATTAAAATGTTCACACGACTTTGGGTACCTTAGATAGAACACTTGAATTATTCATTCACAGACAATAAATCCTTAACCTAGAACCGGACTCAGGGGGGTGAAGTGCGCGAACATTGTCAATTGCTGCTGTAAATTATTAAGCGCTGAGCCAGCGAGTGAAGTTTACCGTTGATTTTCACGAATTGTACATACGTAATATGCAAAAGTTCACACTGTTTATGAAAGTGTGAAACAGTTCACACTGTTTTTAGCACAATATTTCAATTGGACTCGGCCATTTTACTGCGTGTGAATGCTATTTATGCGGATTTTGAAAACGAGCATTCGTCCTCCAGCCATTCCCATTGCCACTGGAATTACACTTGTGCTGCTTTCTTTAAAACTCCTCGTTATTAAAAGCACCAGTAAATGACTGTCTGTGTATAAATTAGAAGTAATGCGAACTAACCATAGGCAGATGAAGCCAAAGCGCGAGTATGCGCCAGTAATTGTGCCGACGCAGTACTTGCGGTATTTATAAATATTTCAGTTGTAGATACGGTTGTTTATTATTATGAAATTTTATCAAAAATTGCGCCTCATACTTTAGGGAAGTACACATGTGCGCTCCAGCAAGGCAAATGTCAGGCTTAATAGTGATTTTTTCGGTAGTTTTTGCGGGGAAACATGCCCCCGTACTCGTCTACTTACACCTGACCCAAATGCCACGGTACGATTTTGGGCTAAATTCGCTAGAATTAAAGCCATTCTTTTGGGATCAAAGTCTCAGCGCTCAGTCGGCCCCTGATATTTACCACCACCAATTTTTTCGAGAGAATAATTACGAAAGAAAATCAATATGACATTAACGAACATGCTCCGTCCGAATATCTTGACCTCCTCTGTCTTTTTGAACTTTTCCACAAACGAAATATCAGCATGACCCAGCCGTGAATTTTTGTACTATACGTTTTATTCCATTGGTAATTATATAACACTGGTAACATTGGTAATTAAATCGATATTTAATTGGCTGATTGTGTCACGTGATATTGACATGATTGTACAATGGAAAGTTCCATTGCACGGTCCAGGCGTGGATTTTTTTACTACAGTATATGATTATATTCCATTGCACGGTTTGGTATTCATTAAATTCCATCCGTCAAAACGTAATCGTATTGTGTTCGTACCTCATTTAACCCTAATTGCATAATGTGGCCGATGGAATTTAATGCAAATAAATCATTCGTGCGTAGCACTGATCTAATAATAGACTGGATATAGCTTCTATACCTATAAAAAATGAAGCCAAAATCAATCGCCTCAAATCTACTTCCGGTTACCACTTTGCAGCGAAAACAATATCGAGTTGTATAGGAAATGAGTCGGCGAGGCTGGTTTTTCAAAATTTTGAGGAATTTCCAAGCGCTGGACTAAACCGTTCGTCTTGTAATGAAAAGAACAGGATATTTTCTTACTTTTGGAGAGATACTTTTGTAGATTTCGGTAAAAAATCACCGCTAAAGACGTTTGACAAGTTGCATACGCGAAGTCCATTTTCGGCCAAAACTCTCTGCCAAGTGGTCTTTCATGTTGGCATTTTCGCTAAACAAATACTCTGGCTCAATGGAAACTCAAGTCGAATGGTTTAAACGAAAGGTAAGCAATGTATAATAAGCATTTGTCTTTCTCAAGCAAGCAAAAAAGTATAGAATATCGGTGTTGCTCTCGGGTTAATATGTTGTGCTATGCCCATATGAACATTTATAGCAACAATAGCTTTATATCTATGTAAATTTGGCTAATTGCATTTTGTATTTTAGATTGGAGTTTTGTTCTTGACCGAAAAATACATTTAAATAATATATAAATGGATTCGTTTCTAAAACAAGCTCTGTATCATTCATATTATAAACTACTTCAACTGTTTTTATGCAGATATGATACTAAAATTATAAAAAGGACATTGGACAAAGTTGTATGAATGAGCTCAATCAAAAGTTGATTTGCAAACTATTAAATAGTTGTTGGTTCCTAAAGGAACCGGTTTTTTCTTCTTTCACATCAAGGAGACACAGTGAGCTTTCTACAGCAATCCAATACACTACTTCATTTCATTCCTATGTATTAAAGTGGATAGTTTCATCACTGCGATTCACTGGTGATTAAACAAGACAAGTTTATCCAACTTCTTTCTCACTTTGTTTTTAGAAACCACTTCTATGGCTGTTTTCCCAAGTTGGTAGAAGCGGACTTTACTATATACTCTGATATAATCTTTATCAACTTGAATATGTGGTTACCATCAACATATCAACTTGAATATGATGGTTATCATCAGATAAAATAATGGGAAAAGTGCCCTTTTCTAATAGAAGAGGTGCCCTTAAGACAAAGTGCCCCCCCCCCAACTTGAAGTTGCTTCCTACGCCTATGATACTCTGTCTAACACCAGATAATTATATTTGTCAAGGGAAGCATTATGCACCTTTAATGGGTTAATTAGTAGAACTCTGTGCATTTTTTATGAAACATGAAGTAGCATGTCAACCACCTTGGTGGTTTTGAAATGACCTCAACGAAGCCAAATTGCCAAGCACCAATATTTAACGACCAGTATTTGTTACCAACAAGGAAATGCATGAGAACAACCAACAGAACACAAGTTGTAGTGTAGGTACCGATCAACCCGCATTTTTAGGGTTGCACGGGGTGGCAAGTGGTCATTAGCTGGGGTGGCAAGTGGTCATTAGCTGGGGTGGCACGTGGTCATTAGCTGGGGTGGCAAGTGGTCATTAGCTGGGGTGGCACGTGGTCATTAGTTGGGGTGGCACGTGGTCATTAGCTGGGGTGGTACGTGGTCATTAGCTGGGGTGGTACGTGGTCATTAGCTGGGGTAGCACGGGGTGCCGCAACTCATCATAAACATAAACATCATTAATTATGTATTGACGTCATAATGATATGCAAGGCGAATTTTAATCCTGACGCTTTTTATCACAATAGCTATAGCGTCCCTATATATTTTACCAAGCTTTGTTTGAGCGTCATTTACAAGCAATACGATGGAGTGTCTACATGGTCTATCTGCAGTCTGTACAACAACCCACATGGAACATTTTGGTTCTGTGGACAAAAACCTAGCTGCGAGTTCTTTTGCCGAGATGAAGATTGTTATATGTTCACGAAAGCCGTAGAAGATTTTAGAAAGAGTGATCCTCAACATCCCGTGTGCCCTACACATCAGAAACTGGCAAAGTTACGTACAGTTAAAGACAAGATGAAGCAAAACTATGGACGACCGTACTTTGTATGTTCTGAACGAGAGAATCCCTGCAAATTTTGGCAATGGGGAGATATTCGAAGAGCCAAGACCTATATGCCAACATGGAATGGTATGCTGTGAACGAAAAGTCAAGAAAGATGGACCAAACCAAAACCGTCTATTTTACTGCTGCTCCAAAGAAGACGCTTGTGGTTTCTTCGAATGGAAGAAGCAAGAACCTCGTGTGATCAATACTGGCATCGAACTTTTCAGTAATCCACTAAGATACCGGTACAAGATTGAAGAACAGGAGAGACATTTAATAGTACTAAATCTAACACTAAAGAGGCATACGCGGAATATACATTTCTTGAATCTGTTAATGCTTTAACAAGTGAACTTGATGAAATAGACATCTTTTAGAGAGAGGGTTAGGGAGAGAGAGGGGTAGGGTTAGAGAAAGCGTTAGAGTTAGAGAAAGAGGTAGGGTTAGAGTTAGAGAAGGAATCTTGTGCTTTGTAAAATTAAGTGAGAAAACCCTCTCTCAAACCCTAACCCTCTCTTTAACCCTAACCCTCTCTCTAGAAGAAAGAGATCTGTCGGGCCAAAAGGGCAGACAAGGCACAAAATGTTTGTTGGAGAGTTGGGCTTGCCCACGCAAGGTATGCCCGACCAAGCATCGGGCCATCGGGCCTGATAGTGCATAATCGGGCCTGATAGTGCCTAATCGGGTAAAATCGGGCCTGTTCGTTCGGGCCATTATGAATTATGTATAAGCATAATTATAAAATGTTATGTTGTTCTTAAAATGAAACATTCACTGGTTAGCTTCGATGAAGGTGGGAGCTATAGCTATCGCTTAATCGTTGGTGTAACATAAGAAGACGCGAAAGGAATACCATATACTCTGCGAGATCACAACTCAGCAGCAGAATCTGACTCAGATCACAGTGTAGAGATGGGTAGAAAAAGAAAGTACGTAGAGTCTGATGATGATACGTCAGAAAGCGATTTTAATAATTCAGATAATACAGACAATGAAGTGGAAACTGATGCTACGCCAGAGAGTGATTTGGATAGTTTAGATAATACTGACAGCGAAGTAGTTGATGAATATGAAAGCGATCCATGGGCACCTTTAAAAGAGGAAGTATCAAAACGAAATTTAGAAGAATTCGAAGAGCTAACGCAGAACTTCACTGCAGATGGTCTTGCTGAAGAAGAAGCTAATAGTAAGGCGTACTTACTTATCCTACCAAAGCTTCGTGAAGACTTGCAAAATATTTATCTGGAACGTCTACTATGGATAAGAGACCTTAAGAGAGATCCAAACACAAAAAGATTATGGAAACGAGGGATGCATTTGTGAGCGATGATAACTTTGACCCTGAAGAAGCATTAGAGGCTGCTATTGATAAAAGAAAATTTCTTTTGAAAATAATTTTCAAAGACCAACTAATTCCTGATGCACACGAAAATAGTGACAATGACCTTAATAAGTCTTGTACACGCTTAAATAAACTACCTATAAACTGTATACTCTTAGAAGTATATTACCTTTACTTGTAAGTTCTAAATCGAAATAAATCTGTTTTCCAAAATATAATTCTCTGTTTTTACTTTCTTCTCATAACGCTAGCTCCCGAGCTTTTTGTAAGACAATTTTCCCTCGGGACTCCCGGGACACAAAAAGTCCCGCCAGGACATAAGTCAATATGTCCCGGCAGGACTTTATCGTCCCAGGAGTCCCAGATATCGGGGCGCTCCCCGCCCATGCAAAGACAACAGATATGTGGTTTTGAAAATTTCTATTTTTAGCGTAAGTATCAGAGTTAGGGTTAAGGTTAGAGAAAGGGTTGGAGTTAGATCGAGGGTCAGGGTTAAAAGTTAATAAATTAGTGTTAGACTTAGAGAGTTAGGGTTAGAGAAAGAGGTAGAGGGAGGAGTGGAATTTATCTTCCTTATTTTTATCTTCCTTATTTCAGGATATGCAATATCTTAGGATATTGTGCAATATCTTAGGATATCATACAGTATCTTAGGATATCATTTTAGGATATCATACAGTATCATAGGATATCATTTTAGGATATCATACAGTATCTTAATATATCATACAGTATCTTAGGATATCATACAGTATTTAGTATCTTAGGATATCATACAATGATTTAAAATACAAAATGTACTATGCAAAACTAGATTTAATTGCTTTCACATGGCAACGCATAGAATTATGTTAGCTCTCTCTTTTAAATTTCTCGTATATATGTCTCGCGGATTTTACATAGTGTAATGTTAAATGTATTATTGGTAATAAAATGAAAGCTTTGACTTAGAGTTACGTTTATATATTCGCTTCGCAAACATGTATTTGTAAGACCTTAGCTATGCCGATTAAACTTTAAGATCTTCTCGTTTTAGAAAGTTATATTTCTGCTTGTTATTACTTCGCATAAGGTAATAATATTTTACTAAGTTAAGCGTCGCTATATTGGTTGTCTAAGCCGTTTCGTATAAGGTGATATTAGATACGAGAATATATTCACGCGTTGTCGAACCGGACTGTGACATAAAAGAGGAAAAAGTATTTTGCCAAGTGTGGGATTCGAACCCACGTTCTTTGGGACTTTTACAACCCAACGCCTTACCAAATCGGCCACCCTGGCTTAACGATTTACTAAACATCAGAATCATATTTAAGTATAAAATTTCCGCCTAACGCCTTTACTAACTCGGCATTTTAAGGCGCGACGCATATAGCAACGAAAAAGCATACAACACAGTATTTTTTAAAACATATTTATTGTCACATATATAAATACAGCTAAAAGATGTCTATTTCATCAAGTTCACTTGTTAAAGCATTAACAGATTTAAGAAATGTATATTCCGCGTATGCCTCTTTAGTGTTAGATTTAGTACTATTAAATGTCTCTCCTGTTTCTTCAATCTTGTACCGGTATTGTAGTGGATTACTGAAAAGTTCGATGCCAGTATTGATCACACGAGGTTCTTGCTTCTTTTCATTCGAAGAAACCACAAGCGTCTTCTTTGGGGCAGCAGTAAAATAGACGGTTTTGGTTTGGTCCATCTTTCTTGACTTTTCGTTCACAGCATACCATTCCATGTTGGCATATAGGTCTTGGCTCTTCGAATACCCTCCCCATTGCCAAAATTTGCAGGGATTCTCTCGTTCAGAACATACAAAGTACGGTCGTCCATAGTTTTGCTTCATCTTGTCTTTAACTGTACGTAACTTTGCCAGTTTCTGATGTGTAGGGCACACGGGATGTTGAGGACCACTCTTTCTAAAATCTTCTACGGCTTTCGTGAACATATAATAATCTTCATCTCGGCAAAAGAACTCACAGCTAGGTTTTTGTCCACAGAACCAAAATGTTCCATGTTGGGTTGTTGTACAGACTGCATATAGACCATGTAGACACTCCATCGTATTGCTTGTAAATGACGCTCAAACAAAGCTTGGTAAAATATATAGGGACGCTATAGCTATTGTGATAAAAAGCGTCAGGATTAAAACTCGCCTTGCATATCATTATGACGTCAATACATAATTAATGATGTTTATGTTTATGATGAGTTGCGGCACCCCGTGCCACCCCGTGCTACCCCAGCTAATAACCACGTACCACCCCAGCTAATGACCACGTGCCACCCCAGCTAATGACCACGTGCCACCCCAGCTAATGACCACTTGCCACCCCAGCTAATGACCACTTGCCACCCCGTGCCACCCTAAAAATCCGGGTTGATCGGTACCTATACTACTACTAACACACAAGACAACCAGTTGTAGTCTATAGTACTCTTATGTATGTGGGAAAGTGATATATTTTCACACTTAATTTGCATACATGTAATGTATACTTTATGGAAAAGGTCAACATTTTGCCAACTCCACCCATGGCCTTCTCTCCCTTCTGCAACAAAGCCTGAAAATGTTAGACTATGGAATATTACAAGAGAGGAGAGCAGCTCACCAGAATTTACTACCTGGGTCTTAATCTGGTGAGGGGAGACCATGGGCATGCTACAGTAAAAAGATAATTATCAGTTTATCCATACTATGTTAAAACAACTAATTTTTATACAGCATTATTAAAAATGTAAGTCACATTGCTATTCGTGTTCATATGATTACAAAATGTTCATCTACTTTGGAAAAGGAACAGAGAATTTATTGTTCAATGGTACAGTCACTTCAACAAGCCTGCACTTTCTATAATACGGGACCTCTCTGCCATCACAGCTGTCAGCACCAGTGGATCAGGATGACATGTCTTAATAATGTTTTCTAATTTCAATGTTTTAGTCTCTATATAATAAAAATTTCAAATGTGAGAATTGACAACTAGTCAAACTTGGCATGCACCATTTTAATATGGTGTATACTAGTGCTCCATACTACTCTCAGACTCTACTGGATTGCACGTTTTCTGCATAAAAACACTTCTCCAATCTGAGAGAAAACAAAACTCCAATCTGAGATACAAAATGCAATTAGCCAAATTTACATATATATAAAGCTATTGTTGCTATAAATGTTCATATAGGCATGGCACAACATAACCCGAGAGCAACACCGATATTCTATACTTTTTCGCTTGATTGAGAAAGACAAACGCTTATTATACATTGCTTACCTTTCGTTTAATCCATTCGACTTGAGTTTCTATCCAGCCAGAGTATTTGTTTAGCGAAAATTCAAGCATGAAAGACCACTTGGCAGAGAGTTTTGGCCGAAAATGGACTTCGCGTATGCAACTTGTCAAACGTCTTTAGCGGTGATTTTTTACCGAAATCTACAAAAGTATCTCTCCAAAAGTAAGAAAATATCCTGTTCTTTTCATTACAAGACGAACGGTTTAGTCCAGCGCTTGGAAATGCCTCAAAATTGTGAAAAACCAGCCTCGCCGACTCATTTCCCTATACAACTCCATATTGTTTTCGCTCCAAAGTGGTAACCGGAAGTAGATTTGCGCCGATTGATTTTGGCTTCATTTTTCATAGGTATAGAAGCTATATCCAGTCTATTATTAGATCAGTGGTGCGTAGCCGAGTGGAATGAAAAATTCCATCTTTCAACGAATGAAAATATTTTACCATTGCACCCATAAACATTCATTATTTGTATATTATATTATATCGTGGTTGCTCGAAACAATTAGAAATACAATTCAAATACGATTATCTATTTTCATGCCGTATGAAACAAACAAACAATGAATGTAATTAATATTGGTACTGGCAATTTCCCATTCGGTGAAAGATGGAATCTTCCTGCATTCAACTCCGCAGTCGCTTCATGCATGAAAACATTCTTTTACCATCGGAATCATAAACATTCATTGTTTGTATACGGGATAACTGAAAAGATACATACTAAACACATCGCCCGCCATCTGGACAAACAAGGTTTGATGCATGAAAGAGAGCGGGCAAATGTTTTTGTTAAGGATTTTTAGGTCCCCAAACAAAAACAATACGAATTTATTTCACAATCAGACGAAGTACCTTCAAAAACAAAATAATCTTAAATTTAGCTCTGTAATCACCGGTCAAGCTATCTTACCCAGTTTATTATATTCATTTTGAAATCAATGGCATTTCTTGCAATCTGATTGGTCAAAAATAGTGCGATTATTTCCCAAATCGCATCATCTTGAGTATTAATCTCATCATTTTTAAACCAATCAGATTGAAGCTCTGCACCACAACATCCAATCAGATTGAATGATAGAATTCAACTAGCCAATCAATTTAAAGAAAAATTTGCTCTGGCAAATGACCAAATCTGTTCACCATTAATTGTCAATACTCTACAACAACCAATACGATTTTTTTCATAAAAATCAACATAAAGGCGAGTCAAACTTAAAATAATATCAAATAATTTTTCACAAAAAATACAGGCCAAATTATCAACAAAATTTTGAATGAAACATTGTCAAAATGTCAACAAAAACAAGTTTCATTTGAGCAACAGCCAAAACTGAACACAAAGTTGTCAAAAGCACAAGGTTTTAAAATATGGAATGATCGATTGTATTGTCAATGTTTGAATGCACAAAATCACAAGAAACGTTTATCAATTTACATGTATATTCTACGATGTCTTTACACTTACTTTTTCGGTCTTTATTTCTAGAAATTCACTCACATTTTGCTTGTTTTATATACTGAGTCAATTTGTCAAATTACAATTCATGTTGTTGATATGCTACGGCATTTCAGGGAGTATCGCGGGTGTGTCAATTGTAAACAAAGACTAATAAAATACCGCTTCCGGTTTAAAAAATTATTTAGATTTCAAAATGAAGATAATAAAGTGGAAATTGAACTTCGTGTCGTGCAATTTTGGTCTGAAATCAAACTTGTGATTACAAATCGCACTCCCGCTTCGCGGTCGTGCGATTTTGTAATCACGCGTTTGATTCAGACCAAATTGCAATCCACTCAGTTCAATTACCATTATAAATCACTCTAGTAATAATAATCAATGTACTGGCTGAAGTTTTATAATATCTGGAATTAATATTATCAATTAGATAAGGGCAGCCTGTGCCGCTGACTTTTGGAACCTTGATGGTATAATTCGGTTTAAACTAGGCTGATTTAATGAAATGTTTTGTCATACCTTATTCGTACTTAATTTTGCGCGAAATTAAAGTCGCGAATAAAAAACCTCGCGAAATTTACGCACGCGAAATTAAATACCGTAGTAAAAATTTTGAATCATAAAATTCTAGATAGATATGATCAACAACAACATGTACAGCTCATATATTGAAATTAATAACAAATTGTTTAATAATAGTCAGTTTAATTTGCATCCTGTCTTGTTACCGGCAATAGAATGGAAGAATGCTGGCGTAACGGACGTAGTCGATTGTACAAAGGAACTTCCTCCAGAAGATCCGTTTGATTGGTTTGAAGGTCTTGATGAGTAAAAACATCGCGGACTACCGTACATATAATTATCAATTACTAACCTAATGGTAATTTGTTTAAAAAGTTTATAGAAATAAGATGTTGCTCAGAAGTTTAGCGAAATTTAATGTCCTTTTTCTATTTTCGCCTATTCATGGCAAAACATGTAATGCCATTAGGTCAGAAGTATCAGGTGTCATGTCACGTTGACAGCGGGTAATACTATCGCGCCATGAAAACATGGCTTTTTCCCCTAAAATTTCTTATTTCTCACTTTATATATAACATTCTTAATTTGTACACTCGGCTTTGGACTCCTTCTTATATTATAGCGCTATTTCTTGTCGTAAATCCTTCTTTTGGAAGTTAAAAAAAACCCTGCCTGCGACCCGCGTAAAAAGCGTCGTAACACCGTTTTGCCATGCGTAATGTTAAAATGTACACGCAGATTCACAAAGCCTGGGTCCTTCGCGCAGTTCTGACTCGGTCATTTCGCGATTGAAAATGTTTGACAATTAGCTCGACTTCAGCGTTTGTAAGGTTTTGGCTGCTGGTTGGGATTACCGTATATTATATATTTGCGGTTGTTGATGCACCGAACGAAGAAAATAATAAGGAACAAGGCCATGAGCAATCGTCTGGACTCTGGAAATCCTTTCTTTGAAGTCTGTATAAACCAGTAAGTGTTTGCATATTGGACTATATTTAGTATAATTTTATTCACCTTAATTTGGTTTGTTAATGAGCAAATACTTGTTGGGCATTGTGCGCAGCGAGGCATTGTTAGATCTAGCTACAATATAAGCCGGAACTTTGCTCGAAACGTCGAGAAGCATTATACTATTTTACTTTTATAGACTTGCGTGTTACTCAACGACTTTATTATGTACAATATATCTACTTCTACAGTTTTGTAAAACCCTTTCTCTGGTCGACGTCGCTTCGATACAGTCGCCACATTGTATAAGTAAATGCCTGCGCAAACTCGTTTGAGCAAATGTCGCTCGCAATAGGCTCATGTTTTGGTATGAATCGCGAAAATAAAGTCTCGCGAAATATTGCCTCGAAAAAATAAGTACGCGCGAAATTAAGTTCGAATGTAAATGTAAGTTTGTACTATTTGGAAGTCAACATAAGTTACGTTTGTGTAGTCAACTGTCACTGAAGATCAACGATAATTTATTGGAACGGAATGAATCCTTGAAGTACCTAGGTGTCACAATTAATCAGAACATGTCCTGGTCTGATCATATTGGAACTTTGTCCAAAAAAATCAGTCAAAGACTTAGTTTACTACGCCGTATCAGATATCTTCTTCCATTACACGCTCGTTTAACCATATATAACAGTCTTATTCTTCCTCTGTTTGACTATGCTGACCGGCTTAGGTTGCATGGGGCGATAAAAACAACGTGGTCCTTATGGAACATCTTCAGGTTTTGCAAAGCAACTCCGCGCGGATTATATTAGACATGCCAAAATATTCCTCAGCATCTCAAGCCCTGGAACAACTAAGGTGGAAACCATTATCTGTTCGCCGTTGCCATCATCGTTGTATTGCTGTTTTTAAATGTATAAATAAGCTAACTAACCTTGATTTTAATTTCTTGAAGAACACTGACGTCCATAGCCATAATACACGCAGGCGCCAGGACATTCACACTCCACGGGCACGTACCAACTGGGGCAAACAAAGGTTTGCTTTTCATGCGGTAACGGACTGGAACAATTTGGAACTTAAAGTTCGGCAGTCAACTAGTTTATCTGCCTTCAAAGGGATGCTAAAATGACTTACTCTTAATATAAACTTTTAGTTTTCTCTTTTTTATCTTTCTACTATATACTTTTTTCTATATATTTCTTATTCTACATATATGATATATATGCAGGACCTCCCTGAAAATCACTACGGTGAGCGGAGCATTCCTGTTGAAATATTGTTTTAATAATAATAATGTAAATAGAGTATAGCGAACGAGAAGGACATGATGCTACATGTATCTGATGGAAGTGGAATATTAACTTCGGGGCTTCGGTGGCGCAGTCGTCAGAGCAAGCACCTTTCGCCTCTGAGATCGTGGGTTCGATTCTCGCTGGGGACTCATCTCCTCAGCTCAAATTTTAGTTTTGGTCGTCTTACGCTAAATTGGAGACACCAATTGGTACCACTCATAGTGGCTGTGGCTACATAACAGAAATGACCGTTTAATTGAGGGACATTCAACTTTAGCAGAAATTGTGAGGTGTCTATTGGTTTTCCTGCATTCTGATTGGTCCGCTTACTGGAGGTGTCCGCTTATGAGAGGTTGGTTAACATTTAACTGATTACGTAATTGTTGAAACATGATTCTTTTAATAATGATGTTAATATGACTATATTATTGACAGCTACTATTGCAAATTTACTCTAAAAACCCCACCGTAAAACCTTTGTGTCCCTAGATTATATACAAACATTACCAATTTACTATCTATGTTGCCGTTGTAAATATGAGACTATAGTTCAGCTAAGATGGCTTGAAAAAATCTGATATGTGCGCTTGCTTTTGTCCCGCTAAACGTATGTCTGTAAGAATGTCATTAACATTTAAGACAGCTCGGCAAAGTTCTTCGTGGCCCGTGAAATACGCGAAATCTAGAAGATTTTCTGCAACATTTGCAGCTTTGGCCGTTGTTTTAATGTCGGGTTCTTTCAAAGCGACGTCGAAATCATCGTCTTCTTGTTCGCCATCAGTGTCTTCGTCGTTGTCAAGGTCATCTAGCTTTGGGCGTTTCTCACTTGTGCTTGTACTCACTAATATTGTATTAAGTCAACTAGGCGGCATAATTATTAATTTAACAGAAAATAAATCAAGTGTGTCCGCTTACAAGAGGTTATAATGTTGTTTGGGAGGTTGTTTTGGTGTCCGCGTCCGCTTACGGGAGGTGTCCACATAGGAGAGGTTGTAAATATAGTAATATAATAGCGTATTGGCCGGGACCCAAAAACAGTGTCCGCGTACAAGAGGTGTCCGCTTCCGGGAGGTGTCCGTAAGTAGAGGTTCGACTGTAGTCACTGGCTGCCCAGTGACTATCACTTTTTTTCAAAATAGCTTCTTCGCAAGCTGCCGAATTTAAAACAAAAATTGGTTTTTCGAGCCTGAAGCCCCGTTTACACGACAAGTATTTTGGGTACGGCACTCTTAAATTTAGGCACGCGGACCTGTAAACTTAGGCACGGCACTCTTAATTTTTGTCGTGTAAACGGTAACGTAACAGGTCCGCGTGCCGAAAAATTTTGGCGGGCCGAGACCACCTCCAGAGGTAGTCTCGGCCCGCCAAAAACACGGCACGCGAACCCAAAATTAATTACGCATGCGCATGCACTTCCGAATTGACAGAATAACAATTCAATATGGCGTCAAAAGGAACAGATGCTAGTAGTAGTAAAGACAGTAAAAAAACTAAAACGAGAGGAAAGTTGTGGCCGGACGATGCTACGAGGTGCTTAGGAGGCGATACAAGTGTCTGTGTTCAGAGGAGGCGATACAAGTGTCTTTAGATACTAGCAAAACATCCCGCCAAACATCTAATGTGTACAAAAATTTGCTGGTGAGTACTGAAAACTTTATAAAAATATATTAACCAACCACTTGCTTTCGCCCTTGGTTATATTACTTGGTAGCGAAACATGCAAATTTTATTTAAACAATAGGTTTATGTTTCGTATACAATAGATTTAGCTTCGTATTGTTAATTATTATGCTACCTACCAAGGTACCAAACGAATTATAAATACAAGAGAAAATCCCAGATTTTAAATCTCAGACTATATCAACAGCCCTTTCTATAACATTTTACTATCTTCTATTTATATTATTATTATTATTATTATTATTATTAAGGTGAAACATTTAATGAAAAGTAAAATAAGATTTTTCGCATAATTTATTTAATTCCACAAAAATATGTGTTTTATTTATGTTATACAGAACCAACTGGAGGACAAGGGTTTCAAGGGGTATACCCTAAAAGAAGTTATAAATAAAATAAAAAAGTTGCGCCAAAAGTTTAAACAAGAAAAAGATAAAGCAAGGCGCTCAGGAAATGGTGCTGGAAAGAAATGGAAGTTCTTTGACAACATTGATACATTCTTGACCAAAAAACACAATGTCACCCCACCAGTTCTTGTTGACACTATGGAAGATATGGCTGGGAATGAGGGGAAAGAGATCTTGAAACATCTATAGGTATTAAAGTTAGCATCAGTAGAAATTCAAAGATTTTAAAAATTGTTATGTAGGATAGCTTATTTTGACTGGAAAGAGTTCAGCAAAACTCTTAGAAAATTAACGTATGTCTATGATGTTCATCTAAGATATAAGCAGCTGTATTATACCGAAAAATGCCAGACTTACCAAAGAGAAAAAAGAAAAGCAATGTAGAAAAAAGCCTAGAATTGGTCTTTGATCAGTTCAAACAGTCAGCAGCAGTTGACTTTGAACGGTAGGCCATTCTGTGTACTAATGATTGTGAAAATGGAATGTTTTACTCTTGTTTGATTAAACTTACTGATAAAAGAACTATGTTGGAAAGAGGGAGAGGTTTCAAGGAGTATTCGGTAACTATTGTTGGATGTCAGTGTACTGACTACCTTAATTACATAGTATAAATAGTTTGTAATATACCCGTTACAGGATAAATTTTCACAGTTTTCCTTTCACATTTGTTTGCTTTAGGTATCAGAAATTCGAGAAAGAACGGGCTACAAAGGAGCAGGAGTTGCGCATACAACAAATGCGGTTAGAAAATGAAAGGAGGAAAGAAGAGAGAGAACACGAAATGAACATGTTAAGCATGATTTTGTCCCCGCAAAAACTAGCACAAGCTCCAACTGTTCATCATCACCCATTCAGTTTTCCCATTGTTTATGGCAACCAGTCAAATGCATGCACAACCAAGAGATGTTAACAGTGATTTCACATTCCCCACAAATGAGGATGCAACATATTTTAAACTTTGACAATAAAGTTAGATATCATGCAGAGACTTCAACTGACGAGTCTAGAACTGCTGAACTTGTTGATATTGTTGTTTTATATCATAAGTTAGTAAGACTAACCCTAAACGAAAAAGTTGTTATATTAACTTATCTTAGGTTAACAATGATGAACAACTGAACAACTGTATTATCCATAATGTACCATACTGACTCAAGTATAGTTTATAAACAATTTTTATTGATTTTTGAGGTACGTTACGGATAATACAGTCGTTGGGCTACCTATGCTTATATAGGGAATTGAAATTGGCACAGTTTATTTATTTGTGGTATTTTTTGTAAAATACCTTTTTCATTGTTATAGTTAATATATTTGTGGGATTGTAACACAACCTACTGTAAAAGACAGTTTTCATCAACATACTGCATGTGGGTCTCTTGACTAGTTTCTAATTGTAATTTTGTTAACTAGAGCATAAAGTACAGTTCTCAAGAGAAATGCTCAGTCAAAGCACGGCGAATGCCCTCCGCATCTGGTTCGTCAATCTCGTCAAACTCTACGATTGGCTCTTCAAAAACTTGGGGTTCCTCCCAGTTTGGTAGAAAGTCATTTTTTCTCAGCTCGCAAATGTTGTGCAAGATACACGATGCATGCACGACATCTATCAATGAAGCAACTTCCATGTCTACTTGTTTACGAAACCGGGAAAATCTCCCTTTCCATCGACCAAATGTATTTTCCACCGTCATTCGTGCTCGACTAAGATTGTAATTAAATTTCCGTTGGTTTTCCGAAGCTTCGTTTCTAGGCTATCCTTTCAGCAACCACGGAAGGAGTGGGTAGGCTGGATCGGCCACCAGAAATGGCGGTACATCCTCTCCACAAATCTCCTTGACAAGGTCGTGAGGGAAAAGCTGTCGCTCATTTCCCGCTCTAAAAATTGCGGAGTTAGAAAGGACTCGAGCGTCATGCACGCTTCCAGGCCACCCAATCACTACATCTCGATATAAATAATTGCAGTCGACCACTGCTTGCATGATAATGCTGTGAAAGCCTTTTCTGTTGACATACCGCTCGATATGACTTTCAGATGGTTCCAGAATTGGTATGTGTGTACCATCGATTGCACCGGCACGCATGGGGAACTCCCATCTTTCTTCATAACCTTGGAGGACATGAAGTAATTCATCTCCTTTTGGGAAAATGATTGACTTAGGAAATTGCTTTATTACAGCACGACAAACATCTCTTACACACTGACATGTAAATGACCGTGACACACCAAATAGATTCCCGATTGTCCGATACTCGGCAGTGGAGGCCAGATAATATAACGTCAGTGCAAGTCGACGTTTTGCAGAAACGGCATCGCGCATCTGGGTATTGCTACGACATATATCTCGCTGAACTTTCTCGAGGATGAATGCGAAAGTTCCCCTGTTCACTCTAAAATTAGCATACCATAGCTCGTCACCAAACGAGTCTTCAACCATATCAAACCAAATCAAGGATCGCGGGTGCATCCACAAATTTCTAGTTCTTGGACGATGTAGATATGCTAATACAGCTTCAATAAACACAAGTTTCCTTTCCTTTATTTTATTCCAATAAATAGTCGATGGAGGGACAACACCAGACCACATAGTCGGCACGGTTTTTCTTTGTTTTTTTTAGGCAAATAAACCAGGCAAAAGCCAATTTATTAATCACATCTTCATCATTCATGTTCGCCATTTTCAAAAAACCCGCGCATTCCCGCGCTAATTTTGTTGGGTTTTTTTATAACCGCTAGTAATAGTCCCTCCGGGCTCGCATTTTAAGAGGACCTTTTTTGCGATCAAGGGTGCCTGTTGATTAAAGAAGTCCGCTTGAAACTTGTCGTGTAAACGAAGCGGACCATTTTAAAAACAATGGTCCGCGTGCCTAAATTCAAGAGTGCCGTACCCAAAATACTTGTCGTGTAAACGGGGCTTCATTTTTAAATGAAAAAACTGCCGCTAAATAGGCCTATTGCCTAATGAAGCTTTGGCGCAATGCATGCCGGTAGAGTGGTATCAAATTCACTTCTTCGAGAAATTTTTTTGTCATGGCGGCAATTTTGTTTCAAAGAGCAAATGATTAATTTTCTATCAAATCTACGTCGCGATCGTTGTTATTTTTATCGCTGTGTGTAAAGAGAAGCCTTGGCTAAATTCTGTGCAAATTAAAAGGAATTTGCTGCACGTATTATGGAGAAAACAGCCTTGAAAGGAGGCCATGAGTGAACACAATTCCAACATATTCATCGTTTTAGAATCGTTTTGCTCAACGTTTTCAGGTATTGTAATGTTGTAAGAGACCGTCAGTAAACGATTTTGCTCTAGAAATATTCTCATGTTGTCTATCAATGCTGATCATGTATTTTTACCGATTGATCGTACGTTTTATACCCATATTTTGCGACTTAAAATTGATACTAAAAACTGCCCTAAAATGCTGTAAACAACTCTTGTGTTTTGGCGCGAAAATTTGACTCGCATTTAGGCAAATTTTAATGTATTTTACAAAAGCATTATTTAAATTGCATATCTGCTAGTTTTTGCATGAGTAGTTTTTGTAAATGTTTTTCTACTTGGAGTGCCTTGGTTCTTTCATTCTAGAAGTAAACAGTAGGTTTTTTAAATTCTAAGTCATAAAACACACTCTAAATATGTTTAAAAAGCTGCTGATTTTAGTTTTAGCATTTATACATCAGATACATTGAAGTTTTAGCGTTACAGTCCGGTATTAAGTCATAGTTACATATATTTCTGTTTATAAATTATTAAACCTTTTGCATAGTATTAAGTCAATATTAAAATCAAATTGTAAATAGTACTTTCTGAATAAGTGTAACTCGAGGTGTAGCTTAGGTTATTGTATAAAATATTATTTCAAAGATTAGAATAGGATTAAATTATTGTAATGGATGATGAACCAAGCACTTCGAAAGAATCAAATGAACAGCTGCAACAAGGTGAAACTGCCATTTAAAATAACTTGTTAATTGTAATCCCCACCCTCCAACATCGGGAAAAGGTGGGAAGATAGATGTTAATACCTCCATACTAAACAATGGACTCCCTGAGGAAGACTGAACTGACTAACCCTGGCTAATCTCCCAACACATGGGGGAAAGATTTAAAGACATTTCAATTGATTTATTGAACAAAGAATATCTTTTAAAATTTATGAATTCTTGTTCAATATTTTCAAACACTGAAACACAATGCTGTACACATGCAGGACAGAACTACTCTCTTTCAAATTATTGCAAATTATTTTGCTATTCTGTGAGAAAACAAATCCAGGAACTAATTTCATTGTGCCACTATGTAGAAAAACAAACATGCAGGAAAACAAACAGATAATATTTGATTTAATTTGCTTAATATTTGAGATCATGTGTTTAGATCAGACTTAACAGGCCAACCTTAAACTGTGACTAGGCTGTATAGCCAAGCCCCCTAAACGTTTCCCCATATTTAATATGCCCCACATTCAAGGGTCGGGAATCCATATACTGGCAGTACCCTACCAATGACGAGAAAAATTGTTGTTGCAAGAGGATCTTACTTGTCAGTCGCAGTGGAGTAGGAACCGGGGGGGGCACATGATCCCCCAACTTTTCTTCAAAGTGCCCCTTTCCATGCATTTGTTCTTTGAAACAAAATTGCCGCCATGACAACAAATGTCTCGAAGAAGTGAATTTGATACCACTCTACCGGCATGCACTGCGCCACAGCTCCATTTAGGCAATAGGCCTATTCAAGGAGGATATATTTTTGACATGTTTAAAGGTAAGCGATAACAAATACACTATTTTTCTTCCATGAAAGGTAGCGTTTTCTCGCTGTTGAAATGTACATGTATAAAACATTTCCGTACGGCTCAACCACTCAAGTGTTTATTTTGAAAATTATTCGTTTTATCCTCATTTATATCGTTATATTCAGCAAAAACCTAGCTGTGATATATTTTTAAAACCATTCTACTTGGTATTTGAGCCCTTCCAAAGCATTTTTCTCACGAATTTTTTTATTTTTGTTTCGCTTCGATATGTTTTTGACACTCGTCGCTAGTGTTGCTTTTGCCGGCATGTTTTTAATAACCGGCCGCTGAGAAAAGCGCTGAAGTTTTGTCCTATAGCCTTTTCAACTGACCTCATCACTTTCTGTGTTTGTTTTTCTCTCTGAAATTTCTACTAAAACAATTAGTCGCCTCAGGCTCGGTGATTACAAGCCTATAGTCACTTCGTCTCAGTGACTATAGTCTATAGGCTTGTAATCCCCTTGCCTTCGGCGACTAATTGTTAAATATATAGGGAACAGTTTTTGGACTTTGATGCATTGCCGTTTAACGGAGCGTGGTCGCCTAATACAAGGCCCCCTAAATAGAGGTTCAACCTTATTATCATTAAACAATTTAGTAGTATGAATTATGCTAAAAATAGAACAATTAATCTCTTCTTACCTGGAATATTTGCAAAAGCTTCTATATCGATTATGCAACTCTTCAAATTTTGGACGAAATGCTCATTTAAACTAGCTTCTCCACCTCCTTTATATAACATGAGCAATTGCAATACTTAATCAATACTATATTTAAGATAATATTGGCCTTACATGCAACGATATTGTGTACCTGTCATGACTTCCTGTCAATATTGTTGTTCGTGAGAGCGAATAAACTAAAATAGCCATTAGGCCCTTCCCGATTATGCTAGCATAATTTTCTGCATAATTTGGCTTAACGAGCATATTTTTGGCATTTTTCTAAAAAAAGAATGGCCAGCATAATTTAGCATTTTTCGCTAATTTCGTCTGCATTTTGGTTGTTCGAAAGCAAAACTTTTTTATTTTTTGGTGTTCATAGTGTTCATGCAGTTTTGCTAGCCATTTTTGTTCATGGGCTTCAGCAGTGAAACAAGTCCTGTTGGTGCAATCATCATCTGCTGCAGCTGAGAGAGTATTCTCGATACTCAAATCATCATTTAACGAGCAACAGGAATGTGCCCTAGTGGACTACTTGCAAGCCAGTATAATGATGCAGTACAACAAGCGATGAACACTTTAAACAATTATTTATGTGATCTATTCTAAAACTACACCCGAATGACAGACGAGTAACAGACGAGTACATACGAGTCACAGACGACTACAGACGAGTAACAGACGAGTAACAGACGACTACAGACGAGTGACAGACGACTACAGACGAGTAACAGACGAGTCTAGACGACTACAGACGAGTAAGTTTTCGAAATACGACTGACATTCAGGTACATACAAGTTCATACGACCATAGGCGGCCCAAAATTCGGGTTTTTAATCTTTTCTGAAAGCTTTTCTTTGATATATTCACTTGATAAAGCTTGAAAACACGCGCGCGTGAAAATCTTTCATGCTCGCGTGACGCTCGCGCGCGTGCACACAAGTCTATTCGGCCTACTATATTGACAAGGTTGACAAGTTTTTGACACTCAAACTCATGCATCTACAACTTTTACAAATGCAAAATTTTCCACAAATTACAAACAAAAATTCTACAAAAACTACATCACTTTAAACACTAGTGATTTTACTACATTTCCACAAAGTTTTAACTTCAAATGTAATTTCTAAGCATGTTAAAACAGCGAATATATTTCGGGTTTGTCAAAGCTATGCTGGACCCACCTACCCTATGCATACGTCACAGTTTTTAAATTTTGAAGAAGGCGCTGATTGGCTACTTTACATAAAGTTTTCTGCCAAAAAACAAGGACAGGGGGGATTTATGAATAAAAAATTATGTATTTTGTTTTTCCCGCGCCTGCCAGTAGATTTACACGCACATCCAGGGTCGGAAGTAATTAGTATTCAATCATCATAGTGACAAATGACGTCATACAACCACCGCAAGTAATTCGTATTCAGGAACAATTATGTCATCTTAGATAATTAATATTCATGACGTCATTAAGATGTACGTACTATGTACGTACTAAGGATGTGCGTACATAGTGTACGTACAGAGCGTACGCACAAGGGTGACGTCATCAGCGTACGTACATAGTGTACGTACAAAGCGTACGTACAGTTGAGAGTATAAACTGTGGATATAGATGCTGCTTGGCATATTGTTTACACAGCTTTCGTAGAGAGAACTTTGCTCGATATATTCTTATGAGAAAATTTGACTTTAAAAGATTGCTTTCAACGGCGATGGAGTGTTCGAGCAAGGCATTCCACTTGTTGGAAGTAGTATATGCCAATGCCGTAGCATGCGAGGGTTGATGTAGGGTCGATGTGAGGTCGATGTGAGGTTGATGTGAGGTCGATGTAGGGTCGATGTGAGGTCGATGTTGGGTCGATGTGAGGTCGTTTTGAGGTCGATGTAAGGTCGATGTGAGGTCGATCTGGGGCACCGGTTCGAGTCCGGTTCGGTAGATGTAAACATTTCGGGTTTTCTCGGAGTTCTGTAGGGGTTCTCTTGGGGTTCTGTAGGGGTTCTATCGGGGTTCTGTAGGGGTTCCCTGGGGGTTCTCTCGGTTTTTATTTTCTTTTTTTTTCAAAGACCAATCGGGCCACTCGGACAATATTTATTTCGATATGCGGGCTCTTACGGGACGCAGGGACGCCTAAAAATGTCCCGCAACAAAGTCCCTTATGTGCCGTAAGAGCCCGCATATCGAAATAAATATTATCCGAGTGGCCCGATTGGCCTTTGAAAAAAAAATTTTTTTAAATAAAAACCGAGGGAACCGCCAGGGAACCCCTACAGAACCCAGAGAGAACCCCTACAGAACCGCAAGAGAACCCCGAAATGTTTACATCAAACCGGTGCCCCACATCGACCTCACATCGACCTAACATCGACCCTACATCAACCCTCGCATGCCATACCGCATTGGCATAATATATTACTTCCAACAAGTGGAATACCTTGCTCGAACACTCCATCGCCGTTCAAAGCAAGTCTTTTAAAGTCAAATCTTCTCATAAGAAATATATCGAGCAAAATTCTCTCTACGAAAGCTGTGTAAACAATATGCCAAGCAGCATCTATATCCACAGTTTATACTCTCAACTGTACGTACGCTTTGTTCGTACACTATGTACGTACGCTGATGACGTCACCCTCGTGCGTACGCTCTGTACGTACACTATGTACGCACACCCTTAGTACGTACATAGTACGTACATCCTAATGACGTCATGGATATTAATTAACTAAGATGACATCATTGTTCCTGAATACTAATTACTTCCGGTGGTTGTAGGACGTCATTTGTCACTATGATCATTAAATACTAATTACTTCCGACCCTGGATGTGCGTGTAAATCTACTGGCAGGCGCGGGAAAAACAAAATACACAATTTTTTATTCATAAATCCCCCCTGTCCTTGTTTTTTGGCAGAAAACGTTATGTAAAGTAGCCAATCAGCGCCTTCTTCAAAATTTAAAAACTGTGACGTATGCATAGGGTAGGTGGGTCCAGCATAGTTTTGACAAACTTTTGTCAAAAACCCACTAGTGTTTAACGTGATGTAGTTTTTGTAGAGTTTTTGTTTGTAATTTGTGGAAAATTTTGCATTTGTAAAAGTTGTAGATGCATGAGTTTGAGTTGAAAAAACTTGCCAACCTTGTCAATATATTAGACCGAATAGACTTGTGTGCACGCGCGCGAGCGTCACGCGAGCATGAAGGATTTTCACGCGCGCGTGTTTTCAAGCTTTATCAAGTGAATATATCAAAGAAAAGCTTTCAGAAAAGATTAAAAACCCGAATGAACTTGTATGTACCTGAATGTCAGTCGTATTTCGAAAATTTACTCGTCTGTAGTCGTCTAGACTCGTCTGTAGTCGTCTAGACTCGTCTGTTACTCGTCTGTAGTCGTCTGTCACTCGTCTGTAGTCGTCTGTTACTCGTCTGTAGTCGTCTGTTACTCGTCTGTAGTCGTCTGTCACTCGTCTGTAGTCGTCGTACTCGTCTGTTACTCGTCTGTCATTCGCGTGTAGTTTTAGAATAGACCGGGAATGAAGTCATGGTGCAGTTGCGCAAAGGATTTAAAGAAAAGAAAGAAAGACCAAAAGAACAAGATTAGTTGAACTAAAAATTCATTTCCTGTGTGATTTTTTTAGTTTTACGTAAGAACATTTTGATCCTATATTGATTTTGTACAGATCAATACAAAATACGATGAATACCGTTCCAAAACATATCAATTATAATAATTAGTACGAATTGTCACCTTAGCACCTGCTCACAGCGTTGTGTACATTACATGCTGAATTTTTATCTATAACTGCCATACATATTGTGATTTCCAGTAGAATAGGCATAGTTAAACATATTGTAATTTTTCACTACCATAAAGAAGTTAACTGGAGAAACCTTCAATTCAAGATCTCTGCTATGTCTAAGCCTAATTGTTTATTTAAATCTAGCAATAGCAGGGAATCGTCGGACTTTTTGGTGCGGCTCTTCAAGTCGACTTTTTAAAAATTATGAGAGTACTAGAAATACATGCGTGCAGAATTCCCTCGCCCATTCGAACCACACAATTTACTCCCCCAAAAGTTATTGCAACATGAAGTACTGAGTCGATCAATGTAACCATGGTAACACTGTATATTTCTATTATTTTGTACAAACTATTGATAAGATTTGTTAATGTTAACTATAAAATTATCAATTGCCCAACCTTAGAAGTTTCACAAAACATTTCGAAATTTTCACAAAACAGTATTTTTATACTTCTTTTCGCACTTGTTTTTGAGATTTAATATGTTGTTTCTTATTCTATAACGTATTTGAATTAATACTAAAATACCTTTTAAGATTAATCAATGTTGTATTGACCACACAGGATGACATACGCATTTTCAAATCCACAAAACTATAATATACTGCATGCCAATACGGCAAAAGCAAGCATACAAAATAGACACTTACACGTTTAAATTCTTCGGTCTTTTGACTGTTTTTTCCTCCTGTTCCTCTAAATAATTTTCATTTATCTCGTTTTAGAGACTTTGTTTGTCTGTTTATGCCCCGACTCCCGAGTACAAAACAGTTTTCTCTCGGCCTGAACTCGCGCATGCACATAACGTAGAAAACCGTCCATTGCATAATGGCGGACAACTTTGTATTCCGCTATGTTGTCACATACCTGGGTGTAAATATCCGAGCGGAATTAGTACCCTCGCACGGCGCTTCGCGCCGGCTCGGGGATTAAGGTAGGCACTGTTTTCTCCTCTTGAGTTTTCGCAGTAAATCATTCATTTGCATAGGTACGATTGGTACGTTTTGTGGTCAGCAGCTTTTCGTTCGACCAAAAATTTTGGAAAGACTTCGGGTGACATTGCTCTTAAATCTTCCCCCAAGGTGCATGAAATGGCATTTCAGAGGCTGTAGATTTCAAACTTTTCTGGGGGAGCATGATCCCATACCCCCTACGGTCTCACATCTTAATTCAGCACTCGATACTAGTGTTACTGCACTCTCGGGCATTTTACCCCCCTCCAAAAAAATTCTTTGTGGTCCTTCATAGCGCTGCAGGGCATAATTGGTTTCAGCAGGCAATTCCACCAGACACCGCCCCCCCCCAACGAAAGTGTGGTAGTTTCGCTCCTGTTTACAATTCCGAAAGTTGCCCATTACAATTACCATTCTTGGATGATGTTGTGCTCCTTAGAACGCGGTTGTGGTGTTTGCATATGGCGCTCCTAACATTATCCGTACAACTATAGCTCGCTTTAATTAATTAATGGTGTTTCTATTAAAGATCTTGTGAAGCGCGTTCGTTTTAAGAAAATGTCTATCAACAAGTCGTAGAAAATGAGGCGCGATGTTACTGCGCACATCTTTGCTCTAGGGAGCGTTAAACCAAATGATGTCTCGTTCCAGTTGCCTGAATATTGTATATTTGCATGAAACTTACAGTTGCAACAATAATTTTTGAAGATATTATTATTATATATATATATATGAGCATGTTTTGGTTCACGAAATGCCGGAGTGCTCGATATCATGTAGATAGAGCAACTATAGTTTTTGCTTACCTCAAGGTATCCACTACAGCCTGTTTCATGCAATAAGCGATATATATACAGGGTGTATAAAGAAATGGAATCCATTTTTATAATAAATAATTTTCGGAATACTGGACCATATAGGCCTAACATGAATTAGGTCTTATTTTAAAGCCTGTTCTTTTCTCTTTCGAAAAAATCGCCATTGGTGTCCTTAATGCAAGTAATAAATGAGCAAGAAAACATTTTGTAGAACCTATCAGTTTTAGATGCCGCATAATTATGCAATTTTACTAATGTTATTCCATAGTCGCGTGTAAAATTCTTGAATTTTATTTTTTAAACTTCAATATTTTCGCTTACCTCATGGTATCCACTACAGCCTGTTTCACGCAAAAAGCGATCATCAAGTGGCGAGGGATTTCGAACAGATTTTCCGTTCTTAAATAGTATTGGTCGAAAGGTGGGCGTTTGGGCGTTCAAACATTCCATGCATTCCTTTACTTCTGTAGGTTTTTTATTTTAAATCTGCTTTTGTGTCTGCATGTTGAAACTATTTCCGATCTTTTTTTCAGTAAAAATTGTTTGTCTTCTTTAATGATACATAGTTTTTCCTCCAAATATAAATTGCATATTTTTTATCCTCCCGTATACAGAACGGCGTGCTTTATGATTGACCACGTTATGGTGAAATCTTGTTTGTTTTCTTTCAATTTCCAAATATATTTCGAAAGTTCGGTGTCATTTGAGTATTTTTCGTGTTGAAAAGTGATTACGGTGTCGCTCTTTAAATGTGCTTGCAGTCATGCCAATGTAGTGTTTAGTGTTGTTCGTGTTGCTTGTGTTTGTAACTGTTTTTAAACTTATTTTATTCGAAAAATATAATGAAAACTTACACAAAATATGAAATAAACAAATTACAAAAATGCGTGCATTGTGCCTAGTGATTATGGACTTGACATTGTTCATGCAACTATAGGTGACCTTAACTGTGCTCCTGTTAAAAAATTTATGTAGTTTGTGGTTAGGTGGAAAATGCTTGTCAATTAAGCTGAAGAAATTGCGTCCTATATTGGTTCTGACACTCTAACTAAATGGAGGATTAAACCAAATAATATTGCGGTACTTATTTCTGCGTTTTTATTTTGGTGGTTGATGCGTGTAGTCAAGTGGGTGGTTGAAATTACTGTGCCTTAGTGCATTTTGATAAATTGGTGCAGATTCTAGAAATGTGTCCTCGTCAGAAGAGAGGAGTGAAATGCGCTTGTTGATTTATGTTGGTAGCTGCTTTGTGATGCATGGTGGGTGGTTTTAATGTCTATAATGGATCATCATTAGGCTTCCTATATGGTTTGTATTTTCCAGTATTAAGGTCGAAACTGAGTAACATCTAGAAATAGTACTATTTTGAAGTTTGATTTTTAGGTCAAATTCTTCGAAATCTTGTGGAGTTCTTTTCTCGTTTTATCTGCTAAACGTGCTGACTTGCCATTTATGATTGCCAATCCCTCGTCTCTATACAGGCCAATATTATCTTAGGAAAAACCAGCCACAGACCCTTAGCAATGACGCAATCAGTTGAAATTGCAGAGATGAGAACAAATGCCCACTTCAGAAACAATGCACGACCAAGGACATAGTATACAAGGCAACTGTTAAGGAAGAAATGTTCTTCGAGTGAATTATTCCAAACCGCGTAAGCAGAAAATACTGCTTGTCGTGGCTGGGATTCGAAACCGCGACCTTCGAAATGCTTGGGATAAATAAGAGCCTGCAACAATCTCCAAGGAAATTTGATATCCGCCCACTTAATTAGAATGATAATTTATGTCAAATGCAACCAATCATATTCGAAATTCGTATGCGTAAGTAATTACTTTTAATAGTTCAAAATCAAAACACGACTCAAAAATAAAATAATTTACGAAATAACGAACGGCAACTTTAAGGAAGAAAATACCATTCTAGGTTCAAATATAATGATAAACTTGAAAAAAATAAATAGAATATGACCTGTTATGAGTGAACATAATATGTTACAGTCTATGATTTATACATGAACAAAGTTTGTTAATTGAGGTAAATTTCATAAATACAAGATGACTGTTCGTAGTTGTAACATGTTAAGACACACTATATATTCAGCGGGCAAAACGATAAAACAATCTAAATACAGCGACAGATATTCCAAACTTGTCTTTAGCTTTAATATGATACTATAAAATATTTGCCATAATTTCAAGTTGATGTCTGATGATACGTATATATAGTTTATAAAATAGTTTATATCCATGTTCTTCAACTTGTCAATGCAGTTATCCAATGAGAAAAACCGTCAAAACATCTCGACAATTGGCGGCGGTTCAGTTTCAATTTGAAACCCAATTTTACACTTTCAAAACGGACGCATTTATAAACATTTAGGACCGCTTTTACAGATTTGTTTGGCCCAAGCCTGCACGTATATTATAAAATTATACGTATTTTGGCATATATTATTATTTCAGCCAATAGCATTTCGCGGCCTCTCACGGCCACGAAATACCCAAATTCTTAAAGATTGTTGCAGGCTCATTTTCTCTTCCCACCCTAACACAATGAGCCTGCCTCACAGGCTATAAATATATTGGCTCATCTACAAACTACAAACTAGTTAATATTTTCATTACGTATTTACTGTCTACGGCTGGAGTAGGGTTAATAATTAAGTTTGGATAGGTGACTATAATCCTATCGTAACGAAACGTATAGTGCACGTTTTTGCAAGCACTAGGCTACTTGAGCAAAACGAATTACATTCACACAAAAGAAAAGGCAACGGTACATGAATAGCTTTCGATACGGTTGATGTGGAAGACAATCTTTAAACATTTCGCTTGTCTATTCATGAAATTGGTCCATTTCATTAAAGGAATATTATGTGTGGTATATATTTGTAGTGCCTAGTGGATATGTGGGATTGATGCGATTTTTGCAGTAACTGTTTTTCTAATGTCGTTGCAATTGAAATGTTGATAATTGTTTACTGTCTTTCGCAAGTGTGTTGAAAATTAATTAAACGCATTCTGCTTACTTTCTAATTCCCAATTGATTGACTATAACCATTAGTACATTCAAACACGGTGGAAATTGACCACTATTTTAACAATATTTTATCAACACTTTTAAAGCAATGATATGCAGAAAAAATACGTTGTCGTTGATCATAATCAGCCATATATCCAAAGCTTACAGTCGATTTCAGGTCACTTTTCAAAATGTGGTTCCCAAATTTGTTGTGAATATTCCCAATCATGTTTCAAAATTTGGAATTTTGGGCGTGGAACTTTAGTGCAGTACTTCGGTACTTCAGTAAACAACTTGCGAAATTGGGTTTGCAAGTTTCACGTCCAATATTTTAAATTTAGAAACGTAATTGGGGATATTCACAACAAACTTGGGAACTTCGTTTTGAAAAGTGACCTGAAATCGATAGTGATTCCCACAACCAGCTTCAAGTAAACAGCATTTATTTCTAAATATAGTCTATATTCAAATAATGTTTACAGTATACGAACTTCAATTAAACATCACCCAATGGAACTGAAGTAAACTTTTTAAACGTCTGGATCTAAATGAATGAAAATAGGAATATTTATGTCGACACATGCATAGTTGGAAAATGGAAATTAATGTTTTGCAAGCCCCTTCATTTATTTCGAAACCTTAGTATCCGACGGCCTATTTTAGTGCATGTGCCTGCATGTCAAATACTTATTTAATCAAAATGCTGTAGATACTGTTCAGGAAACATGAAAAATGCATGGGTATAAAATGGCATGCTAATATTGTTTGAAAATTTAACATGAATTAGGTCGTTTTTTTCAAAATGAATTAAGTCTCAATTAAAATGTCCTTAAAGTGCTTATGAACCCAAAATGGGTTTTTATTGATAGGCATGAAAAGTTAGTTAGTAAGTTCTAGATTAGTTTTTGACTTAGACTTTTAGTTTTCGGAGATATAAAGGCTCAAACAGGCAAATTTTGCCATTTTCTGAAAAAAAGTAGCGCGACCAAAATATCACCAAGGGGCCTGGATCCCAGGAACCCATCGCTTGATAAACAACTAATAAATATATGGCGAAGATATCGATATCTTGTGTTTTTTTTGCATATTTTGTCTAAACGATGTTTCGTTTGTGCGCGATCTTACACAGAAAGTACCAGCAGTAATATATCTAGCTATCTGACACCTTTTTTGGATGATAAATCACCTATATATTGCGGCTTTAAACCGATAGAAAAGAGGACACCGACACTCATCTGAGACATTTGCCTTCGGATTTGGTGGCAAATACAGACCATAGTTATAGACCTATAAACAAAGACTAATGTACCCAGTTGTCCCAACATTTTACTCATCAGTAGTAGAGTACTGCCAATTAATGGGTTAACTGAGCTTGATTGGATTGGCTAAACTTTAGCTGCTTTCTGGGTAATGGGTTACCTAGAAAAGAGCCAGACTCCCACTATGGAGGAACTTTAGCCATCTGGAAGGAGAGATTCCACTTCTAAAATGTGCATAGGCATCAGGTAGGGGGGGTCAACATCCATTTTCCTCCATGGAGAGGAAGTCGTTTTACCTGCACAGAGAAGCACCTTTCCAAGTCACTTAAATCAGCTATGTGGGCATGCCAAGAAAGTTGGATGTGTGTACACTATGAGTAAAGCAAACGTCACTCTCACACCAGAAATCTAATGTGAAAGTTTAAGCATGTTTGCTCTGCCCACACAGGCAAATCTACTGCAATAGAAAGTATGATGTTTACAGATCACATACTGGCCTTATGGCTTATTTATTAAATTAGATATGTTTTCCCACTAAAACATTCTCAAAAGATGAATATTATTCTAAGCCTATTTATGTGGCAATTAATGTTTAGTGTTTACACAATAATTCCATATATATATATATATATATATATATATGCATGTCTGCAGATTTGACGAAACATGCATGTCTGCAGATTTGACTATATAAGTGTCTTGGGGCCAGAGTGCTCAAACGACCACAAGGGAAGTGAGCTTTGCATTATAGCTTATAGCCACCAATTAACCTCACAGAGTGCTCAACAACACAAGTGAAGGAGCATATATAGTCAAATCTGCAGACATGCATGTTTCGCCGTTCAACGGCTCGTCAGTGCAGCTTGTAACGCAGTCTAGATGCGAGTGACTTCGTATTTATACACCATACTCTTGCCCTCACCAAGCGCATGTGGTACAATACTCAGACACATGCGCATCCAGACATGCGTGAAGTGTCTTGGGGCCAGAGTGCTCAAACGACCACAAGGGAAGTGAGCTTTGCATTATAGCTTATAGCCACCAATTAACCTCACAGAGTGCTCAACAACACAAGTGAAGGAGCATATAGTCAAATCTGCAGACATGCATGTTTCGCCGTTCAACGGCTCGTCAGTGCAGCTTGTAACGCAGTCTAGATGCGAGTGACTTCGTATTTATACACCATACTCTTGCCCTCACCAAGCGCATGTGGTACAATACTCAGACACATGCGCATCCAGACATGCGTGAAGTGTCTTGGGGCCATATATATATATATATATATATCCAGTTTATGATATCCATGTATTGATCATCTTTCAGTTACATGGACAAAGATGACAATCTGTCAACCAATCTTTCTATGAAAGGTTCTGTGAGAATATACATGGGGGCCAATTTCATTAGATTGTGGGTTGGCCAGTTGCAGTTAACCAGTTATTTTTCTTGAAAATGTCCAAATTTTGGGCAAATTTGGATGTAAAATTTGTAAGGAAACAAGCTTCCTTGCTACAGTGAAAACCAGCTTTAAAGCAGGTGTAGAAATGAAATGCAACCGATTCCCATGTCCATGAAGGCATGACGACTATAAAATGCAGTAAAAGGTTTAAGTTCCATTCCAACTAACTTTTAACCCTTGCATTCGTTCATTTATTTCTTCTTTCTTTATTTGATACTATACGAAAGAATTTTATAAGAAATTGGTTCGCCAGAAGAGGCATCAGAATTTATGTCCCAGAATTTATAGACATACATACGTTTATACTGTCATGGTTGTCTCCACGATCGACTTTGAAATCGCATTTAAATCCATTCCATAGTCTATATGTGTTTTTTCATCAAGAAATAGCCGACTTTTAAAGATGATCAATTCCAAATGTAATTGTTTTTATAGTAAAATTAAACACACACGTTCCTGGGACCCAGTTCCCGGAAGACGCTACTTTTTTTCCAAAATAGCGACTTTCAGCCAAGGGGGGGGGGGCAAGATCACGAGGCGCCACCATGGTTGGCGCCGAGGAAAAATTTTTCAAATTTGAAGCCCCCAGATCGCCGGAAACGGCCGTTTCAGAGTCTTATCTACCTCTTTTAGTTAGCTTGTTCAGGGAACTAAGCTGTTTCCATCATTTTCATGAAAATTATTTTATTTTTTTGGGGGGACGAAAGATATTCCGGCCCCCCCTCATATAATATTGAGGGGGCCGCGGCCCCCCCGGCCCCCCCCGTTTCCCACGCCACTGCTTTCAGCCTTTATATCTTCGAAACTAAAAGTCTAAGCCAAAACTAATCTAGAACTTATTAACTAACTTTTTATGTTCTATCCGAATAAATAAAAACCCATTTTGGGTTGATAAGCACTTTAAACTTTGCTCAAATCTGCCAGTTTTGCTAATACAGTACCACAGTTCCTCCATGGAATACACACATAACGAAAAATTTAACTGAATATATTTTCACTCTTTATCGTCATGCTAATATCTAATTCGGACAAGCTAATTAAGAATGTAGTTAAAGTAAAAAATACTTACTTCAATTAGGTTTACTCCGTGCAATGCTTAGAAATTCATGTAGTTCAGAAAAAACTGTCGTGAAAATCTCAGCAATCGATTGGGGGGGGGCTCATGGGGTTGGTGGCAAGGGGGGCAAGGTTAACACCCTGGCCACGCCACTGAGGTCGAGGCCTCAGTTCCCAGAATTGCGTCTACGGGAATTCCACGTTGGTCGTCGCTCAAGCTTGCTAACAAAGCTCTTACGACAGATTGGACAGCGTGTTCTGAAATAGATACATAAAGTTTCTGTAAATCTCAAAAATAAAGCTGATTGGTTGTACTACCAACTTTTCATGCAAGGCTAAACATTACTATGCCTGTTTTACTGAAAAGTAGTTTTCCAGTATACATGTGGTAAAAATAGTTTCACGTCGACAACCACAAATGAATAACGAAAATCTATTGAAAATTCTGAAACATTTTATCAATTCGATAGCTTAGATTAAACCGTATTCATATGATCAGCGGTCGTTGACAGAAGAAAAAAGTTACTTATTGTGACATGAAACGAAAGCTGGATGATAGTGACCACAAATAATCAGTTTTAGAGACGATAAATAGGCATCGGTCCTTCTCAAAGTATTGAAATACTTTTAACCTAATTTCCATAATTTGGACAAGTTGCAAAATTGGTGTCGCCACCTAAAACGATTCTAAAAGGCAAACGATTGGTTATTTCGTTCAGTCAAATATCAATATTGACATGTATTGACAAGATATTATAGTTATTTCATCCAATGTAGAAACCTGGAGCTTCTATTTTAGCTCACATAATACAAATATAGTTGGGGGCATTTTTAAGGGCATTCTGCATGGAAAATATACTCACATTCCATTTCGTATCATTTGAGTTGCGCATTCCTTGTGCACTTTGTGAGAACACGGCAAGATTTCACATCCTGTGAATGCATCCTACGAAAATAGGAATAGGTTCAAAACTTTTCCTGACAAGGTTTCAGAATTGACAGGATTTAAACTTAGTTATAGCTTAAACTTAGTTATACCATAGCCCAACGAAATATGGTCTGGAAAATCAGACTTTTTTGGTAAATCAATCAACCAATGTGGCAATGGTGACATGGTGTCTCATCTGGTCGATCCGCTCAGTCGTGCTATTGAAATATCAATAAGCAAAATTCCAAAGATATGTGCACGGTTTGATAAATCACCTCAATTAACATATAGTCGTAACTTATTACAGCCTCTTTGAAATTTGCCGAGTTTCCAGACCATATCTTGATTCACTATGATTATGGAGATAAATTTGATAGAAAACATCACAGAATCAATCATTACCTCCAAACAAATACAACATTCATCATGTGCAGATCCCTCACGACAATAATGATTTCCAATAAGTTGGTTGTCCAAACAAACACCGCAGGTATCACAATGGAAGGAAGGTTCTTTGTGAATTCTAAAATAGAAACAAATGTCAAGAATAAGTTTTTCGGAATATTTTCTCAGGATTTGGATTGAACGAAATTTGTAGTCAAATCATAGCCTGCGCTGCTCAAGCGCCGGGCAATGCCGAATAATGATGCAAATCATACCTGCAAGTTCCACATTTCTCGCAATGGTAAGGATCTTCGTCTTTGCCAGTGAGGTGTTTACACAAGCCGCAGTAATAATCGGCAAAATTTGCACCACAATCGCAACAAAATTGACCAAACTATAGAAAAGCAATAGGAAAATCATTCTGCAATTCATGAATAATTACAACAAATCGAATTTCGTCACATGTATAATCTGATATTAGTTATAACTGCCGATTAGTTACAAGGACTAGTGGTTGGAACTCCTGCTATAACTATGAGTAGTGCATTTTCGGATGTTGTATCAGTTTTGTTTTAAAAATGTAGCGGCGGAATAACTTATCTTTGAAGGCATTCGTATAGAACAGGTCGAAAGGTCTGTAAATTATTTATTTTTCATTAAAATTAGGTCAAATCGTCTTAAAGCAGACTGAAAGAAAACTGATCAGTTTTATTAAGGTACACTTTTTTGTCAGACTAGTTCATTCACCTTTGTTTTTGTTATGTAAACCAATTCGCGGTCGAGGTGTGATACTCTCGCATTTCTATATTTCATGTTCTCGCTTACAAAGTGTTTTTGGTATAAATGTTTTGTTCGAGATAATAAAACACCTATTCTTCTGAGTACAATATAGCAAAATATTTTAAGTTGAATATTAAGTTCTATATTATAAATGAATATATGTTGGGAAAAAAATTTCGATCAATACTAAATCTACAGCATACGTGGTCACTTTTAAAACACATTTAGATTTACCTGTTGCACTTTACGGCATTTCACGCACTTCACCATCTCCGCATCACGTGCTTTAAGCTTCTTCTGATAACACGCGCTTTGGTTGTTATGGCAACGATGACATGGCCAGAACTTGCCACAGCATTCAAACTTTACGTAACAACGTCGTTTGTAGTGATTGCATAACCAATTACCGTCTTGGTCATCGTCTGAATCCTGGTTCAGACAAGCGCTCGAGGACTGGGAATTGCAACTGTTGATTTCTTCTGCGTCAGGACGTAGAAATTTGGAAAGTTTAAATCCATTGCTGCCGGCATTTCCAAACGTTTGAGTATTTCCTGTCTGATTTGTCATAAGTGGATTTGTTTCTTTTGAAGACTTGTCTGATTTTGTTCTGATCTCACCTGTTTTTCAAACAAGCCAAATAATTAACTATTAAACCTGTTCAGGTTGACTGGGACAATCGCTCATATTATACCTCAACGGTCAATTATTGTTCAATCAGAACCCCCTACGTCGTCGTATGAGAGTTTCCATTTTACGCTAGCTCGAATCGTCCTCACCAATGCTTGGTTCGATCAATTGCTGCAGCGAGTGATTCAAGGTTGTGCGCGAAATTGGAAGCACACTCGGACAATGAAATTGCAAGAGGTTTAGAAAATAAAGGCTCTAAGGAAAACGAATGCTGTTCAGGTATTTTGCAAGATAAGTTAAAAAGGCCGAAAAGGATGTACAAAGGCCAAGTCTCGTATATATGCATGTGTTGTTAATGTTTTAGACATTTCGCGATATTGCCCGAACTCGAAGGAAATATAATCACTAATACTTAATAGGGCAATATTTTCAGTGCCGAATTCCCCGAGCGCGCGGTCTATGTAAATGAGAATAGTATACACAATGCCTTTCGATGAGGTATATAAATATTCACTGCTTCAAGCGATATGTACTAGGAGGCACAACAATTATTTTTGATGGAATTTGTATGAAAAATGATGGTCATAATTGAAAAATCAGACTACTAACGACGATTTCATGCGAGATCGAGCTGATAAAACAATAAGAGTACTTACTTGTAAGAGGGCCATCAGCTAGTGTAGCCATTCTTGTGGAAGTAAATTCTGAGAAACTAGGTTTAAAGATTTTCGCTTCATACTGGGCTGTAGGTGGGCTTTCATTAGGAGATATAGGAAAGGGTATTGGTGTTTGTAGAAGGACGGTGCTTTGTGGTTCATTGTTTCCTTCTTTTCTTGATGTTGCTGGATTTCTGTTTTCACGGCTTTCTGAAGTGAGATCTGGACTGTAGCGAAGTATACTATAATCACCATCGAGAAATTTATCGATAATATACACAAGATCAATTCTGAGAATGGACTCAAAGAAATCCCTTAGTTGACTTAAATCTGAAGCATTGATGACGCCTTTTTGATCAAGCTGTAAGAGAACATCGGTAGCATTTTCAGGGTTTTCAGTTGAGAAATTCTGATTGGCCCAGTCCTTCAACTTTACAACGTCCGAGGAAAGAAGCCTTTGTGCCACGGAGAATAAGAGGAGCTTGTAGTTATTGTGCAAAGTTGTCGCCCTTGTTGTAGTTGGTAAGGAGATATCCTCTCTTCCATTTGAATCATGTTGTTGTATCGAAAGAACTTCACATCTTTGCCGGGTGGAACTTTCGTCTGTACTTTCAACTCTGGATGTTGATGCCAGTTGACAGGTACGAAATATTTGTTGAAAAAGTTCGGACTTTCTTTTTTCCCTTGATTTGGCAGTTCGCTCAACAGTGAGTTCTCCAAGGTCGGCCAAAGTTTCTCTAAGTTCTTCTTTCAATTTTTGTTTTCGTTATCAAGACCTTTCATCAGCGCTAGTTGCCTCTGGGATTGGCGTTTCAATTCTGTATTTTCTTGTATTAATTTGATTTCATTCTCCGTCTTCCCCGTTATGTCAATATTTCCTTGAAAACCACTGCGTTTCTTTGCGGTGTTTTTAACACGAGAAATAGAATTATCAATAATACTTGGATTTTTGGCCAATTCTTCAGGTTTGTCATTGTTTTCTTCTTCGTCAGGTGGTTGACCAATTGAAGAACCTTGATCTACGAGTTCTTTAGTCTTTGTTCTTGGAATTTTATCATAGTCGTCCGAATCAGAACCACTATCCATTATGCAAGGAAAATAAACGTTTCCAGCTAGCTTTTACGGTCTGCAAAGTAGAAAAATCCACGAAATAGAAATGATGGTCAATAGGAATGAATGAATAAGAATTTATTACTACGAAATATATAAATGATAATGTAATGAAGGATAGACCTTTCCCTTTATAGCGTTGCCCGCTAAACATGACGGTAGGAGGCTCTAGGTTTCTTTCGAACGAAATGGCGACTGTAGGATGAAATGGCAGATTTAAAAAAAATTTGCATCCATCAATAAATTTTATACACTAGGAAACAACCAGGGAACTTTTAACTACATGTAGATGTAATTTCACGACGTTCTGTGGAATAATGGCGAAGAAAACACAATACAGAATTCAACACTTGGCATCGTGTTAAAGAAAGGTATATTTTAATTTATGCCTAAATATATATACACCCACTACGAGTGATTTGAAAATATGCGTATAGTATAAAAATACGTAGCCGGCTGCATGCAAGCAGACTGAAAAGGTGTAAACTGTGTCCAGTGATTCGGACATGAACAAGACGAACATTAAATAACTGTGTCTTTAACATGTTATTGCATTGGATGATATCTATAGTAACAGTTCGTAAGTGTATTTATGAAAATATACTGTTCATGGTTTGCTCAAAATATGAGTTGTCGAGAACAAAACACAACATTCAAGATAATACTAATAATTTCATCATTGCGCTCATGTCTGTGCCTATATAGTGTATGTTAAAATGCTGGGGACTAACCGATAGCTTCAAAATGAACTACCTATTTTTTGTCAAAATATGACAGAGCAATGTTGACAATTGCCTGTTTGAATTGAGAAATTAAATTCGTGCATGGCCGCAAACCCAGATTCTGTGTTAGTATATTGTATTGAATATATATTGCCAATATTCGAAAATGTATAACATAATTGTTTACCAGGAGGCAGGAGTCTTGTAACTCTAAGTGCTGTTTGATTTACCTTAGCCCTTGGCCTTACATGGTCAAAGAGAGGCATGGTATAGGCCCATACAAAAGTCCTTCGTCAGGCCCTTCGTCGTGGGGTCGTTTGTCAAAGACATAGATACTATGACAAGGCGAAGTCTTTTGTTAAAGACGACGGCGAAGCGAAGGCCGTTTCTCAAAGACTTATACTATAGGGCAGCTCAGAGGGGAGCGAAGACCGTTTGTCAAAGGTCGTCTAGGAAGAAGCGAAAGCCGTTTGTAAAAGCCGTACTAGAACAAACGAAGGCGATTCAGTTGTAAAAGGCATACTAGGGCAAAACGAAGGCCGTTTGTCAAAGACTTACTAGGACAAGCCGAAGGCATCTTTTAAAGACTTATTATAGGGTAAAGCGAAGGCTGTTTGTCAAAGAGTTGTAGAACGAAGTGAATGCCTTTCGTCAGAGAATTAGTAGGGAAAACAGGGAATACTCTTTCTTAGAAACTGAGCAGCCAGCTACGGGCCTGTGCAGATCTTGTCGTAAACAGGGTCGAGAAATTGCGGTCGAGGACAAATTGCGCCCGCTAAACTCACTGCCAGTGGGAAGTATGGATATACTTTTATACTTCATCTACTGTTCATTATTGTTAATTTTCGGTTTATTTAAACGTATCGTTTGCTGAAGACAATAAACAAGCTTAAGTGAACATCAAATGTATTTGAAATAAAAAAATATCCTGAAAAATAGAGAAATTTCAGTCTGCTGTGTTCCCTTGGCTCATGTTAAAATTCCGGACTAAACGTGTTATTTTAACTCTACTGTTCGTGCAGTTTTGGTGATACTAGAATACGTTTTGTTGCATGCTATTAAACTAAATCGCAGAAAACACCCCCCCCCTAATAGTGATATAATTGCTATTGTTTTCCGAGGGGGCATGCAAAGTAAAGCCTTAAATTTCGGTTTTGAAGAAGGGTAAAATGTATAACTGAAGCATATTGCAATATAAATATAATTTAATTGTTAGTGCGTGTACTTAAACAGTATAAAAGTGTTAAACATAGCCCTAGAGCTGTATGGGGGACTCCCCTTTGGGATAGGGATTTCCCCTTATTGTATTTCTACAGTATAATATATACTATTATAAAGAGTAAGGTTTGTTCTTAGGGGCGGACCATTAGAAAAGTGATGGGGGGGGTGGGACTTTTTTAACTTGTACGAATATTTTTTTTTAATTTTTTGCTTGTGTCGATAATTTTTTTTTAATATGATCGCTTGCACGAATTTTTTTTTTATTTCAAAGCAAATTCCACCTTATAGCTTTCCCTTTTGTAAAGTCTGCACGAATTTTTTTTTTCAAACTTTCTTGGCGTACGAATTTTTTTTTCTTTCTGTTTCCCCTGCGCGATTTTTTTTTTTGCTTTTTCCCCACCCCCCCCATCACTTTTCTAATGGTCCGCCCCTTAACATTGTATACATTCATCCTTTGGAACAAGACAGTATATATAGGTCTATATAGCGACCAGAAACCAAACAGTCACATGTTGCAACTGAATTATTCAATTAATCAGTAAAACATAAGGAAAAATCGTACATAGGAAATACAAACAAGCTTTTGAAATTACAAAATGCATAAGCCATTGCCTGTATAAAAGTATACAAAATAGCGTTAAATACTCAGTCTCTGAGTAATAAACGCAGCTATATTGAATACCTAAAGCGCACCCATAGAAATGAAGAGTAAGAAATTTGGGAGTAAATGTAAGAGCATGCATATTTCGGGCGATTTAAGTTGGTGATATATGTTTTATGTTCAAGACATGCCTTCATCTCAATATTAAACCTAAATGTTGTCAATGGGAGTAAAAACCGAGTCCTGTATATGCATGCATACATAATTTTACATCTAACATTCTATATAAGTCATGATATATATTATATTCCTACCTTTTTTATGCTCTTAATATTGACTTCCCTTCAAATATTTGTACATATATAATTAGTATATGTGTACAAAGCATTGGGGATTCCCAAGTTGCATGCGGGAAATCACCTAAATTTAAATATCATATATATTAAAACACGAGATGTAGGGGCGTATTTACCAAAAATGTTTGCCGGGGGGAGATTCCATTGTTCAGGGACCGACTTTTGATATCTATATTTGACTACATCAACACATGCACGCAGTACTACAAGTTTATGTAAAAATGCGTGTATGGCCATACAGAACAAACAATTGATACTACGCCAAAATGTCTAGTCATGTAAAAGGTTTACAAGTTTTGAGAGTAGACAACAATGTAAAAACCTCTGATTCGGTTACTGTTTGAAAAGGGAAATCGGCGTTTATAGAGTTTACATACGACTCTGGTGTGTTCTCAGGTTTCGGTAATTCTTCCGCTAAATTAGGGCCAATCTCACTAAGGGGTTTGCAACTTCTGTTGGTTCAGTTAACATTACTCCATCCTCTGCTATCTCGGCAATATCAGTAGTTTTGGATTTTTTGTTTGTTGACAAAGTGCAAACACAGTGTCTATGTCTATAGCAGAGAAAATGTCTTTGAAAGCTTAAATTTGAATTTGGTGCCAGAACAGGTAGCCCATGCATATACATTCGCTGAATACTTCCGAATAGCTGATTTCCGGTTTGAGAACGTGGTTGTTTTAAACACGTTGGCTTTGTGTATGTATTTACATATTATATACATTGAAAATCGTGATTTCTGAAGTACTGCGCGCAGTGGAATGCAGTGGAAGGAGCAAAGAGTACTAAAGGTATGGATGCGCTTTTACTTGAAAGCTTTCATAAAATGTGATGGCATATATACCTATGCCATATGGCAAAGAACGACCTTACGGCGTCAGACTTGTGCAATCACACTCCGGATGAACTAAATGATCTCGTTGATCTTTACCACTCCACATTGAAAACATTATTAGAGAAACACGCCCCACTACAAACAAAACTTGTTTCAGTTAGACCCCGAGTACCTTGGTACAACGAAGAAATCTTGATGGCTAAGAGAAATCGTAGGAAAGCGGAGAGAAGGTGGCGTGCTACTAAATCTGCTGAAGATCTTAAACGCTAGTAGGAACGTTACAACAAATTTAATGAATAAAGCTCGCACTGATTACTACACAAACCTTATAGAAGAAAATAGCAATGACCAGGCGAAACTTTTTTAAATAACGAAGCAACTGTTCACGGAATCAAAAGATGTACAGCTCCTTCCCTATTCAGATATTGGTGAGCTTGTAAATGAGTTTGGGAATTACTTTGTTGACAAAATTTCGGTAATTCGCTCCAGTCTTTCTGATTGTCATGATGTTTGTAAGCAATCTGATGTTATTGAACAATCTGACTGTAGCTCACTTGATAACAACGAGACGTCCGTGATATTATTATGAAGTCGTCTAAAAGGACATGCGCATTGGATCCTATGCCAACTTATCTTATTATAAAGTGCATATATGTTCTTCTCCCTGTTTTAACTAAGATGGTTAATATGTCATTACAAAATGGCAAGTTTGCAGATAATTGGAAAGAGGCTTTAGTTCTTCCCATTCTAAAGAAGATCGGATTAGAACTTCTTTTTCAGAATTATCGGCCTGTTAGCAATTTACTGCTTATGTCAAAGGTTACAGAGAGGGCTGTGTTTGATCAAATTCATCAGCACATGATGTTAAACAACCTTTATCCACTTCTTCAATCAGCTTATAGGCAAAATCACAGCACGGAAACTGCATTATTGAAAGTTAGGAATGACATACTCATGAAAATGAATTCTCAGAACGTTGTGCTCTTGGTATTATTGGACCTTAGTGCTGCGTTCGACGCAGTCGACCATACAATACTCTTAAATAGGCTTCAATCTTCACTTGGTGTAACTGGTAAACCCCTGGATTGGTTTACATCGTATCTCTCAAAAAGGAGCCACCGCATCTATATTTCAGGTGTATTATCTAACTATTTTCAGTCAAACTGTGGTGTCCCTCAGGGATCCTGCCTTGGACCCTTGCTCTATATTATCTATGCATCGAAGTTGTTTGACATCATTGAAAACCATCTTCCAGATGCTCATTGCTTTGCGGACGACAGCCAACTCTATCTATCATTTAAACCGGACAGCCAACTTGCTCAAGATGAAGCATTAGCTTCAATGGAAAACTGTATACGAGATATTCGCTCATGGATGAGGAATAACAAACTTTTACTTAATGAAAAAAAACGGAATTTCTTATCATAGGTACCACACAACAACTTGCGAAAGTTAATATTTCTCATATCAACATCGGTGATTCAGCTGTGTATAAATCGACGAGCGTTAGAAATTTAGAGTCCTGGTTTGATGAAAGATTCACCATGGAAACACACATTAATAAAGTATGCAAAACAGCTTTCTATCACCTGCATAACATCAGAAGGATTAGGAAATATCTGTCTCGTGATTCAGCAGAGATTTTGGTTCATGCATTCATTACTACACGATTGGATTACTGTAACAGTCTATTGTTTGGTTTGCCACATTATCAGCTAGCCAAACTACAACGGGTGCAGAACGCAGCAGCTAGGCTGATTTGCAAGTTACCTAAGTTCTGTCATATTTCACCTGTCTTGGTTACTTTGCATTGGCTTCCGATTAATTATCGTATCGAATTCAAGATCCTTTTAATTACATTCAAAGCGATTCATGGTATTGCTCCTGATTATATTTGTAATAATTAACATCAAAGTGAAAAAGTGCTCTAAGTATAACCTACGTAATAATGGGGAGATATTACTCCTATCACCACCTGGTAATCACGTGCAACATTAGGTGACAGGGCGTTTGCGTTTGCAGCTCCAAAGCTGTGGAATTCCCTGCCTAAGGATATTAGAAACATTCAATTTTTATCAACTTTTAAGAGTCACATCAAGACCTTTCTTTTTAAACGTGCTTTTAACTTATAATCATGCATGCTCTATATACTTGTAATGCGCCTTTGATAATTTTTTATGTATTTGGCGCAATATAAATGTAATTTTATTATTATTTTTTTTTATTATTATTACCCGTTCATATACTATGCAAATTTTGTCCATATACATTATTCTCGAAGTTTTCGATTAGCATAAGCGCTGACAATGAAAATTTTATAGAATAAATAGCCATAACCTCTGTTCGTTTACTTTTAGATTTTCAGACAATCGTCCACATAATATTTGAGACAAATCCCCTTCCCCCATTTCAATGTTGGTTTGAGTTATAACATTGTTCAATTCAAAGATCTTATATTAGATTTCGACTGCCAATGAGACAGTCTTGGTGCTAAGAAAGATAGTATCATTTCAACACTGAAATAGGGGGAAGGGGGGTGCTGATTGAAATGTCTCAATATATTTTGGGGATGATTGTAGGGCGAGTTTTCCACATTATTTCTAGCTCTTCCAGACTACCACAAGTGCTTCTATAACTGTATAGTAACACAGGAAAAAATGCTTTATATACCGTGCATAAAGGCCATTTTCCATTACGGTCGTTTTGCCCGCGCGGGCGAAGCGACCGATTCGAATCACGTGAATAATTAGTCGCGCGGGCACGCCAAGAAAGGTGAATGTAGTTCAACTCTCAGGCGTGTCCGCGAGGTGTAAAGCGGACAAAAAAATCTCATGCTAGACACCTACAGCGAAAGTTGAAACATGGTCGCTCCGCCCGCGCGGGCATATCGGCTGTAATGGAAAATTGCCTTAAGATAACTCAAGCAGGGACGTCGGAAAGAGGGGGGCGCGTTGGGGCAAGCGCCTTCCTGCCCTTTCCTATATTTATATTTATATAGCACGATTACTAAGTCGTCGAGCTTTCAAGCCGTAAGCCCGGATCCTCATATTATTTGGCCTATTTGCATTGATTTAGCCTGCGTCTTCAGGCATTTGTTAGAAAATGCGGGTTGAGAGCTGATCGGGAGTATTCACTCGCCCGCCTTGCTTCTCCCACCCGCAGCACACCCGTCTGGCTCTCATCTCGCATTTTCTAGCAACCGCAACGAACATTCAGGCTTAGGAAGATTCACTGATTGACGAACAGATGAATGTTCAGGCTTAGGTTTGGATCCAAAACTTTGCGAAATAAATCATCGTTGTCAGTCTATTCAAACCTCCTCTTCGTATTTTCGCATTGTCATTATTGCATTATCAATGAATTGCCGAGGATGCAATTAATTGTTATTGACCACAGTCAACGTTGCAAAAGGGAAGACCGCCGCTTAATACGTGATGTGCCTCTTTTAATGTGCACTTATATTTAATTACACGTTTGACCCGACCGCTCCGATAAGAGTTTCAAATAATGTAACAAGCCGCATGATGACACGTACTGTTATTATAAAAGGCAGTGTGACCAGACTTGGTAATTTATGTTACTTTTGGTAATATATTGCATTTTTTAAGAACTTTTTAGTAATTAGAAATTTTGTGGTAATTAATTTGGTAATATGTTATTGTAATACATGTCATTGTTGTCATGCAAACCTACAATATCAATGAACGTATACTTGAGAATTGCTTATTTGTAAGACGTAATTAATTTTAGTCTTTTAATATAAGATGAATCTTTTCATAAGTCGAGTACATATTAGTTCCGTACTTACGATATTGTTTTTATTCGTCTTGGTAAACAAAAGTTTTCGATAAAATATAGATATTTTTCGGTCAAACAACATTCAAGACATTTCCACTGAACGCAAATTACACCTGTGAATAATTGGCATTTACCTAGTGTGTGACCTCTCTGCTTCTTAAAATTAATCATTGGGTTAGGATAAAACGCGGATACGGACGGATGAGTGACGGAAGGATGAGTGGCGGACGGACGGACGGATGGCTTATGTTATCATGAAACGCTATTTAAAAGTCATATCCGCGTTTTATCCTTTTGGACAAAACGCGGATATGGTATAAAATCGCATCATGTGCCTTCTTCTCCGTACGCCACTCATCCGTCCGTCCGTATCCACGGTTTATCCTAACCATTAATCATTCGACTAATATGGCAAATTAATATCTGTCGTCACCATACTTACCCGTGTGGACGGTTAGGTGCAGACGTGGTGAGAGAATAGTCTAGGGATTTGAGTTACTTGGATTCAGGTCCGAATCACGTGAGCATGTCCAGTCACGACCTGACCACCGAACGTCTGCACTTTATAACACCGAACAGTGTTCGGCGGAAATTAGAAAACCGACAATGGCAATACAGAAAAAAATAAAATTTGTTTCGATTATGTTTTCTCAGCAGAGTAATACCTCAGTTGGCTATGTGTAGGCTAATGAGCAATGAGCCTGCTTATCATTCTCTATATCCGTTCCTTTGATGCGTAGGTCGTGCCCAGGCTGTGCGCGGTTCCTATGATATTAACCTTGGTTACTATGTAACCCCATTACAAGTAATTAGCACCATAACAACCAGATCACTGGGATGATAACATGTATTAATCACTCAACAGAAATCGTCACGTCGTAATGAGTTAATCAAACAAATTAATTCTCAAATATTTAATAGATAGCATGAGATTACATTTCACAATTAAACATCAAGGGTCAAGTGTTAGTATTCAAATACGCGACAGACTCTCGGCACCTAATCTACACTGGAACAGACTTTAAGAAAAGACTGTATATAAGAGAAATCGAGTCATTGCTGGGTTAGCTGAATCGCTGAGATGTGGCTTAATTCGTATAAGCGGCACACGTTTTCCCGCTTTCCTCTATGTATAATCATTTTTAGTCTCTATGTATGCTTGACGGCTGAACGCAAGATACATCCAACATCAGTTTACAAGTCAACATCAAAAACCAATGTTACGAATTCGACGGTAAGACCGCTTTTGAGCTAGTATAGCCTAGTTTGCTTATTTATAGTGAAGCTTTATTATGTTTCAGCTCAGCGCATTAGCCCGATAGGATTATCAGTATAGACGAGCTCCTATAGTATTGCTAGTTCAGTAGGTGAAATTTAATGTACATCAAAAAATTAACATAGTTGGTGGTCTCAACAACACCCATACTTCCTTAAGAGGACGAAAAGCAATGGCATTTAAATATAGAACATCAGGTTTAATCATTCTTTTGCTACAACAATAATTAGGTGTTACAATATACTGTAGCTCTTGGTTAATTTGCCCTTTGTGTCAAATTATATATAGCAACTGATATTTTCTGATATATTGCACTATATATAATCCGGTATTTCCTCTATTAAACGACATATAATATATTTTACTTGTGCGCGGCGCGAACTTCGAGAGGGAATTGAAGAGTAAACACTAATATATGGATGTATGCATTCCATTCGCGTCAAGAAACATATATTGCGTTGTAAATCTTTGCCATTTTCTTTGCAAAAGACTTTCAAAGGAAAATTGTACCTTTATAAAAGAGGAACTTAATGAAACCGTATTCATCGGCCTTATCGCCCTTATGAAATCCACGTGGCCGATAAAGCTGACAGATAAGGCTCGTTTTACATATAAAATCTGGCATTGAAATTAGAATCACGCCTTTGAGAAACGAGGTTTAAACTTTCTTACACATATACCAAGGAAACTGATTTACTTCGGACGTATTTACAGAGTTAGTGGATCTTAGTGAATTGAGGATTAGGTTATTTATTGCACCATACCAGTTATTCACCCCAAGATCGTACCAACAATTTTCAAGCGGCCGCTTACATTGTCCCCCTTTGCCAGAGGGGATGAGGGTTGGAATTACTTTGAAGCATTGAAATTAGTCACGTTGTATGATTCAGGAAGACTGCGTTATTTTTCTTGTAATGTCAGCTGAATTATTTATTGCAAAGGAAAGACTGTTTACACACCTATATATGCATGATGATTTCGATCAATTACAAGGTTTTGTCCACAAATAGTTTTTTACTATTCCATTTAATTTTTCGTTTATATATATATATATATACCTTGAATTAAGTAAGTCATTATGTCAAAATTATCTCACCTTCTATCGCGTCAGCAGTCTTAGTAATATATGTTGATCGTGTTTGTAGATGGAATTTTCGAGCGAACATTATATACCTATTTTCAGACCTAACCAGGAGCAGTTATGAAAAATGCAACAACAAGCCCATTGGCAGAAGATAGTGTTAGTAATGCCTTACTTCCAGTTATATCTTTAATTTCAAACAATATATAGATATATACTCCATTCACTTCTATTTCGTGATCAGTGATATCAACCATGCAGGTTTGGTTGCCACAGGGATTATTTTAAGGTGGAGTGATAACCAATTTTGGCAGTGATAAATCAGATTTTGCATTGATAAATCAGATTTTGTGCAGTAATAAATTTTTCTTTAATATATAAAAATAGATGTTATAAGCAAAGAAGAGTACAGATTTTCATAACCAGGCATTGCATTTGTACCTAATATTCACGGTCTCTCTGTATGGAATATATCAAAATTTGTGTCTGAAAATCAAGATTTTTGAACTCCAGAGGCTGCGGAAAAACTGAAGGAAAATATTCCTCGGGGAGGACCCGTACACCGCCCATTAAGTTCGATCGTTTTCAGCTAACAACCTCCGATCCTAGTTAGGTCCCTTGGCGTAAGTTCCTTGGTTCCATGCTGTTTAACCAGGGCCTTTTTTAACTAATGTACTGGAGGGGCAAAAGCCCCCCAGCCCCCATGTTGGCCCCCCAGTAAGCTATTTCCCCCCCCCCCCAGTGAATGTCCCTTTTGTCCAAAGTATAAGCCAAAAAGGGAAAAAAACTGAGTTTAGAGGAAAGTTATTGTATTCTCACAACAAAACCTGGCTCCGTTTAGATGGGATATATAAAAAATTGTCTCTGAAAATGCAGGAAATCAAGCCACAGAGACTCAAGAATACAAAAATTTTCAGGGGGAGGACCCCCAGACCCCCCTTCGCCTTCCCACACCTGTAATACACCACCTACTTGTTACGTCCCCTTTCGATGATGCCCCCCCACTGATGATTTCTTAAAAAAGGCCCTGTGTTTAACATGCCTCTACGTTCAAATGCTATCCCTTTTATTTGCACTTTGTGCAGTGATAAAATTTCCTTAAAATAATCCCTGGGTTGCCATCAAGAACAAGGTGAAAATTTTTGCCATTCACAATTCGTTAACGAAAAAAAATTGTTTCATTTTCTTTCTCACGGTTTCTTTCTTAGCAGGGTTTTAAAAAAAGCATGCAACGACAAGACACAATTTAAACAGGTAATTAAATCCAATTTCGGGCAATTCCCCACATGCAGCTTCAAACTAATTATCATTGAAAGTTTTCAATTTGCACCTTTATAATGCATGTATAAGGTGCTAAATGAAATGTTGTTTTCTTTAGATTTTTGAAGGACGACGTTATTACAGACAATTATGCGCCAAATTATTCATTACAGCCCCCATGCTCATTACTATATCTTTGTCGGCAAATACTCATATGTGCTCTTATTATTAATGCCAGCTGAAACGTGAATGAATACCATGAGAAGCTTAATTAAAAATCTAAGTATAAAATAGAGCTGTATATTCTAGCGAATAAAGATTGTAAGTTTGCAACAAATGATCCAATAATTTTACAGTGTCTTGATACAGAATGTTACCAAGGATTGAACCACGCACAGACCATAGAGATTTTTCGTAATATATAAAATAATATTAAAGGATTAGATTCTGATTAGATTACAATTCAAAGTATTACATGCATGATTAATAAATTCATAAACTATGACTTAAAACAAATTATTAATTACAACACGCTGTACCTCAAGGGTGGATCTCTACGGCTGTAAACTCTCTGTTATCGTTCACTCGCAGTATTCTCATCACAAAACTCAGTTTTAATGTTCCAATGTTATTAAAATGTCTTAACTATCTACGTCATTAAATATTACTATCTGCATGTCAACACCTAAAATGCTGAATCAAGTTAAATCAAGTTATAATCATATTAAATCAAGTTAAAATTGCTAAAGTATAAAAGTTAAAGAATTTAACGTTCATGCAGACTGTCCGAAACACAGAATATATACATAAAATATGTATTTCTCAAGAATATTCCAATCATCCCGCGTTAAGCGTGAGCAGAGAGTCTTCGAGAAATGCCGTATATAAAGAGGCGCTTTTTTCAGAAATCGGTGACTATTTTTTCTGCGTAAATATCAAGATTTTTCTCTTTTTTTCTCTCTCTTTTTTCTCGGCATCTCGTTCGATAGAACTTGCCCTGTAGTTCTAATAAAGTGTATACTGATTTTTATTATTTTAATATCAAAGAGTCCATAAATTGGCAGGTCCAAATAGTATAAAATGACAACTACTATTATTGCAAAAAATATTATTTGATTATTGTTAGAAAAGAACGTTGTTAAAAATGAGGCGCACTGTTAAAAATGAGGCGCGCGCTGACCAGAAACGGAATATTATCTTTTGACCTAATGGCAAGCTTTAACTTTGCTATTCATCCGTAAGCCAGTTCGTATAGTGTCGATCACGCACCCCGCGAATGACGCGTACTGCCCCGGGGTTGGATTGCAGCTGAATCATAACATGTAGATACTGGACGGTTTACATATTTAATATATGCAGTGGCGTAACGGAGGAAGAGGGGGCCCTTAGGAATATTTTGTGTGGGGGCCTCTGTTGACTGTTGTCATTGTTTGACTGAGAAGTGTATTACTTGATTAGTGTAGAAGTGATAATATATACACCAGTGTATTGTCACTTCATAGTTGATACATTTGTTTTTAGATAAATAAATTATTTATTACTTAATATATAGTATTTTTCTTCATAGTTTGTCACGCGGTAGCATTATATACAGTTATAACGTACACTAGTCACTACATTAGCTATATGAATAAAACTGAACAATGTCAATGTCAAAATGTTTAACAAAGCCAAATACCCAGTCTCCTAGATACCTATATACGTTCCTTCCTTCTCGCATTAGCGTTGGCAAATTGGTGGATCAGCTCGTTCTTGTCAACAAGTTTCGCTTCTCTATTTTCGATGGAAAGGATCGCTAAACCAGCAAGCCTTTCTTGGGACATTTGAGAGCTGAGATATGTCTTTATCAGCTTCAATTTAGAGAAAGAGCGTTCTGCTGATGCTACTGTAACGGGAATGGTTGCGAACGAGATGAGGAGTTTATCGACTTGCGAGAAAGATGGACTGACACGGCTTTGAAGCATTAATCGAATTACGTCGGTAACTGATTGTCGCTCTGCGATTTCCTTTCTAAATTCGTTGACAAATGATCTAAATTCAGACACAAGTTCTTCTGTAAAATCAGTTCGATATTCTTCTAAAATTGCCTCTGCAGCAGTTTCAAGCTGAGGTGACTTTAACTGAGACATGTTTTGTGGATGAAGCCAACTGAATAGACTTCTTACCATTTTCTGACCTTCAAATCGACGTTGGAGTTGCATAATGGCATTGTCCACCGTTTTATAAAATACGTTGACGTTGAAAGCTTCTTCAGGATCACTTAATCTTTGGTCAGTGGAAAGCTCATCAAAAAAACCGTTTTGTTTTACGATTTCTCTTCTTCTGAAACCTTACTGATGAACTCCAGGACTGGGCTAATGCTGTCGCAGTTAAGAGAACTGAGTTCCAAGAAATTCTTAAGATCACGAGTTCCGACAATGCACAGTAAGCCTTGATGCAACGGATAGGTCGATCTCTTGAAGCGCTGTTGATTGCTCGCAAAACTCTCTCCCACATAACGATAAATATAACAAATTCCAGTTTATCTATTTTCTTTTTTCAATTTTTTTGCATCTTCTCTTTCTGCTTTATTAGTAGATGTTAAAGACAACCGTGTTAGTACTCTCGTGATATGTGGATACCTGTCACGAACAGTCTGTACAGCATCAATGTGCGAACTCCATCGCGTTGTACATAACTTTTTGAGCGTAAGAGATCCTTTTTCAGCTTCAATACCAAGTTCTCTCCATCTGTTTAACGAAGGTGTGAAAAAGCTAACTAGTTCCCTTAACATTCCAAAGAAATTCTCATTTTCTACAACTGAGTTGACAGCATCGTTGATAACCAGATTCAAGTTATGGCTGCTACAATGAACGAAAGGAACTCGGGCAGTAACCATATTTTTAATCAACGTTTGCACGCCTGCATGAATACCACTCATTACGCTTGCGCCATCATACCCTTGGCCACGTATTTTTGAAAAGTTAATGCCAACACTTCGAAGAAACTCTTTTGCAGTTGATACAATTCCTTCAGCAGTAGCATCATCTAATTTTACAAAACGAAGAAGCTTTCTTCAATATTGCACTTTTCTCCATCTATCTGAACCCGTCGTATTACCACCCTTAATTGATCAATTCTAGTTATATTACTAGTAGAATCTAAAATGAGAGCCCAAAACGGCGGGGCATATATCTTTGGAACCAGAGAACCTGTGACTGTTTTTTCTAGAAGTTCCATTAACTCGTTTTGAATTTTTGGGCTAAGATACCTTGTTGCACGGGCGGGAAGTGAGATAACTCTTGCAACACTCTCGTCAAACTGAGCCATCATATAAACCATACCAAGAAAGTTACTACCTTCACCAATGTCATCATGAATGTGCTCTTCGTGACCACTAAATGCTAAAGTTAATGAGGCAAGAGTCAAAATTATGGTTATGATTCGGTCAAGAACTTTAACCCAGAAGAGAGCATTGTTTCTGATTTTCTTCATCTATAGTCTTGCCAGATTTCTATCTCGTATAGACTGCAGCTGCCTGAATATGCACGTTGGAAGCTTCGTGCCTCTTAATTTTGCCCAGTATATTATGCAAGCTACCAGACATGCACACCATTTATCCATCCTCTGTGATTTTCATATTTTGGTGATGAACGATCAGCAAACAACCAACAAACCTCGCAATAAGGTTTTCGCAATTCCATTGAATAGCATAACCAAACTCTTGGTATTGATATATTACCAATATAAGATGTTTTTTTCTGCATCTCGATCACTCGATTGAAATTGATGTAGAAGGTTTAGGTGGATGGATATTTCGAGTGAAATATAACATAACAGATCGTGATTTGAAAACACAGATTATGCATCATGGGTCATGCAGACCGACAGGATGCTTAGTTCAATATGGAGATGAACAAGGAAATGCAAAAGTGAATTTCAGTGCCAAATACTACAATAAGTATATTGATAATATGTAGAAGGTTTAGGTGGATGGATATTTCGAGTGAAATATTATATACAAATAATAAAAATGGCTGCGAAAAATGCAACTCTAAGTCCTCCGACAGGAATTGAACCTGCGCCCCTGCAGCGTGACCACAGCCAGAGCTACAGAGTCCAGTTGCCAAGCGTTAACCACAAGTTCCTGTATATATATAGATGCGGGTACTGCGGGTTGTGATAAGGTAAATTACAAGATGTTTTTTTTCTGCATCTCACTCGATTGAAATTGATGTAGAAGGTTTAGGTGGATGGATATTTCGAGTGAAATATTATATACAATATTTATTCTGTGGAGGACTTGGAGTTGCATTTTTCGGTCTGAAATATTGTAGATATACATATTTCACATTCGAACGCCTGTGAGCGGACAAAACGAGTCATTTTTAGAAGTTCATACAAACCTTACAGTTCGGCCCTTATCAGATCTAAAACACTCGGCTGCGCCTCGATGTTTTAAATCTGATAAAGACCTCTTGTGCGGTTTGTATATATTACTTATCACAACCCGCAGTACCCGCATCTATATATATATACACCTTGTGGTTAACGCTTGGCAACTGGACTCTGTAGCTCAGTGGTCAGAGCGCTGCATCCGGAATCGCAGGGCCGCAGATTCAATTCCTGTCCCGCAAAGGCTCTTTTATACTCATCATCAACTCGCAAATTTTTAAACTCGCTGCGAGTTCTTGCATGTAATTAAAATAAACTGTCGAGTATTGTGATTGGATGAAAGTACTCCCAGCGAGCTTGCAAGTTGGTTTTTGCGACGAGTGGAAAAGAGCCTTTAGACTGCGGGTTGTGATAAGGTAAATTACAAGGTGTTTTTTTTCTGCATCTCACTCGATTGAAATTGATGTAGAAGGTTTAGGTGGATGGATATTTCGAGTGAAATATTATATACAATATTTCACATTCCTGTCGGAGGACATCCACCTAAACCTTCTACATATTATCAATATACTTATTGTAGTATTTGGCACTGAAATTCACTTTTGCATTTCCTTGTTCATCTTCATGTTAAAAGCATCCTGTCGGTCTGCATGACCCATGATGCATAATCTGTGTTTTCAAATCACGATCTGTTATGTTTTCCATAAAATGACCACGGTTGGTTGCGAACTTTCTTGTTGTATCAAACACCAGATGCTTATTGTTATCAGACTTTGCTTCAAGATTAGAACGAAGTTTGAAGGGAGTGTAATAATAGTGATAATAAGCTTGCTGAAAATAACGGGAATCCTTTCGACATCGCCGGCCAAGTCCAAGAAAATTTTAACCGTATCTGAATTGAAACAAGATCCCGCGTCTACTAGCATCGCTGAAGTCGAAGACGATTCCATTTTAAACAGCGCTGAAAAAGACCTATACATATCGAGCACTTTTTCTCTGCTCTCTTTTGTGCCCCAGATTTGTACTTTCGCTTTCCAGACATCACAGAGGTTAAACTGTCACACTCTCGCTCACAATTCTCATACAGTAATGCTACAAGACTGACTGCTCGTACTTATATATGCTAGGATAAAGTTATTTTCATCAAAATACGTAATCTATAAATGACGTATCTGTTTAATTAAAACCAATTTGCTGTTTTTAAATGAAAAACTGAATTACATGGAGTACAAATATAGTATAAAATTTTATATTAAAATGTACAATCCATAATCTTAATATATATATATATATATATTATGTACAATAATGTTTATTTAGTTAGGACTGTTAATTAACTATAAAACTAATAATATTTCCTAGTCACGAAGTTCTTTAACCGTTCAGTGGTTTCTGGCCATAAAATTTGTTCGACCGTTCTGTCATTCCTTAAGTCATAATCATGAGTTTCTACCCCGGGATGAATTTCCATAATTTTGGTCAAAGGGTTGTAGGGTGAAGCATCACGTCGCAAAGATTGGACGAATTTCTTGTAAGAGATGTCTCTACGAGTACTCAAATACAGTAAGTTTGAAATTTCCAGGGCTTCATCATATAACAGATCTGGATAAGCTATTCTCAATGCTCTCTTTTGAACAGATTCGAGAATGTCAGATAATGATTTAGGTATTGACGACCACACAGGGGATGCATATTCAATTCTGGATCTAATGAATGAGATATATATTTGTACAATGTGTGATGCTTGAAGACCAGCCTTTTTTAACAGACGCAATGCGTATAAGCGAAAATTTGCCTTTTGCAATACCATGTCAACATGAGTATTCCATGACAAGTCGTTTGATATCCATACACCTAGGAGCTTGAAAGAGGACACAGTTTCCACCGGTTTTCCTGCAACATAGATCGGGTTTTCATCATCAGATCCTTTATATTTAAGAAAGTTGAACAACATCTTTTTGCATTTCTTATAATTTAGTTCCATTCCACGTTCTGAAGCGTAGTCCGAGATTTCATTTACGACTAATGGCATTAAACTGGGTGAAAACGTGGTATAATCTCTAAGGCCGAGGTGTCATCCACAAACTTGATCCTACCAGGCCAGTTTTTGAGTAAGGAATTAATGAGAACAGCAAACAATAATGGACCCAACTTTGTACCTTGTGGTAAGCCACCATTTGTTTTCTTCCAAGAGGACATAGAAGTTCCCACCCGGACACATTGTTCGCGATCGCAGAGGAAGGCTTTAATCCACCGAATTATAGAGGGATGGATACCAAGCAGGGTTAACTCTTTAATAATAACATTGTGATCTACTAGATCAAAACCTTTCTTAAAATCTGCAAGGAACAATCTAGCAGTACAAGAACCTCTCTCAAGAGCAACCAAGATTGAATGTAAAAGTACACCAAAGCGTGGGTTGTTGATTTCTTCGGGAGTGCAAATTGTTTAGTGTCAAGTGCTAATTGTAGCACGCATGATTCATGCATGATTAAGCAAGCGTGACGCAATCATGACTAAACAAATATTTATAGAATGTTCTGGAAAATTCCGTGTCTATAACAATAACAATAACAGTCTCCAACACATGTAATAACTAATAAGAACTAGGAGTTACTATCGCAAGGAAAGTGCTGCCTTGATGCCCAAACTGCATGCAAAATTCCTCGACCAATTAGTAATATTGAACGTATTTATATTGCTAAGGGCACACTGTATGTATAGATTTATTTTCTTGTCCAAACGATGAGATTACAACACTGTGATTGCAACACTGTGATTATTGTAAATAATAATATATAAGAAGTGGTTTTCAAAGCCACATATCAGAGTGTTCAGACTATTGTCAATGGAATTCTTGGTACCATCATTGTTCCTGTTATTAGAAATTATTCTTTACTTCAAAGCTGTCAATTGCATCTTGCAATTGCAAATAAATTTGGAAGAGTAGAGACAATGTTTTTTAATATCTTTGTGGTACAATAATAGTTTGCATGTTGTCTGTGTTCATAAGATATTGATACTGCACTTGCCATGTGCTAAACAAACATGTCACAACAGTCTTTGTTCCCAATCTGTAGATATTTCATTTCATATTTATTTAGCATTCAGCTTCCATCAGTGTTCATCTGTACTGTCCAGTGAATTGTCAAAATACATGATTATACAGCAAACCAACAAAACAACTCTGAGCAACTCTCTCCAAAACAACTGTGAGCAGGGATCCACATGACATATGTTGGAAATATTTAATTCTTTATATTGCAGATTCCATCCCATTACAGATGATGTAATATATCCATATCATTTTGTAAGTTTGTAACAACCATTTTTTTCAAGTAAATATACCATAATTTATCAACCAAATTTGGTTTTCATTTTCTGCCTCAACAGGCGGTCAATGTTACTTTGTGCCACAACTGGCTCTGCCACAATGGGCAGATCAATAATATTTTGTGCCTCAACATGCTCCACCACAATGGGCAGATCAGTTATATTTTGTGCCTCAACAGGCTCTATCACAATGAGCTATTCCATTTAAAATCTGTAAACCCCCCTATCGAGGACAGGGTTTTTTCTATAACCCTGAAGAATTCCTGACTTTCAACAGCCCCCTGAGGAATTTTGTATTTACAACACCTAGCCCTGAAGAATTCCTGTCTTACAGCTATTACCCCTGAATAATTTGACTTCAACCCCCTGAAGAATGCAATTTTTTTACTCAACCCCTGAAGAATTCCAAGCATAAATAGTCACACCCCTGAAGAATTCCAAGGCAAAATGCCCCCTTACCCCTGAAGAATTCCAGGGTCCTCGATAGGGGGGGTTCATTTTTTAATGGAATAGCCCAATGGGTAGATCAATGTTTCTTTCTGCCACAATGGGTAGATCAATATTTTGTGCCTCAATGGGGTCTACCACAACAGGTAGATTGATATTTTGTGCTACGATCACAGGTACAGGCTCTATGACTACAGCTAGATCACTATTTGTCACCATCATAGATGGGATTGTTTTTGCCTGCACAGGCGATATATTAACTGTGTCGATCACAGACCGACATATGAGCCCGTTGAGGCACAAAATATTATTGATCTGCCCATTGTGGCAGGGCCAGTTGTGGACAAAGTAACATATCCGCCTATTGAGGCAGAAAATGAAAACCAAATTTGGTTGATAAATTATGGTATATTTACTTGTTATGGTTGTGACAAACTTACAAAAAATATGGATATATTACATCATCTTAAGGGCCTAATGAGATGGAATTATCATCGTACATGAATTATAAACACTAACTATTGTTGGTAAGTTATCTATAGACAAATATTCCACACCAGGATCTAGGACTAATAAGCCATTACTCAGAGCTTTTAAATACATTTTGTCTCCTTGTATCAAGACATTATTAATTGTTGTTTTAGACCACGCGGACAATGGAATATTTCGTGCTGAAAGAAGCGCCGATAAACTCATAAAAGCACATTGCTTTCCTCTAGAATGAACACTAAACAGTTCATCGCCTTGATGAATATCGGCAGAAAGAAATAAAGCCATATTTACCTGTGTTTCTTCGGGAAATGTTTGTATATTTTGCAGCGCGCAATACAATATTTTCTCGCCCTCCCCCCATTTTAAAAATTCTCCTTGAGCTCGACTTTCTGCCCGGAATTGCGGACAGACAAACCCCTAAACCCAAATAATATCGAGATTTGACATGCAAACATATATATATCGCGCGAAAGACTGGGTCGAGTGAACTCTGGCAAAACAAAAGGGCGTCAAGAATAGGGAGCTGCCTACGGCAGCAATAAGCTACAGCCACCGTTGTCGATGGAGGCTTTATTATTTAGCATTATTAATTTTGCATTTTCCAATTGATTCTTAACCTGCACTTTTTACGTTTTCTAACTTTCTGGGCGATCCGTGGCTGATGTGGGCGCCTAACTGTCGGGGGCCCTTAGTTTTTGAACTAACCCTACCCAGGGGCGTAACTAGGGTTACAGCATTAGGGGGGTGAACAAATTTTGCCCGACGAAAAATAAATAAAACATTCCCCCCCCCCAACCCCCAAATTTTCGGAAATATACTGTAAAAATTTCGCGACACTATTATGTTTCGCGACATGAGGAATCACAATTCGCTCAATTTTCCCCTAATTTTTAACGGTTTTTCGATTAAAAATCCCCCAAATGTTCTCAAAATATTACAACAACATTCTTGGGCCTCATTTTTGCCCGACGAATTTGGTAAATTAGCCCGAAAAAGTGGCCATTTCTACACATTGGGGGGGTGTCACACCCCCACACCCCCCACTATTTACGCCCCTGACCCTACCCAATGAGTGTTATACGCCACTGAATAGTTTTTATTTTATTTTATTTTACAAGATTCGCCGCACCAAACAAATATTAAACTTATTCAAATACCTACAAGTACATTGGCTGGGACTGACCACAGAGATAAACTCCAATAACGGTGTCCCGAGAATATATTGTATATGCATGTTATCAAAGTATTCGACTGTTCAATCACCTGGAACAATCTTTTTTCTTGTTCCATCTGGTTTGAGATTAGATATGTATTTGGAAAATATTTAGTATTTACAAGATCTTGAACCTTATTACAGCTTTCTTAAAAAATTAAGTAGAGTTTGTAAAGACACGGAGGGACAACAGCTTTAGCAACCATTTTTGAAATCACAAAAACGTGAAAATTTTGCAACATGTTAGCTAGAGGCTTACAGTAAAGTTAATTTCAGTCAAATTTCATCCCGCAGAGGAAGTTTAACTTTATAACAACACATAGTAACTTGGTTTGGGATCATATAATCATGCATTTGGTGTATGTCGGCTTTCAACTTTGCATAAGTTGCCGAATTTATTGAGAATGCGAAAAAAATCAAATTAGCTTATGTGCGATTATGGCAAAGAAGGGTAAACGGTTGCCCCCATGCTGCCCCCGCATTGTAAGGGCAAAGAAAGCCAGCTGCACCGCGGCTCCGACGTCCCTGGGTTGTCTCGCTCCAAATTACAATAAATATTCTCCTAAGTTCGCCTTTCCATATTTTACTTTACACAGATTACAAAATATGCAAGCTAGCAGAGGTCGTTTGCAGCCAATCCCTTCAAACAAGCTTATTAGCATGGCAAGCAAGCTAAACCTTTTGTCAAGTTCATCCAACATGGCGGCTGTATGTCATTTAGCCTACAGTTCAATATTGGCAAAATGTTAAACACAAATAGATTATTGAACAGTTTATTATTTCGATGTTTCTTCCAGTTTTACCTACATGTTATTATTCGACTGCAATGCTATCCCGGCGCAAAACACATCGTCATTTAGATGCGCTATCGATGATATGAACTGGCTTAATGACATTTTTTTTTAATTGCTACACAGGTTCCAAGATCCCTGGATTATGTGAGGCAACTTACCACAATCTTTACCATGACGATTGATGCAATTGGCGCCTTCTTGAATACACTATTAATTATTGCGATCTTTGTCGATCCTTTGAAAGTGCTACGCAAGGGAGCTTGGATAACCATTCTTAATTTGGCATTTGCTGATCTCATTTCATGTGTGGCAAATTTTTTAGATGTTGGATTGATTTCAGAGTTTCATGTTACTGATTCCACAACATTCAAAATTGTCCGCTTCGTTTTAATATTTGGTGTGAGTGCTTCGTTCATGCTTTTGACAGTATTAACGGTGGAGACATACATCGTAACAAAATATCCCATTAAAGGACGTCTTCTGCTGACAGGAAAGAAAACTGTTATGCTGTGCATAGTAGCTTGGTTTCTGGCGTTGCCATTAGGCCTTAGTAATATCGCATATCTCTTTACTGAAGATTTCGCAAACCTGATGAAAATTTACATTGCCCAAATTGCGGCTTTGGAACTGGCTGTTGTTATCCAAGTAATATTAAAATTCCTTATTATTCGTGAAATCATGAAGAGTAGACGAAATACACAGCAGCAGAATAACAAACATAAGGAAATAGCGAAAACCATCATCATGCTCAACGTGATACTTATTGTGACTGCCCTCCCTTACTTTGTTTCCAAACAGTTGGAGTTTGTTTGGAAATTGCGTCTTATTGGTGGAGATCGCTTGGTTTGGAAATTTTCAAATTACTATGAACCCATAGCTGCGATAAATTATCTGGCCAATCCTATTCTTTACGCCTTGCGTTTGCCCGACTATAGACGGACACTTTTCGCGCCATTTACGAAATTCAAAGGTAAAGGTATATTGTGTTTTTCTGGGTGTCCTAGATTGAGGAAATCTACAATAACTGCAAACACAGAAAATTCATTGCCGCTGTCATCACGGAATACTACGACCAAGTTTTAACCGAAAATACTTGCATGTATTTAAGTCATCTAATTATATACCGTTCTGACAGAACTGTGGAGGATAATGGTTCGAGCTCTTCTAAGAGGGGTCAAAATAGAAAAATACAAGATTTGACCTTAATTTTATGCATGAGATAAATACAATTATGAAATATGTTTAAGCATCTCCAAATAACTATATAAAAGAACTCTGCAAATCAACTAATTCTTGGTGTGCACGTTACGTCACGGTCGCCATGTTGGATGAATTTGACAAAGGACTTTGCTTGTTTGCAATTCACATTTCATTCAACATGGCGTATATCTCTTTGTCCTTTAAATCTCTTGAGATTGGTTGCACACCACCTATACGCATACAAGCTTACTAGTATGCAATATTGTATATACTATATCCTCAAAGATTTTCATTCATCCGGTCAAGGTACCGTTTTTGTTTCCTAATGTCACGAACACCGTAAAGAAAGGAGAGTTTTTAAACATATTTATATTATTTTATTGAAGTAGAAGAAGAAATTAACAGAATATGAACATATTCATGTAGAATAAAATATAATGTGTGAATGTTTAACATATAACAAACAAAGAGTCGACAGTCCCACAGGTAAACGTCAATAAATACTTCGTGACAATAACAATTCTTCCTTCCAGTTTTAACTTCTTTACGTACTGGCATTAGTTAACAACACCACAACAGTTATTTGAACTGCGTCCCAACCGTCCGAGCAAAAGATGGTGTCTGTTAATAAGCTATATTTAAATATACACTAAGCAGTTTGACGCAACAAAATATACACTAAGCACAAAATATGCACTAAGCAGTTTGACGCAACAATCGCAAAATAAGTCTCTAAAATGTGCTGGAAGTTTGTGCTGGGTTTGCTACCACTACTTTGAATTCTATAGCTTTTTTGGACTTGTAAATGGTAATTAGTGGCGCTGTTTGTTTTCATTTCTATTTCAATATCCTACGACAAAAAAATTTTTTGGGTGTGATTTAAATGACATTTAGAAGGAGCTAGGAATGAACACTATTCCATATAGATGATTATGTTATTTTTTATGCCTGTTTTGATGGAGATGAGCTATCCGCTTAGCCGTACTTCTCAACAACGGCGATCGAGACTCGGCAATTATTGAAATTCAATGCTAATTTTATCGGGTTTCTATGGCATTACCATGGTTAATCTATTTGCCGAGGTCCCGGCAAAGAGAACCACACAATCGCTATGCCCGGGTGACTCGAGCCACTCGGCCGGCAAATTGGGAGATATGTCTTAAATTTAATTTAAAGTGCCAATGACACGAAACTGTTTTACTGTCTCAAGCACAAAAATCTAAAACTGTGGTAAAATAACTCATTTTACACATAATTTCCATGTTTTGTTGTTGAGATATTTCATTTCTTTAATAAACCAATGCAGCCATGCAACTTGAAGTCACGCATGACCAATGAGGCATCAGTGAATGTTTCACCTCAGCTCGTTAATTGCTTCTATTTAATAAAATCAGTTGGAACAAGCAGCGTGCATACCTAATTTTAGTGTGCAGTGATAACCACTTGTGCAGTGATAAAGTGAAAATAAGCAGTGATTAACTGTAAAAAGTGCAGTAATAGCATTTGTTGAGATAAAATCTTATATAATAGAACCCATTAAAAGGTCCAAAATTTATTCACGTCATGCACTAAATGTCTTATCGAGCTTAAAGGGTACCAAAATGAGTTTAAAGTCTCTCTTCAGAGTTTACATCGAATTCCATGATATATGATTTAAATTCACCCTGGTTTATTCCGTTAAAATTTTTTGTGATGGATGCTTTTAGTGGGCAGGCATGGTCGTATTTTCAGTTAATCTAAAGGGCGTCGTCATTAAAATGCACCCAGGAGGTACCAGTCAGTAGGCTCCAGACTGGCATATACTCTATTTCTTATGGAATGTGCAGTGATAAATTAGGAATGGCAGAGTGTATGGTAGCGTCACAAGTATATGTAAATGACGTCTGTTTTGAGCTTGGTTCGCACTAGCAATTTTGTCGGCGATTGTCTCTCTCTGATCGATATGATCGAGCGAATGACATATCAACGTGTGCCTTTGTAAAACCGATTTCATAATGGTCATACTTTTGTTCGTGAGTCCACTCATTCGCATGCGTTAGGAGGAGAATAATCGCCGACACAATTGCTAGTGTGAACCAGGCTTTATATTGGTTGCATTCCTTTACAGGGGCGAAACTCCCAGGGGGTGGAGAGGGGGGTGGTACCCCTCCAGTCTTCACAAACGTCATGTTGTAGAGCAAATCAATACGATTTCGTTGTGCAAATGTTGAAAATAACGTGAAAATTTGATCTTTCTTGCAGCAGAAAAGGATGTATTAGATTATTATACATGTCAAATTAAACGATAACCTGACAGGTTTTGGCTTAGTCGTCGGTCGGGCTCCACTTTAGCCACGCCGTTCTTGATGGGCAAATGAAACTGACACCCCTCCAGTTTTAATACTGAAGTTTGGCCTCTGTTCCTTTATTTAAAGAAAATGAAATTTCTCAACAATGACACATGGGAAAACACTATTGGAGTAACTCTGTTTGTTATAACACATCGCTTGTTTTCTCGCCAAGGAGGGCGAGATGTCAGTACACTGCATGTTATTTTTGTGTAAGGATGTATAATATATCACTACAGTTTTACTATTTGCAGGAATTAAGTCTGTTAAAGGCATGACCACAAAAAATGGTAACAAGGCATCAGAATGCTGAAGCAAAGTCACGTCTCATGGGGTTACATATTTTTATTAATGCATAACAACTTGATTTACTGGGCTCTATAATTTACTAGTTATTTGAAGAACTTGAATAAAATTGAATTAAAGAAAATTGCTTTGTATCTTCAATTTTCTAAAATGAGGGCTTGTCATATTCTTTCTTTCTGCAATACAAAATGTCATACATTTTCACTTGACACAAAAAACATAAGAAATGAGAAAGGGGAAAACCAGAAAGATAATAAAATATTGTGACCTAGGTAAACTTCAAGCCTGGGAGAAACTATGGGTGCATGCACAGAGCTTATGGGCAGAAGGAAGAGGGACAACAACCTTATTAGTTTCATGTCCAGATAGAAAACCAGGCATGGCCAAAACTTCGATATAACAACTAGAGGGAGGTTAGCTCTTTGCCCGACAAGAAGGGTGTGACTAAGGTGGAGCCCGACCTCTGAAATAAGCCAAAATGTGTTAGGTTATAGTTTAATTTGAAAGTTTCAATTTGATATCATTCTATTTAACTCAGTTGTAACTGAGTGTCTGACTGGAGGGGTGTCTCCCCCTCTGGTAGTTTTGCCCCTGTCCCACTCTCCTCCGCAGAGGCTTGCGAACACTTTATAGTCTAACTCACGGAGAGAGCGAGCTTTAATATTTAGTATAACATGAATTTTTGAAGGTGCATCACGATCGGGCAGGAAGGCTCGCAGATTAGGCCAGGATAAAAAGGGGTTTTCCGGGACACTTAGAGATAATGGCGGATAATGAGGAATATGAATTACAAGCGCGCGGAGAAAGACAGTCCCTTCACTCTTTGCGCGCTCACCCCATTCCTTCAAAACTTCATGTTATACTAAATATTAAAGTCTCTCCGTGTATTAGACTATAAAGCGTTCGCAAGCCTCTGCGGAGGAGAGTGCCCCTGTCTCCTTCATGTTCAAAAATGATATAATTATCAAGGCTAACATACAGTACAACTAATTGACAACATCATGAATTATAATGAAATTAAAGGAGTGGAATTTTAACTACTTTAACTACAACTTGCACCTCTACTTTGAAGGAAACACTGAATTAAATATTGACAAAGCTTAGTGTGGTTTGACACCTCTGGTTTGACACTGACTGCAAGGCCAGGCTTGTTTCTGCAAATACTCGTGGCTGAAATAATATATTTTACTCCTTATACTAAACAAAGGAGGTATTGTCTTAACAAATAAAGTATATTTTATCATTACTCCCACTCAATTTTTCGCGAAATATTAATAGTATGTGAAATTACAGAAAATATTTACCTATCAACTCCAGCTTCAAATATCATCTTTTCCCACATTTCTCGTGGTTTTAATATTTGTTTGTTCCCTTTCATGGGCGAGGATACCGCGTGTTTCATGTCAATTGCTGAAGTCATTAAAAAATTCCATTTTTGAAAAACAGTGCGCTATATCTCATTATTTTGTCCGGTGACCTATGTTCAAATTTTGCATGCTGTATTGCACCGCAAAAATTTTTCATTATACCAAAAATAAAAAATTTCTGTATTGCCAAAAAAAATTTACTGAAGAAAACGACATTTTTGCCAGTTTTAAAAAAATGCCATTACAGAATTTTTTATATTTTGCTTATTGTTAGTCTGTCTTGCAAGTAAAACAATGATCAAAAAAAAGTTGGGGGTCACCGTGCTTCTTTTCCAGCTGCACGAGGCGATAGGCTATTTTGGAGTGAATTTCGTACGCGTATGTTGCCATAGTAACGAACTATGTGTTGCTAAAACTAACATAATTTGAAAGTAGAAAGATCAAAATATATGAAAACCCCAATTCCTGGTGAATAAAACCTAAAAATACGGTGTTTGACAATTTCAAAGTGTTGGACACCTGAATTTTTGAAAACTGTATCGATCCACCTTGAACATGTTTTGTACATCATCATAACGAAATCGAATCGAAAAGATTCGTAACTCAAACTGCACTAATTAATATGTATAATGCATTAGTTTTACCTCACTTTACATACTGCTCAAATGTGTGGAATGATGGCAGTCGCACTCACATTGAAAAGCTATTCAAAATGCAAAAAAGGGCGGCCCGAATAATTACGGGATCAAATTATGAAGTAAGATCAAAGGATATATTTGAAAGCTTAGGCTGGGAATCAATTGAAAAAACGCTTAAGAAACGTGAAATGACTATGACATTCAAGGCCTTACAAGGCGAACTACCAGAATACATAACGGATATGTTCAAACTTAGCCACAATGACGTGTATCCTCTAAGGAGTAATGACTGTAAACTTTATTTAGAAAAACCCAACACTGACTTCATGAAGAAGTCCTTTTCATACCGGGGAGCTTCCTCATGGAACAATCTCCCAAATGATGTTGTCAATGGTTACAAGCAACTCTCCGCAAGAAATTTTAAAACTTTAATTAATAATTACTTTAACGAGTTGGAAAGGGATAGTCAGTGACAACATATATGTGGAGGATTGTTCGGAATGAGGTTCTATAACTAATGGGTCTGTGAGAGTTAATGAGAGTTAATAAGAGTTAATATAAGTTAGTATGCATGCATCCATTGTAACTATAGAAACTGTTTTCGTCATGTTATAGTGTTTTTAATATTTATTTTTAATATATGTATATAGTCTAACGGCCCCTTGAAAAGCAGCACCGACGCTGAAGGGTCACCGTTATCAAATAATTTGAAATAATAATAATAATAATAATAATAACAAGTGTAATGCATTATTCCACTTGGAGTTTATCTTACTCCATTTTGGATAAGTGTGAGTGGGAGGGGCTACAGATTGAGCGAAGTCGTTTGATTTTGGACAAAGAAAATGACGAAATGGTTTACAGTACTACGCCATATGTTTGATGCCCATATTTAACAATAATAGAAGGAGGCCCTTTGGATATTAATGGTTAAAATCGTATTTATACGAACAATAAACAATGCTATAAATATAATATGAAATGATTCGATTAATACATTTACAAACATTAATATATTTTTTTTAAATGATGTCGAGATATCGTCAAGGCTAGCACGCAATATATATTTACATATAGTACACTACAGCATAATTCTGTTTATGGGGCAACATCAATATTGATTTGCAATCATAAGAATCCTTGTTCATTCAGACATCTTAAAATAGATGCATCAAAGTCCGTCGGTAGAACAATTGTGACACCATCACATAATGAAATACTCTTTTTGAGTCTTAACGATCCTAACTCGCCATTAAAGCACGCGACATTTAAAGCTACAATATATGTCTTTCTATTGCTCAAAAGAAGACTGTACTCCAATTTCGATGAACTCTTGTCCAGCCAATACCCCCAAATTTTGTCTTGTGGATGTAATGATTCCATTTCATACGAGTTCCCGGGAAAGTAGAATAGCCAGTATGGTTTTTCAGCGTCTGTATACACAGGCAGAACATAACCTTGATGTTTCAAACCACTTTAATAATTTGAAATAAGGGATAACATAGCATCCTTTTCAAAATAGTCATGCAAGTCGGTAACCAGGACATGGAACTCGCTTGCCAGTAAGTCAAGATTTACCACTTCCAAATTTTGCTCACAAATGTGCATCTCTCTTGACAAACAATGAGCAATCTTATCATCATCGATAATTTTATGTAACACTCTGGATTATGTGACTTGTTTGACGACGTCTGTGGTTGTCTCTTCTCCCAAATGAGCTAATCCAACTTCCTTAGGCACAATATTTAACTTTATGTTCTCCGCGTTCTTCATTATCTCCTGTATGGTATTCCTTCCATATGCTGTAGACTTTTTAAATGGTATCCCTTCTGGCAATCCAGTCACCTCAAAACCACCTTTAAGGTATGGTACACGGGCTAATGGTTTCCCTGAAGCTTCGCCTATGCACAAAATAAAATGTGAAATCTAGGTGAAAATATATAGTACAATATAATATTAATTAAAAGTGTGGTTAATCATTAGCCTTACTGTAAACACAATACAAACTGGCTTAAGGATAGAGCGATCTATGGTGGTTAGGGTCTTAAGCAAACAAAATCCGCTAACGACGGATGCCTGATAAATAATTTGTTCGCCATGGTTAACCACAGACGACTTATCAGACGAGCTATATTTTCATTGACCAGATCGTCAGCCGGATCATTGGTACTCGCGGATATAGATCAGCAAATAGTATACTAAAGTGTAGATTTATTTTTATGAACCCAGGATCGTTAATAATTTCACTTTGAATAACTCGTGGTACACGATAATATTAATGCACATATGTGCAAAATAACTTACTGTATTTGCTGTTAAACAGTTTTGCAACATCTGATGCGTTGAATTTCTCACTTGCAGCACCAACTAGCAACATTTTTGAGGTCTTCTTCGAGCTGCTTTTGCTTCCGATACATCTTTGATCGAAAAGGATAGGGATACTTTGCTGTCGTCGACATATGAGTCTAATGTGGGGAGGGGACAGGGGGGCGGCTACCCGGGAGAATAAGGACGGGAGGTGGGCGGGAAGCGGGAGGAGACGGAGCGGGAGTCATGCGAGGGCGGGAGGCGGGAGAAGTTTTAATCACTTTTTAGTCCCTTTTTAAGCAAACTATCAAAAATCAGAACCAAACAATATTGACTATTCACTATTTTAACTGGCATTAAACTTTATCGTCAGCCATGACGTGGCATTCGACTTACATCCGCAGGTGGTTGGAGTTCTGTCGGCGTGTTTCCACATTCAAGGAAATTTCCTTTTTTAAGGATATTTTGACCGAAAAAAGGAGTTTCAAGGAGGGAAAAAGGACGAAAAAAGGAATCAAGGAAATCTAAGGAATTTTTGAGTAACTGAATTGTACTGAATTGTTTTGAAGATTCTTTGTATAAAAAACTCTTTTGCAGCCTATGAGCAAGTCAGTAGGATCTACAATGACTACAATGAACAATTAACTTGCTCTGGTAACTGTATTTCCTTTTGGGTCCTTTTTAAGTTGACCACCAAGCGCTAAATGTACCACGTGACTATGTACCATGTACCACGACCGCGGCAAAGCGTGGCAGTGCTAGTAAATACTCATTAAATGTCCTTAAGACAAAGAGAAAACTACAAAACGTGATATTACAAAATCAATAGGTTACAAAATTGCCACAAAGTTTCGGCGTATTAGCTGTTAAACCGAAACTCAATCCCAGTCATGAGCAAAATTAGATAGGATCGACGGCTTAATATAGCAACATAGCCAAGTTAGTAGAAAAAGGACGGAAGGCGGGAGACAATTCGCAAAAAGGTACGGGAGGCAGAAGAGGAGGTACGGGAGGCGGGAGATGTTGACCCCCCTGTCCCCCCTCCCACTCTAATGAGCATTTGTTAGTTGCAGAGGGCAGATCATTTGAATAAATGCTGAACAGCAATGGAGAAAGGATGGAGCCTTGTGGGACCCCATGTGTGATATTTAGGGGAGCAGATTTGCTGGAGCCCATTTTTGCGTACTGCATTCTACCGGACAGGAAACTCTGAAACCAGTTTAAAGCTGACGAAGATAAGCCGATAGCTTCCAGTTTCCGTAGCAAAATTTTATTGCTGATGCTATTGAACGCTTTAGACAAATCAATCAGGATCAGAGCAGTTACCTTCTTCTGATCCATGGATTTAAGGATGGTATCGGTGATGTAAATGTTAAGAGTTTCGGTTGAATGACGTATCTCGGGACCAACGGGAGGCGGGGCAACAACAGCTACCTCACACCATCTAATATCGCCGGAAGTACGTGCCGAATTAAGGGCGTGATCGAGACGGTCATCAAATGTTGCAAGGAGGTGCTAAACAAAGAAATGGTGTCATTCGCATCGGAAATTTTTATCCCCTCTCTTTGTCTTTCTTGGTATCGATTTTATCTTTTTCCCGTGTATGTTTGCCCGCCGTTGGTCCCAAGCGCCAATTAAGGATCGGCATTAGGGTCGTTAGGTGACACCTCCAGGACCAACAAATCGAAACAGAAAAGGGGAATGGGGGAGGTGAAAAAGCCGTATAAACGGAAGTTACCTAAACCAGGATTGTCCAAGCCAGCTTAAGGTAACAAAATATGCTCTAAGACGGCAATGTCACGTGCAGTTTCACAAAATGTTTTCTCTTCGGACGGCAAACTCACGTCCGGCGTCACAAAATATTTTCTCTTCGGATGGCAAACTCCCGTCCGGTCTCACAAAATATTCTCTCGGACGGCAATCTCACGTCCGGCCTCACAAAATGTTTTCTCTTCGGACGGCAATCTCACGTTCGGCCTCACAAACGTTTTCTCTACGGATGGCAAACTCCCGTCCGGTCTCACAAAAATACTCTCGGACAGCAATGACACGCTCGGCCTCGCCAAATTTCCTCTTGCATGGGTGGCAATAACACATCCAGTCTTACATAATCCATGTGGGGAGACAAAATTTAACAAATATTCCAATTAAGAAAACCGTTGGCGTCGATTGTACGAATATCTCACCGAACTTACTGAAGACCCCAGCCACAAAACATCAAAGGAAGAAATCTAAGCTCAAAATTATCCACCTGAATGCTCGATCCCTTAAAAATCGTAACAACTTGCTACATATCAAACAATTATGCCAGGACGATAAACCGGATGTTTTAGCAGTTAAATCCGCAAATCTTAAAATCGAAGGCTACGACTTGTATCGACTTGATCGCCCACACAAAGTCGGCGGAGGCGTTAGTGTCTACACTCGCCCAGATATTAAATGCCATCAAATTAAAAACCTCTCCAGTATTTCAGACGACGGCCTCCATCAACTTTGGTTACGACTACAATATAAAAAACGAAAGTCATTTGTGATATGCGCAATATATAGACCCCCGATTGTCCCTTAAGCTGTTTCGAAAACTCGTTTAAACCTTCGTATACTGAGGCACTCTTATTGGGTCATCCGATTTTCGTGCTGGGAGATCTAAATTGTAACGTGTTGAACAACAGCCTTGAAGGCAGAACTTTAAAAAAAACCTGCCATGAATTGAATTTGCAACAAATCATTAAATTGCCGACTAGGATAACGGATAGTTCTAGATCGCTTATAGATGTTATCCTAATGTCTTCACCTACACTCGTAAAGACCAGTGGCGTTATGGACAAGTTAATAAGCGACCATCTCCCAGTATTCATGATCTTAAAACTCAAGCTCCCAAAACCGCAAAGTTTTTCTGTCATTGCTAGAAGCTACCGAAATTATAATTCGTCTACATATGAGACTGACTTGGCACAATTAACCTGTTACTTTTCGAATCTCCACAACATCTTTCCCGAAATAAATGACCACCTGGGTGCTTTTAATAATGCCCTTTCTTCTATTCTGAACAGTCATGCCCCCATAAAGGAAATTAGAATAAGAAATCGTTCCACACCCTTTGTCAACGATGGGATAAAACAAGCCATGAAAAAGCGTGATCACCTGCGTCGAATTTTTTGTGAAACCAGACACCTCGATGATTGGTCACTTTTCAAGAATGCCAGAAATGCTACCAAATCCATGCTGAAAGAAGGTGAGAAATCCTACGCTCGCAATCAACTACAAAACTGCGAAGGTGATAAATCAATACTTGCCTTCAAGAGAAAGTCCAGATCATATTTTCTCTAAAGACACCGCTCAATTGGCAGAAGAGTTTAATTTGTATTTCTCTAAAGTTGGAGAATCCACTTCGCATGCAGTCGAACAATTGGCGCAGAAATACAATATACAACCGTATGCTGCCCACAGGCGCCCTATATATTAACCACCACCTCAGATTTAATTTCCAACCAACTACAAGCGATATAGTAAAAATGATTATATTGTCCATGCCTACAAACAAACTCCTGGGCCGGACATCGTCCACATGCAAGTGATAAAAGATTCACTACCAACTATCCTAATGCCATTAACTAATATTATCAATAAGTCCCTGATGTCTTCCACATACCCTTATGTTTGGAAACTTGCTGAAGTCATACCACCCTTAAAAGAAGGCGACCGTGAAGTTGCATCCAATAACCGTCCACTCTCCATGTTAGCGATCGCATCAAAAATATGCGAAAAGGTGGCATTGCACCAATTAACTGATTTTTTACAAAAAAACGAAAGTCTTTCCACCCACCAAAGCGGTAATAAGAAGAGTCATTCAACCGAAACTTTGAACATTTTCATAACTGACCAAATACTACAGGCAATGGATCAGAAAAAGGTGACGGCTTTGATTTTGATAAACATGTCTAAAGCTTTCGACAGTTTAAATAACGAAGTTTTGTTAAGGAAAATGGCGGACATTGGTTTGTCCGAATCAGCCACTAAGTGGTTCCGCAGCTATCTCACTGGTAGATCTCAATACGTGAAAATTGGCTCAAGCAAGTCGACGCCACTTCATATCACACATGGTGTCCCTCAAGGATCGATTCTTCCCCCCCCCCCCTCCTCTTCAGCATTTATACAAATTACCTTCCAACCGCAGTGGTAAACAGTGGCCTCGAATCGTTCGTTGACGATAGTAAAATCTTTTTGTCCTTTTCAGTGCAGGATAAATCGGAAAGGCCAAACTAGAAGAAGATCTAACTAGAATAACAAGCTGGTGTTGTACGAACTCACTTTTAATAAATCCAGAAAAGACAAAAATCATGTTATTCGGATCACCATTCTCGCTGAGTTTTTTAGGCAAAACGCTATTCCCTGTTTTTTCCGCCAAAGACTTGGGAGTCTCGTTAGATGCATATATGAAATTCGATGAACACACCAGTCTGTTGGTTTCTAAATGCATGGCCAAGTTATGTCAAATCCGTAGGATCCGTCATCTCCTGGATCAGGAAACGTTGTGTTCAGTGGTTCAAGCATTGGTCTTGACAAGGTTGTTTTATTGTTCGTCCGTGTGGGCAAACACAACATCAAAAAACGTAAAGAAACTCCAGCTGGTCCAAAATTTCGCAGCTCGTGTTATTTCGAATACACGAAAGTTTGACCACATCACACCTATCTTAAGAGAATTGAAATGGATGACGGTCGACCAACACTTGTATACAAAGATATTGTACAAGCATACAAGTGCATGAACGGTTTTTCACCGCCTTACCTGAGTGAGAAATTCTATCTGCGAGATACTATCCACAATTATTCTACTAGGTCCAGCAAAGATCTAGCAATTCCAAAATCAAATACAAACTACGGCCAAAAAACGTTTCATTATCGCGCGGCCAAACATTGGAACTGATTCAATCAAATTATTTAGTAATATCAAACATTTTAAATCTGAAGTAAAGAAACACATTTTAAATAATTGAACAATCATGTATATAATAGCATATTTTAGTCTTTCTATTGTAATTGTATGCCGAAAAGCCCTTTTGGGAGCATGTAATTTTATAATAATAATAATAATAATAATAATAATAATAAAATCCACGCGTTAAGCTACCCGAAATGCTTCTCGCTTTCGAATAATACAATTTGCAGATATGGAAACCGGCAAATCATTTCGAACTAACAAATATAGAAAATAAAGCAAATACAAATAAAAATTGCCAACAGCTCCATATTGTCAACAATATGTGTATGTCCCAGCGGCTATTTTAACTGTGTGTGCACAAATACAAGCGAACACTTAAGAAACAACAAAAGACGAGGGTGCTCAACCTAAACCGCCTACATCCTGAATGCTAAACCATAGGCTTACTAGCATCGATCTAAAACCCAAATATCGAAACACTAAACCTGTTTGTCACAATGTACATGCATCAGACATACTAACGTAACCCTTAACTATAGCCTTCGTATATAACCTAAGTGCAATCCTACGCTGGCGACACGATTTTAATACAAGTTCATAATATTGCGGTTCATTGATCCTAAATATCGGTGTGTGTTGATGCACAATATAGACAAAAACCGAATCGGCGATTAACCCGCAGGTCAATCATTTGTCTACCGTCTAACTTATCCGTAGAAATGAAAAACTATAAGGCCACACCCGTGGACACTGAAATAATACGAAAAGAAACCTATTTATCAGCATACTAGTTACAACCTCAACTACAACACTGAAGTCTAGAAGGTCTACAGCATGCCCCAGAGTGAAAGAATAACGAAAACATGTGAGAATATCCGAACGAACCTGATCTGCTGGGTCCTCAGCAGCCACATTTACATTCTCCGGCTGTTGCTCCTGCCCTTGAACTCTACCATCTTCCCCGCCAGCTGGCGGCTGCAACAGTGGCGCTGGAGGCGGTGGACCATCAGCGGGCACTTCTCTCTCTGCCATGTTTCAATTGCGACCTTAAGCACGCGCTGTTTTACGACGGGAACGCTCGATCGGAAGCAGCAAGGAGTCTGGACACGAGGTTTTGGTTGCATTTTCCCCGTCGCCGTCGCTGCCTACAACGGGAGTTAATACTTTTAGCCGTCGTAGCAAAAGCCTGGCAAAAGCCCGAAGTGAGCAAAACTTTTTTCCACAAAAATAGTGTTTTTATCCCAAGTAAGTTTTATTTTTTATTGAAACATCATTTTTGGTTTAAATGGCAACTTGTTTTGTTCTAATATGAATTTATTTATAATCTAAACAAGGTCAAAGAAAGGTCAACAAAGAAATTATGCAAGCAGTCACAGGACCAACAACAAAGGCGCCGTCCAAGTGGGTACCAACCTATTGTTTTCAACCTAATTTTATATCGTGGCGAAAAAATAAAGTTAGCGACCATGGAGCGTGTTAAAACTTTGTTCACCATCGGTGTATTAAATATTGTCGGTATACTCTTGAAACAGAGAAGTCTGAGAAGTGAAAACACTAGCGACAACTCAAGACCAAGTGCATTTGCCTTGACGTTGTGACGATTCAAAGGACTATTTAATATAAAATATATAGTTCAATACTTTAGTTGTATTTTTATGTGCTTCTTGGAGCTGTTAAGTTGCCAAATTGAGAAACGATAAACCATTGTCTTTGACTGTACTTTTTCTGACAGCTACAGTCTGTAAACGCATCGCCATCATCCATAAAAATAATTTAACGGTCACAGACCAGTCATGTACGCAGTAACTCTACGTGATTTATTCATTAACTGACCTCAATCCGGTCAAAAATGTTTTCCACATAGTTAAGAGCAATTTACAGATGCAATCATGAAACATGGACAGAGTTCAATGATAAAGTTTCCAAAACATTGCTAGACACTTCTGTAGATTTGTCAATAATTTACTATTAAGTATTCCTAGACGCGTCGGCGCAGTGATTGCTGGAAAGGGCTACAGAACAAAATACTGGTTTGTTGATTAAACACGTGACATTGACATTGAGCTCACTACGAGACGGTTCTCACCACGAATCTCACCTAAAAATTTAAGCCTTATATGCGCTGTAAATTACTTCTTAGCAACTTATATTTAACAAGGTCGCTATGGAGGACTGACATCATGCATATCAGATATGCCAGCATGATTTTATAACTTTTAAGGACGATATAACCAAGTGAGAGATGATTTTTGAGCAACGATTCTCACTTCCGTTATAAAGTAAGAAGTAAGATATCAAATTAATTTACTGTTTTATGGTGAGAACCGTTCAAAATAGACCATTATTTCCTATATATTTTAACTATACTAAAATAGTTTACTATAACATTATTCTTGTAAACATTGTGTTATAGAAATTAGCAAATATGAAATGTATGTGCTTAAAAACCGGAGAAAAAGCTATATTTAATAGTGAGATCCGTGTATGAGCCGAGTGAGCTTCGTTCACTAAATTGTTTGTTGACAGACAAGCATATGATTATCGCTAATTATCTTATCCTGTCAGCATATTATTGTTTCCTAATGTGTGGCATTCTTAAAAATAGGCTTCGCAAAGCCAGGAACACAATGTTCGACTTGTTTTTGCTCATCTTTTGGTATTTGACGATGTAATTTGAACATACGCCATCGGACATCCATCATTTCAGTGTTGACCCGATCCACACTTGCCCCATTCACTAAGCTAGGCGTCAATAGTCGCGAAAAACGGCGTATCCTTCTCTAGCACAATAACTTTTTTCATGAAGTTCCACATTTTGCGCAAACAATTGTAATCCATCTCTAATAAACGTGTCCGAAATGCGATTAAGTTTACAGTTTACAGCGCAGTTTTACTCACAAGTAAAAATACTATAAGAAAAACCCACCCTCCCCGAAAAATTACCTACATATAGACCACACAAGCTCCTCTGAAAGGGAAAAATACCTGTTCTTAGTTTCGAAACTAATAAATATACTTTTTAAGTGAAATAAACTGACTAAGAAAATTATTTGACATCACTATGTATATAGGTGTGCAAACCTCAGACAATCTTTGCCAGAAACTATGGGACAAATATTGAAATTCCATCACACATCTTATGTCCAGTTGCCCCCGCGCCCCCCGTTCAATGTTGGTATCACAAAAAAGTAATACATCGCAAACGAGACATCTCCTGACATGAGCGCAACATTGAAACGGGTAGGGGAGCGAGGGGGGAGTAATTACGTTAAAAAATGTTACAATAACTATATTTCTTCACGGAAGCTAGATTGTCCCAAAGTATTATGGCAAAGATTGTAGCTAAAGTTTTAAAAGGCTCCCCAAACGAGCTTCGTTTTAATATTTGTAATTTGTTTACATAGTATTAAAACTGATACCATTATTTAGGTCAGGGTATTCCTGTCACTGCCAGCAATAAAATTTGGGCTTTTATCATAATAATTGTTTTGAATTAATTACAAGTCAAAGTTACTTGCTTCAGTAGTACCGTGCTAGCAAAATGTAAACAAGGGGTCTATATTGTATGTACAGTGCTAAAATATAGCACTGTACATGCAGCAACCCCTCGCCACAGCTAAACAACGATAGCTTCCAACGTTATACTAAGCTTTTTTGTTGCAAAATCTGCGATGCAAAATGCAGGAAAAGGCCGTTGCCCCAGCAGTCTTTCTTCTGGAAATGGGATTCGGTAAATCAGTGGCCGTGCAATACTCTAATAGCTTGAAAGGAAAACTGTAAGAAAACCGGGAAATATATAGAGAGATAGAAGTTAAGGTTTTTCACTTTCACAGGGTTTCTTGAAAGATACGCAACGGAAATATTTCTTAAGTAGTGGAAGCACTGTAGTCATAGCAACACTGACACAAAATAATACAAATTTTTAGGGTACAAAACAGGATACAAATCGGCCAAAAATAATTGAAAAATAGTTGTTTTAGCTATAGAATTCCCGAATTTATGATGTAGGTATGTTATTATTCGTTATATGAGCTAAACTAATGTAAAATTCAACATTCCGTTCAAATATAACGTTTCGAAATGTTCACAAAACTAAACTGCATTTTACCGATAAAAATTCCTTTTTGAAATGAAATCAGTTTAAAATATAAGCGTAAAAATGATTTCGTTCTCCTTTTAATTTAGACCTTTTTCATCATATAAAATATACGATACTTTAACCGTAAATAAATGAAAAACTATATATATAAAGCAGGAGTTTTTAGAACAAAAATACATCGACACTTTTATTGTTTTAATAATATAACAAACCTGCCTCTATATATTTTACTTTTTTTCGTTCAGGTGTCGCTTGGACTCTTCTTATCTTTTTTGCTAAAGTTAAAGCGATAAGATCCGTCCCACAGGCACAGCTCTTCCAATAAAGTTCCAAAAGCGACATTTAATTCAGACTCTCAAGTTTTTCTATAATCTCACTCACTCCACTCCTGACAATCTGCCATACTTTTGAGATCAGTGAGATGACCACCCACCAACCTTGAACCACGCGCCCGCGATTATTGATGAACTTATGCATGGATTTCCTTTTTTCCGGGTGTGATAAATAACCGAGCGGAATTAGTACCCTCGCCCGGGCTATCGCCCGGCTCGGGGATAAAATGGTATGACATACATGTGAATACATGGTATGATGTCATATGTTTTTTAATAATTTACCACTCACACACCATTATAATTTGTCATTTTAGAGCTAAGAAACCAACCCAGATGGTGTGGACGGATCTGCATGACGAGATGTTCTGCAGGGAGATAATCGGGGTTGATGTTTTCACAGGAACGAAGAAGGGGACTGTAAAGAGGAGTGATAAATGGGCTGAAGTGGTGGAAAACCTATCTGGAGTGGAAGCTTTGTATTTCAAGGTTGACAAGCGGGCAGTGAGAGATCGATACAACCTGTTGGCAAGTGGACTAAGGAGAAAATTGCAGATGGAGGAAAAGGCGAGTGGGATAGACGTAGAGATGAGTGAGGTGGAGAGGGCATTGGAGGCGGTGATGGAAAAGGAAGATGCTGCCGAAGGGCTACGACAGGAGGGGAAGTTAAAGAAGGTTGCCGATGAAGCAGAGAAAGATAAAGCAGCAGATATCAGGAAGAAAGCTATGGAAAGCCTTGGTGGAACACAACACAATAACACCAACAAAGAAAAAAAGAAGCAACAGGAGTGACACTGTCAACTATTTGAAGGAGAAACATGAGAAGATGATGGATGTGGAGAAGAAAAGGATTGAATTGGAAGAAAGCAAAATAGAGGCAGCAAGTCAAAGACACGACGAGCTGATGACGACTTTGCAACAACAACAACAGCAGCAAATGGACACCTTCCAGGTGATGATGTTGCAGCAACAACAACAAATTCAAATGCAGCAACAACAACAACAAAATGAGATGATGATCAAATTGTTTGGTATGATGAACAATAAATAATTTTTATTGAACAATAAATAATTTAATAACATTGACATTATAAAGTTAACTTATATTGTTTTCTGTTTAATGAAATTATCAAAAATTGAGTGTTATTAATAAATAAAAATATTTAAAGAGGCGGTCTAGTCCGGTCAGCAGATGTGTTGTTTGTTTACATATTGAGTACATTGCATTTAAAAAAATAGGATGTACTTAGTTAAATAATGTCTATAAAAATGGGTCCGGTTTGCCGTGCTTTTAAATTAATCAATTTAGGCACTGACTTTAGAATGTCAAACCATGTGAAATTTGGGTATTGTTCACATCCTCACATAGCACATATATGCAGAATGGACCTGACCTCCCTTTTAATATTGTCTAATAAATTTTTTTAATTATTTACATACATTGCAAATGTAATAAATATCAACATTAAATTATTTTGTAATTATTTTATTACACTAATAAATATTATAAAGAAGCACCTAATGCAACGACTATTAAAGCCAGATGATTTTAGTCATCAATTGACATTAATTAAATTGGGTTAAGTTAATTGTAACCCAATCATAGTAAAATGTTGTCTATCTCATGACACTTTACCTGTTGAAGTGTTGGTATTTAAATTATAAGTAATCGCTGCAGTGACAGATATGCAGGAATTTTTATTGCTGCCGAACAGTGTAGGGCAAAAATTAATTAGTAAAATAGTTTTTTGGGGGTCTCATTATTTTCATTATAGTTAATATTGCATACACTTCTTCTAACACTCATTATAATATATTAGGCAGTGGGATGAGGGTCGAAAATGTTCAATTCCGTAGCACCCCTCGTGTAACTACATAATTTTTATATGAATCCATATATAGATTAGAACTTACTTAGTTAGAATCCGCTTCCCCCCAAGCGAAGTAGTTGCACAAATTGAAGTACAACCTCTCCAAAGTTCGGGCTTTCTCGTGTTTCGAAATCCATGAACGGCCATTGTTGTGTTGCAACTACGCATGCGCTTGACCACAAAACACTTAATGCGCACGCGCAGATAGGAAAACTGATCTCAACGCAGGATTGGACTGGACAAGAAAAAAAATTATGAAATGTGCGAAAGCAGGGCTGAAGTAAAACAAGATGACATCGGAGTGTTTTAAAAATATATGATATTTTTATGTTCTGTGCATTTTAATGGAGTTCGCCAAACATTCTGAGCAATGTACCGTGTCAAGCCCTCGCCAGGAACACTTTCAAGCCAACATTACAATAATAACTTATTAAAAATATGATGTTATTTTATATTACAGCAATTGCATGACGTTTTTGCAAGCAAATCTGTTTTTCAGGCTTTAAATATTATCACAATCCTAAACATTATAGAACACGCATACCGTAATTTATCTATTAAATTAGGGGGGGGGTTATTTCTAATATATAGAAAGAGTCTGTTTGCACGTTTGATTCTCTTTATAAATATGCAACATCGGGTACAGTGATGTTACCTACCAAAGTATCAGTAAAATATCATAATTATCTTTAAAATACAATACTTTCACGCTTCACGATTTTATAAATTAATTGCTTACAGGAGGGGGGGGTGCTTAATAGATAAATTACGATATCCCATAAATAAGTATTACTCGGTGTTCACAATCTTATTTATTTTCTAACTCTCTTCCCATCAATTTTATTAGTCCAGGTTCCTTGTTTATTTATGCAGTCGCCTTCATCAAATTCTTCATCACTATTTTCAGCTTTACTCAACATAATTATGTTCCTCAACTAAATCAGAAGTATTCAAGTTCTCAGCATACACAATTTCACTAACATTTCTAGATTTAGGCAAATAGAATACCAGCTGGGGATAACTGTTAATTAGCCGTTGCTTGAGCTCGGAAGACCTGTATTTCGATGCATCCACATTCTCAGTTTCCTTAGCCTCAAGTAAGTCCATCATGTACTTTATTGCTTTTCCCTTGATGATTTCAGTGTCAATGACTTCTTTACACAATACGTTGTAAGATATTTCATACACTGGTGGTGCACATGTTGTGGTTGTCTTTGCCTCCCTTGCAAGGAATATGGTATAGTTGCTATAGCAAACTTTGTGGTGGCGGACCTTCAATGCAACACAGTCTTTATCTCTAATCTGCACAAGTATCCGCTCATCATTTTTCCTCTCAGCAGCTGTACGTAATAAACCAGCATCAATTGTACTTGCCAACACTAGTGGTGTTCCTCTTCTCTTTTGTGTTTTCTACACAAAACATACAAGTTTAGAATGCCTGTTTAAAAATGGCATTTACCAACTAAGGGCCTGTTTATATGGAACCCGGGCTGGCTCGCTGACCGGACCAGCCCGCTTAGCGAGATCTCGCCATGTAATTGATTTTATAGTAAAAACTACTGTGCGTTTATATGGACAAGCGGGCTGGCCCGGTTCCAGAGATCTCGCTTGAAAAAGGCGAGATCTTGCTTACCAGAATGAAAATTTCTCCATATAAACATTCACTTACCGGGTCAGCCCGGTTGCCGGGATGAAAGTTGAAAGACGGTCCGCACCACCAATTTGTCTGCGAGCTATTTTTAAGAACTGTCAAAACAATGTCAAAGGTCAAAACAACAAAATCATCCCGGCAGGGATATTTCTCATATAAACACAAGACAAATTCATCCCGCTTACCGGGCTGGCCCGGTCAATAGGTACTCTAAATATAGCCATACAGGTATATGCACAAGACAGTATTTACAGTATTAAAGGCACAATATGACAACTTTTCCACCAAAAGGTGGTCCATAGAATATAAAGATACTGTACACAAGAAATTGTACATAATCATACCTTGTCTCTTGAAAACCAAGACGAATCTCTTCCACAAATAATGCAGCATTCTGGTAGTACATGCTTGTTTCTTTGAGGCAAGGTCTTACTTGGAGTTGGATCCACTGAATTGCGTGTAATCTTTCTTCTGGGTTCCATGTGGCATGTGTGGTCTACGGTATTAGCGACCTTTTCCGTGCTTGTACTAGCTCTGTTTTCCTCTTTTCTCTGTTGTCTATGGATCTTTTCTTCATCGCTAAATTTCTTGTAGCATTTCATGTGGTGGTACCATTCTAAATCAAAACTTTCGTTTGTGTTCTCTGTCAAGTATGAATTGTCAGAATTGACGAATTCGTCATCAAACTTATCATACGAATCCTTAGCTATCTCAGCTTGCAGGCAATTAAGTTTCGCCCATTTATTCCTGCAATCGACAAATTTCTTAAGCCTTTGACGAGTAACTTTAGAAAGTTGCTCGGTTACGCCTTCAAAATGCATAAAACATGAGAATATTCGAATTTTCGACATATCGTCATTAGTAGCCATCTTGAATATGCGTGTTTTATTGAGATCAGTTTTCCTATCTGCGCGTGCGCATTAAGTGTTTTGTGGTCAAGCGCATGCGTAGTTGCAACACAACAATGGCCGTTCATGGATTTCGAAACACGAGAAAGCCCGAACTTTGGAGAGGTTGTACTTCAATTTGTGCAACTATTTCGCTTGGGAGGAAGTGGATTCTAACTAAGTACGTTCTAATCTATCGATTCATGTAAAAATTATGTAGTTACACGAGGGGTGCTACGGAATCTGTTTTCTAAGCATATTTTCGACCCTCATCCTACGGCCTATATCAAACCACACCTTAAACCAACTATCTAAAATATTCTTGCAAGGTTGGTGGCTCCAAATTAAAAAAGTAGGAGGTTTGATTCTGATAAAGACAGGTTAGAGCATTTCTTAAAATTGCACAGACTACATACATCTTGCCACCTGATGACAGCCCAATTTTTAAATTCTTTTTGAAGTCCACAAACTTAAAGTAGTTGATGATATCCCCCAAAAGCCATTCCACTGAAGTTCGCACAGAACTCATAGACCTGTTGAATTCCTGCATTTGTGGTGTCAGCACAGCAACTCTGTAAGGGGCTTGCAAATGTACTCGGAGAGGATATGCAGGATCTCCATAGATGCATAATGGTTGACCTATGTGTGAGAAAGCATGTTGTTGCAAACTATCCAGGAGACTGGACTCCACCAGCATAGCTGCATCATGTCCTTTTCCCTCTACAAAAAAGTATGTCAATAATGAGATTGATTTTAGCAGATTTAGCTACAATGCAACCTTCAAGCATGCAACTAACTAATTCATTGATCATGCATTTATGCCATGCCTATAAATAAGCAACTCGACAATTAAGCGTTTATCATGGAGGGCCGGCAAAAATTCCCATTTTGGAGGCCCATGTAAATACATATTTACTGGCTGACCTCCCCCCGCCCTCCTCTCGCCTTTTGGCACAACTAACCAGAATTTTCTCGCCAAATTTTCTTAAGACCCCTTCCTCTCCTGACTCCTTAGAATTCCCTTTTGGGGGCCCTCCCAATGGGTCCGGGGTAGTCTGGTAAAGCAGGCAAACACGAAACAAGGTCAATTAGGCAAAAGTGTAACAAACATATTTTACTGAATACTTTAACTTACCCACAGGACCATACAAGTTAGCAATTAGACCATTTGGAATCGCAACAGATTGAAACTTCAAAGCATGGACTCTTTTGTGGCCGTTGTAGACTTGTCTTTGATTGACGTTTGGCCGGCATATTGGTCGCACAGTGCCATCAACGAACCCAAAACAATTGCTTAATGCACTACCTTTCATATGGATAGCTTCTGCATAGCGCTCAAGACAATCTGTATTCAAAATGTTATCGTTCCACTCTGTAATTCTGGGAGCATGGTTATCGTAGATGAAGTCTGCCACTGTCGTTGTTATCATCGATATTTCGGGGACTGGTCTGCCAAATCTTGCGATAAGAACGCTGTATCTGCAAGGGTAGGATATTCTTCTCAAAAGCATACACAGACCCTCCATACCATCGCAAACGGTTGTTTGTTCACACTTGAACTCTTGTGGAATCCGTAAGGCTTCTGCTAACTGAGACAAGTCGCTTTTCTCAACACGAAATTCTGCTCTGCACTCGGCTTCATCCATGTCGGTCAGCTCAAACCTTTCGTAGTTACGCTGCCTTTATATTCGTCATCAAGTAAGCGGCTGAAATTTAGGCTGCCATTACGTTCCCGTCGTAAAAACAAACACTTGCTTAATGTTTGTTTACATTATTTTACGACGGGAAAATCTTTCCTCGCCCAAGTACTTTCGCGCCGTTTTATTCACGTTCCCGTCGTAAAAAAGCGCTTGCTTAAGGTCGCTAATGTCAAATTACAGAAGGGGCTGAAAGCGGTAAAAAGCGCTTGCTTAGCGTTGTGTCAGGTGCGAGGGCTGTGAGCGTAGGCCACGAGCGTTTACGTATTTATTTTAACCCAACAACTTTATAATTTTCGCGTCTTCTGGCACGTTCTGCTTTAAACAGGCTGATTGAATAAACTCACCCTGCTTTTATGTGCTTAATCTGCATAGCTAGGTACCCATTTGAGGATCTTAGCTAATCGGTGCCGTTTTTCAGTGTTTCCCTCTTCCCGTGCGCGTTTTTTACATTTTCCCAGTTAATGAGAATACCATTAACCTCCATGAAAGACTGGTTTTGAATAACGACGAAATTGAAACAGTGACTATAGAAATAGCCAAAAGTAAAATGAAACCATTTCTAAAAACTTTTACAACGTATAGATATTGAAGATAAAGAGAGTATAATATTGGGAGATATAAACTGTGACTTACTCACCAAACACTTAACTGATAGGCACACAAACCAATTATAATTTCTTATGAATCTACTCAATATACCCAGAATATTGAAGAAGCAACCAGAGTCACTAGGGACACACTGACCCTAATTGATCATTTCTATTCAAATAGACCTGGAAATCTAACTTTAGCTGGAGTATCAAAAATAACAATCAGTGATCATTATCCTATATACGGTATTCGCAAATTTCCAAGTCTGAAAGGAAATAGTAACATAATAGAATTTCGCAATTTCAAAAACTTTGAAATAGAAGGTTTCAGACAAGATCGTAGTTCCCTAGCGACATTCAATCTTGATTATTTTTACGATGCTAATGAGGTATGGATTATTTGGAAAAATAAGTCTACGCAAATTGTTGATAAACATGCCCAATATTCATGATTAACAATGAGTGCAACGGCGTAGAAACATCGAATGGCAGAAAAAATGTTATCAAATGAGCCATATATCCCTCATTAAAGAGTCAAAATATGTTGCCGAGAAATTTCCACATGTTCTTCAAAATCGGTCTCACTTTCAATATAGCTTTCACAAGATGAGCCCAGAAGAACATATAGTGACTATTCATGCTTTTTAGAACTCGGAATTTTTTAACAATAAGGTCAGCTATTCATAGTACATCATGTTTAGTTTATATAAAACTATTTTAGAGTTATAACATAACATAACAGAAAACAAAGTAACAGTATAAAATATCCATTCTCTAATACATGGTTCATCCTTACCTATAATAATAATGGTTTTATTAATCACATTTCAATAGCAAAGTATATAGCTAAATTATTATGTGTTACAGGATTATGAAGAATAAAATACAAAACTCTTATATATTATAATTAAGACTATGAATTAGTATTTTCTTTAAAATTATGTGAGTAGTATATAAAATTATGGTAGGGCATATAATAGAATTAGGATTTTTCGCTAATTGTACTAAAATTATTATATTAATAATATATATATAGTAAAATCTGAAACACTAGTATGCTAAAACAATTATAAACCTATAAATCAAATCTTTCAGTTAATGCTTTCATTGTATTTATCGATCGCATATACTAAAGGACTACTTTTGAAGCGTTCCGTTCTACAAGCAAAATTATAAATTAAATTACTATTTGCTCTAGTTTCTCTCTTTTTAATGTTAGAATGTTTATCAGGAAGCAAACCATGTAATTTATGGGTGGGCTGGACCATATTTCTGATAAGGTCAATACACAGGAGCTTTCTTCGTTCTTTAAGTGGTATAAGTTTACATTCTTTTAGGGCTTCATTGTAGTCCTTTCCAGGGCAGATAATTCTGAGCGCCCGTTTTTGGATTCTTTCGATGTTGTTACTTTGGTCTTGGGTGAGGTTTCCATGCCATACTTGCGCTCCATACTCGAGTGGACCTTATAACAGCGCAGTAAAAGGATTTTAAATCATCTTTACACGCGCTATAATTCTTAAGGATCTTTAAAAATGGAGCCGTTTAGCTGCTTTTTGATAATAAATTCAGTATTTTTGGCCCATTTCATATCATCATCCAGCCACATTCCTAGTAATTTATATGACTTTACCCGAGCGATAGGTTGGCCGTCAATATTAATTGGCGGGATGGTTGTTTTATTCTTCCTGAAATCGAGAATCATTTCTCTGCATTTCTTCGCATTTAGTTCCATTTTTCATGCTTTGCAAACAGAACTACATTGTTGGCATTTTCTTGAGTTTTTCCAATCGGTGTCCCGGAAATGTGGTCTGATACTTGTATCACTTCAGATAAGGTCGTGTCGTCCATAAACATTGTTGTTTCTCCCTCATCCGTACGATTTTGGTTAGTTGTTTCGGACGATTCCCAATTTGTAACCGATGGGAGTTGGTTGATTTTTATAATAAAAGCGATTGGTCCTAATTTGCTGCCCTGAGGTACCCCCCCATTTGTTCCCATTCGCTCGGATTTTACGCCATGATGAGAAGTTATCTGTGATCGTCCATGTAAATACGATGCACACCATCCAATCAGACCTGGGCGTATATCAATGTCAATAAAGTTTTGCAAAAAGTCGGTTGTAGTCAATTAGGTCAAAGGCTTTTCTAAAATCAAGGAATGTAATTCGAACAATTTTGTTATTATTCTCCATCGCTAGGTACCACTTGTGTAGTTGGTAAGTTAATGCAAGGACAGCAGACGTTCCAGCAAGACCACCAAATTGAGATTCACTAATTTTGTCATTAGTATCTTTTAGAATCCACTCAACAGCATATGATTCCTGAAGTTTTGAAAGAGTGCTAGTCAATGCAATTGGTCTTAGTTCTTCCACTGACGAACATGGGTTTGATTTCGGGACACTGCATATATTGGAAATTTTCCATATTTCAGGAAAAGATTTGCTTCTAAACGACTGGTTGTAAATGTTAGCTAGTGGCATGGCGAAGTGTTCAGCGAATATCTTTATCACTTTCATATTTGGATCAAAAGGGCCAGGTGCTTTATTGACGTTCATATTGGACAATTTCTTTGCAACACTTTCAATCGTAATTGGTGGTAAAGGATCTTGACTTCCGAATGATAACCATTCATCTTTCACTTTAGGGTATTCTTTAGTCAAACTTGTAAAGAAACTGTTTATGTAATCAGCAGTTTGTTTATCGTTCATTGGGACGTCTGATAGAGGGTCTGATAAATCAAAGTTCTGTCTTTTATTTCCAACAATGCGTTTTACATTTTTCCACCATTTCTTTGAGTTTTGGTTATGAAAGGGTTTAATATTTTGTTCATAGAATATGCGCTTGGCCTTTCTAATCTCTGCAACAATTAAGTTCCGCAATTGTTTGGATTGATCGAATCTTCCGGAGTTTGTATGCCTTATCTCGTTTCTGTATCAATTGTTTAATTCTTCCATTTATAAAAGGTTTGTCGTCATCTTGAATTTTGACTGACTTTAAAGGGAAGAATGCATCAACCATTTCTGTTGTTAATTCTAAAAACTTGTTGACTTTATCGTTTATACAAGGGGCATTCAACACGGGTGACCAGTTATATTCGCTGATATACTGCTCAAAGGCTTGTAGTGACGAGGATTTCAGTGGTCTTACATTTATCCGTTTTGGCTTTTGCTTGTGCGGCATTTGTTCTTGTGATGACCATATAATTGTACAGTGGTCTGAGGTACCAATTGGGGCTAATACAAGTGGGGCTTAGTAAAATTTATGAATGTCCGTCAAAATAAGGTCAAGAATTGCCGAATTTCTGGTAGGTTGTTTGATGACTTGTTTCAAGTGGCATTGTCTATTGATGATCTTTGTACTAAAGCCATTACTTGCAGGGTTGAAATCACCAGCAGCTATAATTGACGTATTTGGGCTTTCTGCTTTCAACATATCATAACAATAACAAAAGTACTCATAAAACCTGTTTAAATTTTCACGATCTGTGGATGGAGGAATATAAACGCATGCAACCGCAATTCTTGATATGGATCGAGGAAGCCATTTCGGCCGCAAAACAATCCAGAGGCACTCGAAGTCTTCGTTAGATAGGTCGGGCCGGACTTTTAAAGGAATAGTTTCTTTAACATAGATTGCGACGCCACCACCTCTTCCTATCGTTCTATCCTTCCTTATTAGATTAAAACCAGTGATATTCACTGATTGGTCCTGAAGTATATAAACACCAAAATCATCATCCCCTCTTGATACCATATTATACTCATCGGCTCATCACTCTACGCCTCTAAATCGGCCTGTATACGCTCCAAAATCGCATCCTTTGTAATATGTTGTTGGACGCCATTTTTAAGCCCAAAAGTATCAAATTCCAAAACTCAAAAAGAAAACATCTAAAAAATTGCAATTTTTCAAAAAGATTTGCCCAAATTGCAACCAAAATTGTTTATAAACAATGTATTTAGTAACTGCGCATGAGTAGAGGAGAACATAAGTAATAATAGTTAAGATAAATATAAGCAAAATAGATCATTTCTTTAGTTTATATGAAAGAATTACCATTCGAGAGCCATGTGAATTCGCAGCGGTGCTTCCACTTTAAGAAAGCAAAATATTTTTATCTTGATTTTGATACAAAATTCCCTTCAAAATAATCAAAATTTCCTTTAAATTTCCTAGCTTCAAGCTTCAGGCCCAACTAGACAAACCAACTTAACATAACCTTTTGCTTGATATTCTATTGCATTTGAAATGGCGATAACTATGAGGTGCCGTTAGTGCCGTTTGTAATTCGTTGTAGGTTCTGCAACAGGAAGCGCTTGCAGTAGCGGCAGTAGTAGATGCCGTAGAAAAACCATCGACTGTCTACCTGTCAGGTTGTAAAGACCACCTTGGTTCAGACGCATGCCCGGAAGACGAAACTGCGACACGAGAGGAGATTTCCTTTTAATTTTATGTATATCATTCTGAAAAAATCACAAATTTACAAAGATTATGTGTTGCACATTCCGATCATATTTTTGCAATTGTACAGATCATTATACCAAATAAATCGTATCAGACTAAATCAAACTAACTAAACAAAATAAACTAACAAACTGTTCGCGCAATCATCATCGTCATTACAGTACCTGCAGGGTGGATCTCCTCCGTTCGAGCTATTTAAAACGTTTTTCTGTCTCTGTTCAACTGTTTTTTTAGGTTTTAAATTACACTTGCGCTTTGAATAAATTATCAAGTGACGTCATGCTAACGTAAAATATTAATCCTAAACAGAGGAGGTTGGACAGCTGTCACGTGAATTTCTCGACCAATGAAATCGCGCTATTTTTCCATCATGTTTGTGAAGATTTTTGGCTGCCTAATTTGCATTGGGCGCAGAAACACTTGAAAAATACATACTAATATTTTAAAAATTCTATAAAAAAGCAAGCGTGGCCTTAATATTATACAAGAACTTGTGGTATCTGTAAAAAAATCTGAGGTAAGTATTATTGTTTAACTTATTTTGATGATTAAAGTTCGTCGTGTCATCGCAACGTGATGACTCGAGGACGCGTCTGTTTACAACTTTCAAACTAAAATATCTGGAGTTCCCATGGTTCGATTTTCGTAATTTTTGCAAAACAATCAAGATAAATGCATATACTAACAATCTGCTGGAGGGATCCCGGGGATCCCCCGGCAGTTTTCGAGATATTCGGCATTGAAGTGGCCATACTAATTTCAACTTTTGCCAAAATGACACCTTATTCGGCGTCTGACGACATTGCGCCACCATTAACCAATGCTTGTTTTTCCCAATGAATCTTGAAACTTTTTTAATATAAAGAGCGTTGTTCTTTAGAGTAAGCGTTAAAGTACTTTTGAATGAATTTTAGGAGATTTAGGAGTTATTTGCGTGTTGTTTAGAGATTTTATATCTGGGCTAGTGTCTGGCTCTGTCTGCAATTTTGTTGTCTGACGGCCCACTCGACTCGCAAATATCGAATATTTTGTCATTGTTATTCAATTTTTTTCCTGGAATGCATCCATGCTATTTCAATAACTATTGATCTACCTATGTGAGCAGTATTTTGTATGGTAAACGTTATTTTGATCTTTTATGTAGGTTGTACGTCGTCATATTGTATTAATCCGAATTATCCGATGCCATTTCTGTCAACAATCTTTGAAGTTGAACATCTCGAATTCCACAATTGACTCAGTGATTCCTCGTATTTTTGTGAAGAAGTGGACTTTACTGTTTAAAATAAGTGCTGAGTTTTAGAAGAAAATTTTAGAAGTAAAATTTGTTGTTTATTTACAGATTTGTATTTTGGTTTGAATTCTATCATTGTAGCTATTGTTAATTTGCTTCTTGGTGAATATTTGCTTTCTTCAATATTTCTTAATTTTCTTTATATATGTAGAGAATGAGCAGAGATATTATTATCTTTTATGCATGTGCTATGTATTTTCAAATAAAATGGAACTGTATATTACTGTAAAGTTTGTTTTGTCTACATTTCACCAGTAATTTCTGTTGCAAAAGTATATGTTCAATAGAAGTCCTTTGACAACCCCAATATGGGGGTTTTCAGTAGTCACAATATGCTATTGGGATAAATAAATAACTAAATACATAAAAAGTCGAACCTTTATGCCAGCAGAATGATCTCAAGACCAGTTGATCACACGCAGCCTTTGAGATTTCTGCACAAATAAATCCATTAAACGGACTCAAAGAGCCTTCTTATACATCGATACACAAACACTAAACACATCCATAATGATGGCATTGAGTCTCTGTATCAATAGCGTCCATTTTCGCAGAATTTGCTATGGCCAGAGATGTTGACTTCACGGCAGTCAACGCATAAATGAGGCCGCATGTGGAAACATACGCTCATTACCCATGATGCTTTGCGACCTGCTGTCCGACCTCCTCTGATCCTAAACACACCTGTGCATTTCACTGCGTCTAAAGTATCGTATATATATATATATAACGCAATGTTCAATTATAGACTTAATAGATAACAGAAAATTAATTAACATGACTTTGAACTCACACTCACACACAGTGTTGCAAGAGCAAGATCATTCACCACATCAGCTCAGAGGCCTACTGAGCCCAGGGAGCATCCTCGGAGCCCTCCTCCTTTCAATGCAGTCTTCCTGTGCTGTTTTACGAAAAATGCGGGTCGTCATAGTTTATCCTAATAAACCATGTTTGTTGTTTTTAGACAAAAACGATACCGATTATTCAAGTTCAAATGATGATAAAAGACGGTTACTTAATTACAAATAACGTTAATAAACAATTGCGCAAGCAAACTAATGTACGTCAATTTCGCGCATCTTTATAAATGTGCTTCTATAAATCTTCTATAAAAATTACAGTAAGTAAAACATGCAAACAAACAAACAAACAAACAACCAAACAAACAAACAAACAAACAAACAAACAAACAAACAAACAAACAAACAAACAAACAAACAAACAAACAACAACAACAACAACAACATAATACAAAACAGACAAGCATGCTAATTGAGAAGCTAAGCAAGACATTCGAATTTCCCCCGACATTCTCTCAAGACTACTCGAAAGCACTTCTACAGTCGCATCTTCCCTGATCTTCGCCGTATGATTTCTCCATATGTTTGCCAACGACGGACGACATTTGTTCATCAATGCGTTGGTATAAGTGTCGGCAATAAAACGTCGTTCTTTATTAAATTTGTTATCGCTATTTTAGTTGTTTTCTCACATAAAATACATGCAATGTTTTCTTGTTCATAATTATACTAGATATATATGTTACGGTAGGTTTCCTAGGGTGATCAACTCATCCAAGCGTTTACTGGTTGCTGTATACAAACAAGTTAACGGTTAATAATTACGCTGTAAAAAGTCAGTTAAGTTATTAACTATAGATCACCTAACACATATACGGTCAAGTGGGCCATAAAACATATTCAATGGGACCACTTGCTATTCGCTTTTATTCAAAGTTTGTTGTTTGCTTTAGATAGCGTATAGTTTTGTAAATTAGCCAAAACTTGCCGATAAACATATAAACTCTATTCTGGCAGTACAGTAATGTAATATGTTTACCACTCTGAGGTGGACGGAAAGCCTTAACAGGTTTTGCAACCCAATTGACAAAGGTTCCGAGGCGGGTTAGTTAGTGGTTAGTGCCTAAGGGTTAGTTTTTAGCGAGGGAGGAAAACCGGAGTACCAGGAGAAAACCCTCGAAGCACAGGAGAGAACCAACCAATCTCAACTTACATGAGTTTATCAAGCGCACTGACGTTATCCAACCTGAGCGTAAGCCAGCTTAACTCAGAGGTAAGAGACAGCGCGCTATCTAAAGCAAACAACAAACTTTGAATAAAAGCGAACAGCAAGTGTTCCCATTGAATATGTTTTATGGCCCACTTGACCGTATATGTGTTAGGTGATCTATAGTTAATAACTTAACTGACTTTTTACAGCGTAATTATTAACCGTTAACTTGTTTGTATACAGCAACCAGTAAACGCTTGGATGAGTTGATCACCCTAGGAAACCTACCGTAATATATCTATCTAGTATAATTGTGAACAGGAAATCATTAAACACTTAAACTTGCCCAAAATTTTCGACTTGAAGTTAAAGGTTGGGCGCGGCTTCCAGTGATTGTTGATTAAATTAAGCTTATAGTATCACCATCAATTGCTGCCACAGATACAAATGCGCGCAAAGCATAGTTTTCAACCAAATCACTTTACTAAGCTCAGGTGCAAAATCCACAGCAATAGAACATAGGTCTGCAAAGGAAATTGTTGATTTGCTGATGTACTGCATTGTATTCTAAACATACTTGGATATTTTGCACGTACAGTATATGTTACTGCAAATGTGCAAGAGCGCATTTACAATACTGCAAGAATATAGGTTATGTGCTTATCAGCAAGTTTTGGGCAATATATTTACAGAAATTATACGCTATCTAAAACAACAACAAACTTTGAATAAAAGCGAATAGCAAGTGGACCTATTGAATAGGTTTGTTAATCGTTAACTAGGTTCTAAAAGCAACCGGTAATTAAACGCTTGGGTGGCCTGATTATCCTTGAAACCTACCGTAATAATATATCTATATATATCCAGTATAATTATATACAAGAAAACATGTTTTTTTAAGGGGGGAAACAACTAACAGGGTTTATTATCAGTGACAACTTGACCAATTTTCAGACAACTCTGAAATTTGTTTTCAACCTAATCACTTTACTGTACTTTTATTTTGGGTGCTAAATACATTACATTAAATAGGTAATTAAATTACATAGGTCTGCAAAGGATATTGCTGATTTGCTAATGTACTGTACTGTATACTAAATATACTTGGTATGTACAGTATGTACAGTATGTACAGTATGTACTTAATGTACAGTATGTACAGTATGTACTTAATGTACAGTATGTATGTGTTACTGCAAGTGTGCAACAGCACACTTACAATGCTGCAAGAATAGAGTTTAAATTTATTTGTTTATCAGAAAGTTTTGAGCCAATTTAGAGAAATTATACACCATCTAAACCAACAACAAACTTTGAATAAAAGCGAATAACAATTGGTCCCATAGAATAGGTTTTATGGCCTACTTAACCGTACGTGCTGCCGAGTAATTTAATCAATGACTTAACCTACTTTCAAGAGAGTAATTGTTAACCGTTAACTTGTCTGTATACAGCAACAAGTAAACGCTTGGATGACCTGATTATGTGAGAAAATGATATCACTTCCTATAAAGCTAATCTATATATAAGTATAGTTTACTGCAATCTCTCCGTTATCTGTTTCTTCCATTCAATAGTACAGGTAATGTATGGATTAACTTTATATTAACTTTATATCTTACTTTGCTATACATTTTTACTTACTGTGCTTCACACTTTTACTTACTTTGCTTTACACTTTTACTTACTTTACACTTTTACTTACTTTGCTTCGCACTTTTACTTACTTTGTTTCACACTTTTACTTACTTTGCTTCACACTTTTACTTACTTTGCTTCACACTTTTACTTACTTTGCTTTACACGTTTACTTACTTTACACTTTTACTTACTTTGCTTCACACTTTTACTTACTTTGTTTCACACTTTTACTTACTTTGTTTCACACTTTTACTTACTTTGTTTCACACTTTTACTTACTTTGTTTCACACTTTTACTTACTTTGCTTTACACGTTTACTTACTTTGCTTTACACTTTTACTTACTTTGCTTTACACTTTTATACTTACTTTGCTTCACACTTTTACTTAGTTTGCTTTACACTTGTACTTACTTTGCTTTACACTTTTACTTAGTTTGCTTCACACTTTTACTTACTTTGTTTCACACTTTTACTTACTTTGTTTCACACTTTTACTTACTTTGTTTCACACTTTTACTTACTTTGCTTTACACTTCTACTTACTTTGCTTTACACTTTTACTTACTTTGCTTTACACTTTTACTTACTTTGCTTTATTTTTTTACGATACAGCATTACATTTCATTCTTAAGCTCATAAATAAAAGAGGCCCGTAATTTGTGAGGTGGTGTTAGCGAAGCCTTCCTGGTGTTTCTCGTTAACATGGACTTTAAAGTTCTCTTAGTTCTTTATGTGATCGTCCAAGGAGTTCAAGGACAAGGTAAGAAATCATCACACGCTGTACTTTTAGACCCTTTCTAAAAGATGAATTAAGAACGGCAAAATTGCTTGATATTTTTCATGATGTAGAACAAAACTGAAAGTATGGTCATTATTTATCGAGGGTAATTATTAACCTGACTGAAAAATAACAATTGACCCCCTCCCCTTTAAGATCTTCAAATTCCTAGTGACCCTCCCCTGTTTAAATGACATTTAAACACACTCCCTAGAGAAAAGATTAGTATATGTTGTTATTTAGTAATAATTTAAATTAACAAAGTCAAAACTTGGATAAACAAATAGCTGTAATTCAATGTACGTAGTTCGTTTCAGGAAATTGCAGTTCTATAAGAAAAGCTTCTTTTTAAGAAAATTTGTTTTGGGCTTTGGCAACGCTAACTTAGTATAGTTACTTCGTAGGTTGTGATTTGTGTTTTCACATATTATAAATAGCTGATCAGATATATATTTCGGCAATTTTCCCGTTAACGCCTTAAACGTTACTATAATTTCACGGTTTTTTAATATCCTTTACACCGGTAACCAATTAAGATTAGCAAGTATTTCACTGGAACGAACATCATATGAATCACGCGTGCAGCTCTCCTTTGTAATTAGGATAATTTGGCAATGTGGGAGCTACACCCATATACATCGTAATTAGGTATTTTTGTATAACAAAAGATTTTACTCTTCTTAACAGTGATATATTCTGTGTAATTTTCTTCATTGTTCGTCAATGTGGTTATCAAATTTCAAGTGCTCATCGATGATAAGGCCAAGGGTTTTCTTGTATTTAACTATTTTTATGTTATACCCACCCAAGATAATTTTGGGGCTCTCATATGTACAATAACATTGATAGATCAAAGTCAAATTAAATTTAAATTTCTACTTAAGATTATGTGTAATTGAAGTTAAGCACCCCACTTTTCATCAAGTTTTATCATAGTCATATTTCTGGGACTAGGATTAGAATCTGAAATGTTCCGTTATGGCAAAGAGAGTTGTGAACTTCATTTGTATGCTATATTATATTTTTACATTGCTAGTTTTATTATGACATGGACATAACGTTTTGAGTATCATATTGGTTGACTATTAAAATGTTAAATGAAAAGATTCTTCATAATAACGGTTGTACCTAATCTTTAAGTGAATTAAAACAAATTCCTGTTTTAAAGCAACAAAATGTCAAAGGACTTACTTTTGACCCCTCTCTCCTTAAATGGTATAATGAATGATAACCCTCCCATTTTTTACCCTCAAACATCCCTGAATAAATAATGACCGGTCCCTAAAATGAAGAGTGCTGCGTAGGCAGTAGTTAGAAAATTTAACATATCGAAAGGGATGCATTAAAACTGCCGGGAATTTAACTAACGGAATACTGACGTTTCGATTGGAGCCCTTCATCAGAGTAGAATGTTAAAGTTAAAAAAAAGTAGAGCTATACGTGGTCGCTGTTAATATATATGTGTTCTTTCTGTATTTCTGCTCAGCATCTCTCTCTGATCTCATCTGACTCGTTTTCGCCAGAGCACTTGCTTTTATGCTTTCGCGCCTGGATACCTTTTACTACGTGATCATTCGTTTACTCCGTCCAATCGGCGTTTACCATGAGATGTGTCACGTCCGGTCGTTTTTTTCCACGCTCGTGCACATTTAACTTATTTAACTTACTTATTTTTACTTAAAATTTGTAAATGTTCATTTGAAAACTATGAACTATAAGTATATCATAATTATTTTGTAAACTAAAGCACTATTTCTGAGAAATGACCGAATAGAAAATGTGACGTCATACGTTGAATATCTACAGTTGGCATTTAAAACTTCTGTACACAAATCCTTGCAAACTGTAGAATGCAAAGTGCAACGAAATTCGTGCACGCAAGGACACTTCTTCGTTTTGTGTTCTGTCATAAACCAAATACGGCATCTTTGTATCCATTCTCACCTCCTGTCTTATTGTCCATTTATGTCAAAATCACTTACAACTGTTACGAAAAAAAATCGAAACGAACTACGAAGAACTGTTTTTAAAACTAAAGTTAAGTTTACATGGTGAAAACGTTTTACAGTTCATTAAAATAATTTGGACTTTACAAGAGAGCCGCAGAAAGTTGCTAACAATATATATATCTTATTAGATGTTTTGGTATGTAGTATCGCTGTATATTTTTACGGTTATGCTTTGTGACGAGCCCCCCCGCGGAGCAGGTCAAATACAAACAACAATGCATCTTCTATACCGATACTATATATTTTATCTAATTTATTATATTTATTATACAACTGCTTTTTAAAGTATTTTTGTGAGAAGAAAACCGGTCAACTATACACTTCTACTATACAAATAATAACCAAGTATCCAAATATCGCTGTATATTTGTACTCGTTTTTAGCGTTATTTGGACACTTTTTAACACAGTTGTATAATAAGTTGACATATTGTTCTTTTCCAAATTTATTAGATATGCTTAACATATGAAAAGGGTATTTTACAAACAATTTTTTCCAAATTTATGAGATATGTTTGATACAATATATGAAAAGGGTATTTTACAAACACTCGTAGAACCTTTGCTCAGTTTATAACTGATATAGAAAAAAAATTCTCACTTTTGCCATATTTTAAAAATCAAGTAAATTTTAAAAGAAACTTCACTATTTCTGTTTTATCACTAAAAATCACATGTTCGACTAAGCTACATTAATATTTTTTCATCCGTGTGTCATGAAACTTTTGAGAAATACAAATAAAAAAAATTTAACAATAATGAGTGGTGTTCCTCAGGGATCAATACTGGAACCACTTCTATTTCTTTTGTATATTAATGACATAAAAATAGCTCGATGTGTGAGATCGATATTAAGACTAGTACAGATGAAAATAGAGTCAAGCGATTTATAGTTTTTGAAATAATTTCATTCGTTCACAAACGACTGGCTATTAAATTATTTCTTTTAATTGTATATAGACATTCAACTTGGTAAGCCGTTCAGTATCCTACGTGGCTTTAAGCCAGCATTCGCTAGAGCAGGTGATTTAAGCCGCGTATTTTACCCGGTTAAGAATGAAAATTTGTTCAACAAAATCACGTATGGTCTCAACCAATCAGACTTTTGGTCCCGACATCAAAGCTACTAACCTTCTACGACTCATATAATTTAAAAGAGTTTTTTCGATGTGGCGTTTTGAAGAAGAGACTCGTGACGCCGCAGGATATATCGACACGGCAGAAAACACCACACTAACCTTAGCCACTCTTCTTGGAATATCTCCAGAAAACATGGTAGACAAAGCATACGTACTGGCACGTTATTGGAAGACTTTAAGTACCACAACTATGACCACAGGTGATCTCGCAGATGTCACGTCGTCTGCCGTTTCGCCTAATGCAACCGCTGACAACATCACGAAACTGTTCGCGGAACACGGTACCCATTACCTTTCTGGTTACGAGACGGGGGACATGATTTATCAAGTGTTCGTTTACGATACAGATGTTGGCGACGACCTTCAACAACATTACTTTCGAAATCAAGTCCTCTCCAGAGACGTCGACGTCGTCGCCTTCCGCCAATTCACACAACAAAAGTCCGTAGGAACTAACGGATTCTGTCACGAAGCTGGCACGATTAAGTCCGCCAGTGGGGATGCAACTCTAGCAAGTATTATACCTCAATTGAACGACGACATCTACCGGGTTTCGCACAGTATCCTCATGTTTCTAACTTCACGTGAAAAATATGAACTTGCGGACCAGCTAAATACTACGATTCCCATAAGACTTTTCTTCAAACCCATTATCAACAAACTCATACCAGTAAATGCAACATCCAAATCAAAATGGAGCAAGGTACTGGCAGTCGTTGTTTTTCAGAAATTTGGCTCCGATAGTTTACCCGGCTTTCCCACGATTTACGACAATCACGAGGCAAACGTTTACGACAGTTTCAATCCAGATCTGGTCACCCTAACTGCTACAAATTACGTCACGATAACGCGCATGACCTTCAATTTAGATAACTTCTTCGTTTACGATCCCAAATTTGTCACGCACCTGTTCATTTTTGCTGACGTTCTGAGAATCAGCGAGTCCACCAAGTTAAAACTTCCTGGAACCCAAAAGATATACCTGATATGCAGAGAGTTCGTCGCGTTGTCCGGGGGAGATGCCGTTCCCGAAATAATTGTTGGTTCTGATGAAGATTCCGAACCCAGCGTTAAGATCGTAGCAGAAGAATTCCGCGGCATCTTGAAATTGACGCAAGCAACGAGTGGTACACACTTCACGTACGACAGTGAAAGCGTTTACAAGACAGTCGATGATCCGAGTATTGCGAGCCAAAAGACGGTCAAAAGCGATAGCAGCATGAAATTAACCCACCCTGACAGGCAAACAATGCCAGAATTGTACCAAACAGGAGACGAGGGATCACTCGAAGCAACAATGCTGAGAAACAGTTTGGTTAACAGCGTTGAGTTAGCAGTGACCTCTACAGAAAGCATTTTAACTGTCCGTACTAGCCCTGAGTCTGTAAGCACAGCTCGAAAAAGTTTGATTTGGATAACGGATACCCTTACCAGAGATACAAAACCTTCCTCACCATTGTCCGAAGACCTTGAGGTAATAATTTTACCGATAATGATAATGATAACGACCATAAAACTAATTACAAACGTTAATTACAAAATTAATTGCAGGAAGTTACTAAATTAATTACATAAAGGTTCTAAAAAGCGTTAATAAAAATGTAAAGTAACCTTATAAATACAGAGTGTATCAGAGACCTTTAGAAATTATCCTATTGACTTCTAATTAACTTCTCCGTGCATAAAATTCGATTCAATTGTGTTTACGCACCCATGGGTTCAGTATAGTACTCAGGCATTCAAATTATAACAATAAGGTGAATTTCTAAAGGTCTCAGTTTTTTTGATACACCCTGTATAGGATAAAAACATCATGGTCGGTGTTTCATTGAAATTTCAAGACCTCTCGCTTGCCGCCTCTTCCTCGTCTTGAGACGTTTCGCGTTTCTAGCCGAGTTATTTTCTTATAGTTTGAATTTCAAATTCAAGACCTACACCAGGCTTTGATTATTGAATTCAAGACCTGAAGCTTTCAAAAACAGGTCTTCAATTAAATATCAAAACCGAATACGAACAATAGAAAATGGGTGTGGTACGTTTATAATAAAGATAAATTTCCAGCAAAAGATTCTCAATAATGACATAGTCGGTAAAAAGTATAGTTTAATGGCTACCACGGTAAAAACACAAATGAAGGGGCCTAAGGCCCTCCATACATTATTAATCTTGCCTCTCGCTTTTGTAATTTTTCCAGGTGGTATTGGGTCGAGCCCTATTGATAACCAAGACTCAGCTGACGGAATACGCGAAATCGAGGCTCGCTGTGCCCAGGTTGACATTCTCACAGTATAAACCTCTTTACGAAAGTCTCTTGACCGCGGTTAGAACGTACGAGACGCAATTCGAAATTGTGTCCGAGCGAATCAACGAACGCAAATATACCGAGACCATTACAACAACTCTCACAGAACTAAACGCAAATGTAAAGAACACCGGTGAATTCCTGGTCGAGCAAGCCGAAGTAAACGCACAATATCAAGACGATGTTTCAAACACCAACCAAGCGCTCCACGATTTAGAGAATGACCGAATCAGTCGGGAGCAAGGTAAAGCAGAGCAATTACTGCAAGAAATAGTGACCGTACAGGATGAAGTAAATGCCGCTGGGAAGAAGCTGGAGGAAGCATTGGATGATTACAAAACAGAGCAAATAGTATCAGCAGTCTTAAGTATCGTCCAAGTTGTCGGATCCTTGTTCACTGGTGCAGTTGGCTTGGCGACTATTGGCAAGGAAATTACAGGAGTAGCAAGAGTAGCAGAGAAAATAACGAACGTCGTTAAGATTATTGAACAAGTAAACAAATTGTACGACCTTGGTATTAACATGAGGAACGACATCGGTACGATCAATAGAGTATTGGAAAACATTCCAAGTTCAGAGATCAGTGAAGACAGTTTCCCAACCGCACTGGAATGGGACGATTTTGACAACGACATAATATCATACACAATTAGTGCTTCAGGACTTTCAAGTAAAGTGGCTGGAAAAGCACTCGATTTCCGACGTGTAGCACAACGATTGTCCGCTAGGGGCAGAAGATACGTGACGACCGCAGCTAATATAGCCAACATCAAGTACAAGCAAATACAGATTGAAATGCAGAGAGATCTTGCCAACAGACAAAATATTCGACTGAGATCCCTAAAGGAAACTTTGACGCAGAACGAGCTATCGGAATACGAAGCAAAAACTACAGATCTCTTTGAGATTGGAAATATCATAAAAATGAAAGATAATCAAATACGATCACAACTTGTCCAAACGCTTGCAGTAATGGATGCCGCCCTGCAGTATCACTACTTTCAAGAACCGACTCTGATAACAGGTTTTGACACTATGGCCATTCACGAAGCGGCGGTCAATCAGATGCGATCATCCATTTCAGCTTTGGAGGGTTATTCTTCCAGGCCCGTCAATCTACCACAGCCGATCGAGTATAACGTTCCCGCTGTTCCCGTGCGAGATCTCTTATCTGACGTCGGCTACAAAGTCGCTATCCCGTTGACCTCTCTTCCGTTCCGAGATTATGTACGCGTGCGCATTATAAGACTCGAAGTGCGTGCCGACGGCATTACGGCAGCAGCAAATGACACTGTCTACATTCAAGCCATCTCTTCCGGAAACGCATTCCAAGACAGAGATCTCAATCGTAATCGCAGACAGTACACCACTACGCCGACGGAGTTCCGCTTCGTCTACAATATTGCGACCGGAGAGACACACGTACCTGTTAATCCCACGGATGAGTTCTCATCGAAGTTGATAAAGATAACACCATTTGACGACTGGACGTTCCACTTGCCAAAGGTCACCACCAATCAAGGTGTTCAATTCTCCACCGTCCTGATGACAACACTGAGAATCAAGTTCTACGTGAATGTCATCTTCCATCCCGGGGCCTCGGATCGGAAGAAACATCGGTTGTTCCAAAGAACCCTCCAAAAGGACGACGTCTTAGGGAGTAAAGATAGACTTCTCTCGAACATGAACGGTCGCTCGTTGGTCAGTAACTGGGACGCGATAATGGCGGTGAACGCAGAGCGCGTGAATGAGATTTGGCAACAACAGTACGATGACAGAACTAACGAGGGGTTCGTTCAAAAAATCGTAACCGACCGTGCCTTGTCGTCTGAGAACCAAATTAGAAAGACCGAGACGAGATTGATGCTAGACGTCGGACCACCAAATATTCGGTTTGTACGAAACAACCAAAACAGAGCAACATTGACAATTAACATCTTAAGCGCAGCCATTGAATATTGGGAGACCAGTAAAAGAAGTGGAATCGTTGAAAACTTTAACGAAACCTTTACCACGAACGACAATTCGATTATAACTGCCAATATGAATTTACAACAACTGCGAGGTACGTTGACAGAAGAATCCAAAGTTGTTCTTGATTTAAGCAACGGTGTTTTTGATGTTGCAAGTATGCCATTTCCCTCTGGTGACCTAATGGGCATCAGGAACGATATTCAGAGCTACTTTACCACTAAGTTGGACTCCAGTCACTATGAGTTGGCGACAATCACTTACGAGAAAGTGCTAACACCAGCTAGCCTTGTGCCTGATAGATTTTACCTGGCTACGGGTGGTTTCACTAGCTTAGACAATTCAGGAAGTTCAGGCTTTGGAACGCTCTATGTCTTCATAAGGACTCGTTCATCCGGTGCTACCGCGACTCACGAGTCCCCACGAGACTTCAACGATCCACTGTCGATCGATAGCCAAATCATTCCGACGAATTACGAAGCAGCTTTGTTCATCCATAATAGAGTCATCTTCGAGGATATAATAAAGAAGGAAATCGAACGGAGTTTCCACTTCGGGGTTCATACGGCGATCCTCCCTGGCCAATCTATAAGCCCCAGCCAGCAATCGAAGTACGTCATCGGAAATTCAGATGCTAGACATAGTCTAAGCATGACACTAGAGTATGATCGTGCTCCAGACCAACGGTTTACCTTCACAATTCCTGCAAATAGCTTAACAGTCAAGTCTAAGAACAACGGAAGACAGATCGAAGTGAACTGGGTCAACAGCGGGATGAATGTAGAAGTTCCGTATCCAAGTCACCAATGCCAAGGACTTTTTTGCCATGACACTACCGAACATGTGACTGTTGCGTTCAACACTAATTACGTCAAGACTTTTGCCTCAGCCGTCGACAACGACCTTACCATTACATTCAACAGGGTGAGCGGGTCCGGATCAGGAACTAGTAGTGTATCTTCACTGACCTCGTGGTGGCACGGTAGCGATTTTAAGGAGACCAAGAAGCAAATCACATCCAGTGTTGACAACTACATGTCAGGTTTAACCAGTTTCAACTTCCGAAGCATCTCAGCGTTCGCTCTCACCCAGGTCGTCTTCCCAAACCAAAACGTATTTCATTTCACAGAGGTATATGTTCCAGGTGACATGATCATCCTCGGACCGGTCAGGTCATCCACAAACCCAGCAAAGTCGATGAAATCCACCTCAAAGAAGTCGGATAAAGCCATCTCTCAAAAGTCGAAGGAAACTATCTCTCAAAAGTCAACAAAGTCTATCTGGAAAGAATCACCGGATTCCATCATTCAAAAATCGAGGAAATCCACCTTCAAAAGGTCCACAGAATCCTATCCACCTCAACCAGCTCGATCAAATTCATCCCTCAAAAGTCGATCAAATTCGCCTGGAAGAGGCGAAGAAAATCCATCCCAAAGTGGCTAGCAATTCGGACTTGTGGACATAATTACTTTAGATCAGTATAATGAAACTTGATCTATATTATTGTTTCCTGTGTGGACTTGTGATGTAAAATTACTTTAGATTGGTATGATAAAACTTTATCTATACTATTGTCTCGATTGGTTTGGTTTTGAATGGTGTACTTCAAGTGAAATGCATGGGAATTAGAGGGCTCTCTAGAGAACTAGGGGAATTACAAGGAGAATGCATGACAATCGGAGATTACATGTGGACTACATGGGAATTAGAGGGACCAAAATTTGCATAAATTATGGGGAACCACTAAGTATTTTAACAAAATACAGAACAAGAGTAACTCCGAAATTGGAAGCATTTCGAATTTATATATTTCTACGTTTGGACTCGAGTGTAGTCATATATCATCAGGAATGCATGATGACTACACTCTAGTCGAAATTAACGTGGAAATAAACAAATTCAAAATGCTTATTGTTTTCGGAGTTACTATTGTTTTTGTATTTTACAAGAAGCATACCTCTTGGTGATTATGCAATGAAATTGTGATATCTGAAGCATAGTTCATTTTGATTGGACAATCAGCCTCTACCCAGGCGCATATCCTATCTACACGATACGACTTGTCTCCTCCCCTCTGGTGTCCACCAATTGGCATGTGGTTCATCCCTAAAGGTACGTTAGCGAAAGTAAATGTTAAATTATTTCAAACAATAGGTCACAGTTTACAAGAGATTACTGCATGCCAAATTACCAATAAGACAAACAATATCAAAGCTATTGTAAAATTCCACAATGATGGATTTACAGGGGGTTCGCACCTCCTGGTGTTCGCCAATTGGAAGGTGCAGGGGAGGTTGCCAATGGGCAATTTGCATGTTAGCAAAGCATCATGGGGAAAATGGTAACCTTCACTTGCGCGCGAAATGGCCGGGAGCGAGAATTTTGCATGTGAGAAATATCGCTTATTTTTAACACTTTTTTCGTAGCGTTTGAAAATTTTAAATCAAGGAACGTCTTTGTAATGCTATAAAGTTTGTTTTGACTCAAGCACAGCGAAGTCGAAACAAAAATTGACGAGAAGAACCGAGGAGCGAACAATGTGCTCACAAATACGTTCCGAGAGGAAGGTTCTTCCCAACATTTTAAGGTGAGTACGCTAAGTAAACATCGGACTGCCCACCATTTTGACCTACAAATATGTGCGTGTTGTTTCTCGATGTATATCTTGTATTTTGACAACGATCGAGTAATTCCTGCGGATTTCTTCGCTTGTTGAAATCGACTAATTCATGAAAAAATGTCTGTCGATCGTTCGATTAGCATGGCGCTCAAACACAATGTTTTCAAAGAGACCTTAAAATGTTTTGGCGCGAACTAAAGGCAGTTCAAACCGGTTGTTTCTGCCCCGGCTCCGTTACTTTGTAAAAACGCCAAAGAGAAAGCATTTTGCCTCTGTTGTCGCTTATTTTTCTGCTCCTTTGTTGTTGTGGTCGGTTTATTTCCTGTCAAAATAAACAAGTAGGTTTTTAGTATTAAAATATTAGGCTGTAAATATATTAAATTCGTAGTTATATTAGCGTAGGGAAAACCGTTTTAAATTTGCATAGGTAGTAGAATATAATATAGTCAATTTTTAAAATGTACTTATTTATAGTATTAGGTTTTTTTCATCTTCAGGCAGGCCCTAAGGATTAAATTTGTAAATAGTAAAATACATAATTAAGGTATAGGTTTAACTAATATACATTTTTTTAATGGATATTGAGCCGGGTACTTCATCGGTGACAGATAAAAGCGACACAGAAGCTGCATGTTCTGAAAGAAAATATAAAGGAGGTGGAACAACTTGCTGTATTCCAACATGTGGTAGCAACACTAAAATAAATCCTGAACTCTCATTTTACCAAATTTCAACTGACAAAAAGCTCAGAAAGATGTGGTTGCATTGGATTGGACGAGCTAATTTTACACCAAACAACCATCACAGAGTTTGTTCAAAGCATTTTGTGGGTGGCAAGAAGATATGTCTTCACAATGTTCCAACTATAGTGCAAAAACTATTACTGCCCATTCAACCGAAACCCAGAACAACATCTAAATACAGAAATAGAAACAACACAATTGAAGAGAGTCATGAGATAGAAGATTAGCCAACAACTAGAGAGGACAGAATTTCAGAACTTCAACAGCTGGTTGAAAACCTTCAGCAGAAAGATCAAAAACAACAAGAAGAGATATCCGATCTAAAGGGAAAAGTCGAACAGTGCAGTTTTTCTATAGACCACATTAAAAATAATGATAGCAATATAGATAGCGATATCTTTGCCCTGCATGTGAAAGGTTACAATATATTGGATCTTAGAATGCTACAAAGTCGACAGAAAATCGACAAAAATGTGGACCAAGGAGGACATTATCACCAGAGGAAGAGTTATTCTTCTGTCTTGTAAGATTTAGATTGGGTTTGCTCGAGAGGGACTTAGCCAACAGGTTTAACGTATCCGCATCCCAGGTGTCGAGAATTTGGGTTACCTGGCTTGATTTTTTATACAGACGTTTACGGTCCATGCCCATTTGGCCTTCTCAAAGTATGTGAGAGAAACCTCACCACCAAGTTTCAAGGAGAGTTATCCAAACACAAGAGTCATAATCGACTGCACAGAGTTATTCATTGAAACACCTTCTCAACCAAGAAGCCAAAGTGCTACCTTTTCAACCTACAAAAACCATAACACCGGTAAAGGCTTGATTGGTATTGTCCCAAGAGCAGACTTAACATTTGTTTCAGAACTGTATGCTGGTAATACATTTGATAAGCAACTGACAAATGACTGCGGGATCTTGAAATTATTAGAACCAGGTGATGAAGTGATGGCAGATAGAGGCTTTGAAATTGAGAATGATTTACCACAAGGCGACAGTGTCGTTGAACATACCCCCCTTCCTTGGTGAGCAAGCACAATTTTCGAAAGAGGATGAGACTAAAACTGAGATGGCTATCCAAAGAATTAAAAGCTTTCGCATTCTCAAACATGACTTGCAGATATCTATGGCTTCAGACTTAAACAAAATTTGGGTTATTTGTTCATATTTAACTTTGTTTTTCAGGCCATTAATTCAACTACATGAAGAATGAATTCTATGTTACTGTATATGATAGACTCAAGACAGTTCAATGTTTTTCTGACTTTATTAAGTACAGTTAGTAGTGTGTCTACTATTTAAATTATGTTCAGTGAACATATAATTATGTTATAATACAGCAACAGTATCTGGCATCAGATAATTAAAATAAAAAGTTGTTAGTTCAGGTAAAGTACACTTTTCCCATTCAACTTTACTAAAATAAATCCTTTCAACATGAATATCACTTACAGTATATACAACAAAGTCTACGAAACACAACTGGCAAATAGCCATAACGCCTTGCACTTGATAATAATATACATGATTCTTTTTTAGACACGGCTTTCCATTCACTATCTCTAAACAAAATGATTTGTCACTGCATGCATTGATGATACTCATCCCAGATTTAGATGCAGGGCATTTTACCTGCACAGCTCCATACATTGACTCTTATCCAATATTAGAGCATCTGGACTAGCACCAAGCCATGGCCACATTGGATTGACCACTAAACCACAGGCTGAGCAAAGCTACGTGCTCGTTGATCTCATCTGTATATTCATGGTACTTTACCAACGCCTTCTGTTCGTTCTCGATTCCCCATTGACAACTTGCATTCTTTATTTGACTTGGCTTAGTAATCTTGTTCACAATAGTCTTTGGGTAGATTGTTCTTCTCCTCTTCACTGCACAACCAAATAATTATGAAGTCAACCGACATTCTCTCTGTTTATACCACTTTGCTTCCGCGTGTTCTTCTCAATCTCTCTGCATCCCTCATTATTAACAAACAATTTCTCCATAATATATTTTTCACAACTTTCTTTGTCTGGAACACGAGTACAATCTAAATTCTGAGTTAAATATTTTGGAATACTAGATCTAACCGCTGTTTGGTCCAGTTTGTCACCCACTTCCCCTGCCTTCATTATGCGCTGTCTAGATGGTAATTCGTTTGCAGTAAACTCACAAGGTTCAAAATTGGTGTTGCCTAGGATACCAACCAAATGACAAGTACTTCGTGCTTTTTTCAAGCTAGTTTTAAGCTGCTCCAAGTCATCCTTTGACACCTTCTCTCTTCTTGAACAGTAGTCATCCCTCTTCCATTCTGGCACTGGGCGTTTACGTCCTTTTTTGTCCCTATCATACGAATCCTGGGGGGAAATCTGGTCCTCGAAAAGCAGGGTTGCTTGTGTTGTGTTATTTCTCGGGACATGCCACTTTTGTAATTCCTGGGTGCAGGATTTATCATCTGGTACATCTGAGAGTCCAAGTTCAATATAATGGAGAAGCTGGTACAAAGTAGCCGCTACATGTTAGCAACAGCCACCAGCACCAGCAGGGCAATAGCATTTTGCATAGGCAATATGTCCTGAATGTTTATGAAGGTGGACATAAACAAGGTACTGTTTTTCTTCATTTCTGCATTTACATGGCACCGTACAAGAAAATGGACTGCTTCATTTCCTTTCTTTACATTGAACTGCCTTGGATAATCAGCTTTAAATAGTTTGTATCTTTTCTTGCGTTTAAATGCCTCGGCAGGCTTGCCATCAGGTGTTTGTTTTTCTTCTAGTACCAAATGGTCTTCCAATTTTTTGTACGAGAAGCCAGGAATAAACTTTAAACTCTTTGTCAAACCATCTCCCAATGCTGCCAAATCTTTATCTACCACCGATGAAGTACCCGGCTCAATTTCCATAAAAAAATTATATTATTTAAACCTATACCTTAATTATGTATTTTACTATTTACAAAATTAATCCTTACGGCCTGCCTGAAGATTAAAAAACCTAATTCTATAAATAACTAAATTGTAAAAATTGACTATATTATATTCTACTACCTTTGCAAATTTAAAAAGGTTTTCCCTACGTTAATATAACTACAAATTTAATATATTTACAGCCTAATATTTTAATACTAAAAACCTACTTGTTTATTTTGACAAGAAATAAACCGAGCACAACAAAGGAAGCAGAAAAATAAGCGACAACAGAGGCAAAATGCTTTCTCTTTGGCGTTTTTACAAAGTAACGGAGGCGGGGCAGAAGAAACCAGTTTGAACGGTCCGATATTTACTAAGCGTACTTACCTTAAAATGTTGGGAAGAACCTTCCTCTCGGAACGTATTTTATGAGCACATTGTTCGTTCCTCGGTTCTTCTACCGTACATTTTTGGTTGGATTTCGCTGTACTTGTGTCTTGAGTCAAAACAAACTTTATAGCATTACAAAGACGTTCCTTGTTTAAAATTTTCAAACGCTACGAAAAAAGTGTTAAAAATAAGCGATATTTCTCACATGCAAAACGCTGGCTCCACGGCGGCCATTTCGCGCGCAAGTGAGGTTACCATTTTTCCCATGATGCTTTGCTAACATGCAAATTGCCTATTGAATACAGAACAATAGTAACTCCGAATATATGGAACATTTTATTATATATTCTACACTTCGACTATGCTTTGGTCATCAAAAAATAAAATAAAATAAAATGTTTCATATACTCTGAGTTACTATTGTTTTCCATTTTATAAAAATACTCAGTTGTTCCTGTAATTTTCGTTGCCAATTGCTTGTTAAAGATAAAAGGATGTCTGCAAATATGCTTATTTTGATCTTTTGGGCCATTTGAGGCCTCTCTGACCGTCTGATGAACCTTAAGTTTTTAACATACTTTGCCACCCCCCAACACTACTGTAGCTCAGCTGTAGGTCCCTCAGCGGCGCGATCCACTGCGGCGCGATCCCTGCCTAAGTCGTACCCACGACTATTCTATTCTGCCAAATATAGTATTAATTAAAGCCATGATAAACAAAACTTTGAAAGTGTTTTTGTGTTCGCGGAGATACTAGCTATGTTTTGGCAAGCCATTTCTCCATCGAAAACGAAACGTGAAGCCATTTTGTCTTTCTCTGGAACCGAGACAGTTAGCTCAAAACATATCTGGAGTAATATATTGGATAATCAAAGATGGCGGGAATTGAAGGAGCTTTTGAACGCCTTTATCAAAATGGTGCGTAAATATTCAAGTTGAAACATCGAGAAACATCAAGTTTATATGAAGTTTAGTTCTGTTGAGACAGTTTTTCTCTTTCTACAGTATAGAAAAGCAGCTAGGATATATAGAGAAAGCCAGTAGCGTAGCCAGCCCGCCGATTTAGTCCCGCTATGCAAATTTGTTCGTGTTAATTGACGGTGAAAACAATCAATTTCTACAGAAATTAATGATAATGATTTGAAATTTGCATAACGGGACCAAATCGGCGGGCTGGCTACGCCATTGGAGAAAGCACTTACACAAAGCCAGAAGGAAAATTAGAAATATTGAAATAATTCACATCGACAGCATAGTTAAAACCGAAAGTCGAGCAAATATATTCGGTGAATCTTATTTTTTATGCTGTATTGTAGAGTTTGAGTACATTATATATACTAATATTTAATTGATAGATTTTCTTCTTGGACTTTTAAATGAATTTTTGACAACCAGAAGTCTAGTTTAAAGTGAAAAACCGGGATTAAAACAGTGAAAATAAACTTCGCGAAAGGGCGCCGTATTGGCTTCAACCAATCATAGAGAGTTCTCTATGGAGTTAGCGTTGCAGTTTGCGCCATTTCGATAATGGAGCTGGGGACACGTACAAGCTTGGGCTGCATGTCCGCCATGTTTGGCTTCAAAACGTACAAGCGAGTTAGCATTTCACTTCTCACACATTTCAATGCGTCCAATATCCACTCGTGAGCCGCAATCTTTGGCTTAACTTCTCTTATTGGCCGAATTACTGAAGTTCTTAAGGCATTGTTACACGATGCAATTTTCCATGCACCTTGTCGCGTGACGCCGATGTAACGGCATGATAATTAAGGAAAAATCATTGAAGTGCGACGTGGGACCATGTTTTGTATTGTGTGGGTCCTTTTTTACTTAACATGCGTTTACGTCAGCGTTGCGAGACAAGTTGCATGAAACAACAGCACCGTGTAACAACAGCACCGTGTAACAACAGCGCCTTTATTCCAGATATATATAGAGCTCACTGCTTTGGCTTCACTTTTCATATTGGCCAAATTACTGAGTTCTTACTCCAGATATATATAGAGCTCACTGCTTTGGCTTCACCTTCCTTATTGGCTAAATTACTGAAGTTCTTACTCCAGATATATATAGAGCTCACTGCTTTAGCTTCACTTTTCGTATTACTGAAGTTTCTACTCCAGATATATATACAGGTCACTGCTTTGGCTTCACTTTTATTATTCGTCAAATTACTGAAGTTTTTACTCCAGATGTATATAGAGCTCATTGCTTTGGCTTCACTTTTCTTATTGGCCAAATTACTGAAGTTCTTACTCCAGATATATTAGGCCGTGTGCTGAGGCACGAAAATGTGGCAAGTTCATGTATAAATATAAACATCTTGTAATTTACCTTATCACAACCCGCAGTACCCGCATCTATATATATATACATGCATGAACTTGTGGTTAACGCTTGGCAACTGGTCTCAGTAGCTCAGTGGTCAGAGCGCTACAACGGAATCGCAGGGCCGCAGATTCAATTCCTGTCGGAGGACTTAGAGTTGCATTTTTCGCAGCCGTTCCCGTGCAGGTCTAAAATATTGTATATAATATTTCACTCGAAATATCCATCCACCTAAACCTTCTATACATCTGTACTATAGCAGATATTTTGATATTGCGTGTGTTGTCTGACCGGAGAAGATAAATAATAAAAATAATTGTGTGTTGTCTTTGACTACGCGTTTTTGGTGTTCACTTGGCGCCACATTGTCACTGACTTTGCCCTCTATTTCATCTAGATTATCCAAGTGATTTGAGGGTTCTTGGTGTACACTTGGCACCTCATTATCACTGACTTTTCCCTCTATTTCATCTAGATTATCCAAGTGATTTGAGGGTTCTTGGTGTACCTTTTTTGGTTGTTTTTTTGGAAGGCCAATAAAATTAATATTTTCATTTAAGCCGAATTTCATCTTATTAGTAGAGACCGTGTTATGACCGTGTTATGACCGTGTTATGACCGTGTTATGACCGTGTTATGACCGTGATATGTTATTATATCCGGCTATCGTTTAATAATAATTGAGCTTGGGACTAGAATAACTCCAGGTGTAATAGCAACATTTAGAATTACGTTTGTATCCTGAATTGCTATTCGCATATTTGATAGTGTTACTGTAGTGTCAGTCTGTATAATTGCGTCGCCCACAATTTTTCGGAACACATCTTGTGTTTGTAATGACTTTGCCCCTTGACCAACAATCCGCCATCTATTGCGCGTTTGTGCACCTAACACAGAATATACGTAACCTTTGCAACTCTCCTGTAATAGCTTAATACCTGTATCGGTCAAACCAGAGCTCTTGTTCAATATAATACGTGTAAAATCACTTTTACTAATCAAATTCTTTCCCTCTAATTCATAATACTGTTTGCCATAGTATCCTCGTCCATTTATAACCCAATCTCGAACATTTGTGACACGTTTCTTATGATGCGCCAGCAACTCTCGTTTATATAGTCCTAGTGATGCTCTGTTTCCCTGGTCATGGACCAATTTCCATGTACCCTTTTTTGGTATCCAATGTTTTACTACTTCTAACTTATCAAGGTATGGCTTTAGTAAATCTGGATACGCAACGAACCGTTTGTTCCAAAAATAGACGTGAAAGTTCACAATGCTGCTTGTGACACTAGGTACATCGTTTGAGTACTTAAATCATATAAGCATATAACCACGATAATCATATAACCACATAACCACGATAATCATATAACCACATAACCATATAACCACATAACCATATAACCATATCACCACATAACCATAATAACCATAAAATCACATAACCATATAACCACATAATCACATAAACATATAACCACAAAGCCATTAAACCATACAACCATATAACCACATAATCATTAAACTATTAAACCATATAACCATGATATAACCACGTAACCGCATAACCATATAACCACATAACCATATAAACACATAAACATATAAACACATAACCACATAACCATTAAACCAATCTTGACTTCAATCTTTGGAAGATTGCTCATAAAGTAGCCATTTTGATTTACGTATTCCTTGAAATTGTGTAGGTTAGTTGTTTGTACTTTGGAATATGAACTAATGTAGTTATGCTCAGACTTTGGCACACTTTGAACTTTTCCTCCAGTGAGCCATATTGATGGTCGCTTATCGTAGTTTGTATATAAATACTTATACCAATCAGGATTATAAATAAAGGTATCTGAGCTCGTGTCATAGCTCGTTTCTTCGTCTATCTTAAAATATGAATTTCTTACTATCTATTAGCTTCTGATAACTTGCCTTGGACATATAACCTACCGTATGTTATAAGAATGCGCACATTCACAGTTCTAATTAATAGCAGCAACGGCGGTGGCCGTCAGATCATCAAACTCCAGAAGCCACTTGTTACAACATCATACAGCAATAACTTTGTAAAAAAGGCAACTATATTTTGGGAGTATGAAAAAATTAAGGCCAGAGCTTCCGAAATACACATGAATATCATGCAATCACCTAATCCAAACATTGAAAATATTATTAAAATAAGTAATTAGCTAATTGATGCACAAATTCAAATAATGATTATATGTCGACAAATCCACAGATACTCCCAAATCATGAACATTGTAGTGTGATAGTTATAGAATAGGTCAATCAATCATAATCAAAGACTGAATATTGCAGGACTAATAGTTATCAAACATTTTTATAGTTAATGACCCAAGCTGTTGATATAAAACCATATTTGTAAAACACAAATCAAACAACATGTTTTTGTGGGAGAAGGGGTTCTGAGGTATGAAGACTCATATTATGACAAACATCATGCCTACTCACGTCACACCCTAAGCTGAAACTGATTGACTGAACTGAATGCTCTGACCATAAAGCAGAGCCTTGCCAGGGGTAGCCATTCCCTGACGACCCTGAACCAAGAAACACTTGGACAGTTCTTAACCTGACCAAGGGGAATGAAACCCCTATATGGACAGTCCTTAACCTGACCCAGGGCACTAGACCCATATGGGCAGTCCTTAACCTGACCAAGGGCGATAAACCCCTATGGACAGTCCTTAATTATATGGTATGTGTGACGTATAATGAGTCTATGGTCAATGAAGTCGACATTTTGGAGACTTCAACCCGAACCGCAAATATATTATACAATTGAAATACCAAACTTGACAAAAAGTTGATTAAATATGTACATAGTAAAGTGAATTCCATATCTATCAGCAATAATCCTTGCGACTCTTTACACCCGTCCTTCAGGTTTATGGTGTTGACAATGGTAACAATGGCTGCTTCTATTTTTATCATAGTTCTTATTTCCATAATATTATAGATATCAAATAATAGATCTATTATTTTTATAACAATGTGCAGTTTTGAAAAACACACTGAAGGTAAGCCTCTGCAAAGCCAATATCAGGTTAGAAAGAGAAGAGGTGGGTGGGTGGGGGAAAAACTATTATTAAGTGTTCTCCAGTTTTTTTTAGACCTACTTACTTTTACTTGAGGACAGGCGAAATCGAATGAAATTATTATTATCAACTATGTTTCAAGAGGGTATTTACACATGACAGTATGAAAAACTGATAAACCAGTGGCCCTCCAACCATAAAACCTAAGCTAGCTTACAAAGCTAAGAAAAGAATAAAATACATTCAGAATATAAATGGTAGCAAAGAATACAAGTCTACAAAATTTAGAGATCGATGGTGAATTCATCGATTTCTCTATATTTGCCTCTAGAATACTTAAAAACTAATTTGATTGACCTAAACCTGGTTGTTCTGTTGAAATGTCTGAAAATATGAACGATTTTCCCAAGAAGCCATTTCGAACGGCCGAAATCATCAACTATGTTGTGTTTCCTTTTTGTGATTTTGGAGGTGGGTTCTTATGATATGGCTCCTGATTTCAGTTCATTTCGCTTCACTCGCATGTGAGAAAATTGCAGTTAAAGTTATAGACTGGCAATTTGCAGTCTGTAGAGCAAATGAAAACACAGCCAAAAAGCTGTAAATGATTTATGTGTTTTCATGTTGGTCTAATTGGAAACAAATTGGCATCACTATATTATAAAAACAATGAAAACACTCGTGCAATTGCTGGTTTAAATCATTTGTATACAACTAAAATTGATCAAACATTACAGGACACTTTTCTTGATACAACGTCACCTCATTCACTGAAGAAATATATTACTTTCTTCTGTTTTAGCTAAATTGAAAACATTATATTTTCGTTCTTCTTTTAAAAATGTATGTTTGAAAAACTTTAAACAAAGGAACGATCAGCAAATCTAATGGATTATACTTATAGCGATTCCAAACGGCATGGAGTTTGTGATTGAAACGATGTATATGGGCCGAATATATAATGAAGATGGTCTAGATAAACCTTTTTGCATCTGGATGTAACCGTTCTAGCTTAAAGTATTTAATTTCAGACCTACCTTTTTGCTAAATTCATATTCATGGTAGTCACATTCATCACTTTGCTCGAATAGAGAGATATTATTGTCCTTCTTTTCTGAATTCAATTCACATAATTTACCACCGTTACAAATATTTAACAATTAGACAACGAGGCCGAGTTGGCTATGAGCGAATAGTCAACGAGGCGAAGCCGAGTTGACTATTCGCTCATAGCCAACGAGGCCGAGTTGTCTAATTGTTTTAGTATAAACTATAGCATTTATTGAGAACTAGGGAACACAATACAAAAGTAAACAAAAGTATTAATATTAATTTTAAACGTGAATTTTCACGCCATTGTTTTGAATTTTGCTATCACTAATAGTCTACGAGTAGCGTAGCCAATCAGAACGCAGGAAAAGTGATAGTCTATTACTAAGTTTATACTAATATAGGATAGACAACGACAGTTCTTCATACAGACGATACAGTTGACGTAACATTCAAGCGGTCTGCTGATTGGCTGGCTCTCGATAACACGTATTAGTTTAGGAAAGACGTGTTGATCATTCTTGTTGAAAATTTTTCACAGCAATCGCTGGTGTCCGCAGAGCTTTGTACGCAGGTTGTCAATGAAAGGCAAAATATAATTACAGTCTTAATTAGGAATCTTCCAGCTGAAAATGCCATCTTGCCTTTTAGTTTTACCTTGAAAAAGATAGTTTAATTTGGCCTTGACAACGAGCCTTGTTTAAAAGCTAGACATCCTAGAGAAGGAAAAATTGATCGTAGAAACTTGTTTGCCGTACACACGAACAAATAGACTCGTCAAGAAACTTTGTCAAGGAAAACTTCCTCGTCTGTACTGGGCTTTATAGCCACTTTGGGTCCCTTGTATCATGGTAAATTTTCAAAATCAATCATAGAAATGTTGTGTAAAATACTGTGGACGCTGTCGCCATAACAACGGAATGTTGTTAACGGACACAATTTTCACTCCAATTTTCAGTTCTTCAATCTATTCACTATTGTCATGGGAGATGAGAAAGTTTCATTTAATTCCCATTTTTGAAGAAAACACCTCCTAGGAATTTGAGAAGAACAAAAACAACGGCTAAACAACAATTTCAAAAAATTGGGAAGAAACAAGTCCGGAACAAAAACGTTATCTAGCCTCTAGGAATTCAAAATGACAATTAAACCAGACGAATCTTTTGAAACTTGCTTACTTTGAACAATAAATTTCAAGCTGCCATTTTTCTTCGGAATCATTTTCTTTCCGATTAGAACGAAGATATATATGTTAGTTGAATTACTTTGACTAAAAAAAATTTGAAACGCCCGTAGGAATACAATGACAATGTAAACACTCAAATTACTAAACATTGGAACAGACTAAACGATCATTAATTTTGATATTTATGGCACCCATGTTTAATTATATTAACCTGCATGAAGTCTGGAACTTAGCGTGACTGTTGCTTGATAGCTAATTGCTTGTCAACAGCATCTGAATTAAGAATGCATTCGCGTCCCTGCACTGGATTTCATTAAAAATTAGTGACTAAACCTGCAGCTTATGTTGTTGCACAATTCTACATGTATTTTTAACTCAAATTTTGTAATATCAAGCATAATTAATCGCCATATTTGTTGAGGTTTTGCACCAAACCAAAACAATTAACCATTCAATGCAAAAGCAGGGTCACTGAAGCCGTTGTTATATTTTTGTTTTTGCACAGTTATACAAACATATTAAGTGAAATGTCTTGTTATGTATAAAGCTATGGCTTTCCTTGCCCAATCTATTCAATTGAAACTACATCTCTTTTAAAAAGAGAAGCTCTACTATACGGTGCAACTAAATTTACATTCCATTTCATTCCAATGTTTTAGACTAAAAATACATACCAGTAGGTTATTGTTATATAATGTGAAATTAATTTTCACATATGAGCCTTTAATTTATATTTTGGTTTGTGAAAGAACATGTGAAACGCAAATTTCATATGTGAAAATTCTCGGTAATGAGTCGGTAATGTTTTGATGGTAGCCTTCTGGAGCAAGAGTTTCGAATTCGATCTAATGCTGTAAGATGATGGAGGTTTGATACTTATAAGTTCAGAAATATAGTTAGGTGCCAGCCAATGAAGTGCTTTAAAAACAATTAGTAGAACTTTAAAGTCTATTCGAAACTTAACTGGAAGCCAATGTAAATCCTTCAGAGTTGGAGTTATATGATCGAACCGAGAGACATTACATATTAATCTCGCTGCTGCATTTTGCACACGTTGGAGCTTGTTAAGCTGAGTCGAAGGCAAACCATAGTAAAGACTGTTAGAATAATCTAAACGGCTTGTCACAAATGAATTGATTAATATTAGAGCGGTTTCATGTGTCCGAAACTTTATTATCCTCCTGATGTTAAATAGATGGGAAAATGCCGCTTTGCAGCATTTGTTCACGTTTGTATCACATTTCATTTGGGAATCAAGCCAAAATCCTAGGTCTTTAGCTTCACTAGACGCAGTGACATAAGAATCACCAATACGCAGGGTATCAAAATTAACTTTTGCCAACTGTTGTCGTATTCCAATGATAAAAAAATCAGTCTTACCGTCGTTAAGTTTGAGTTTATCATTTAGCATCCATGTCTTAATGTCATCAATACAATTTTCCATGGCAGTAACCGCATATTGAATCTGGTTCGAATGAAACGTACAGTTGATTATCATCCGCGAAAGCATGGGCCTCAGGTAAGTGACTTTCCAAAATCTGGAACAATTTGGACACATATAGAACAAACAGAAGTTGGCCAAGACAAGATCCTTGGGGCACGCCATTTTTGAGATCAAACACTTAGATGTACCACCATTTACAGAAATGAATTGCGAACGGTTAGAAAGATAAGAGGTGAACCATTTTAGTACTTGGTCTTTGATGCCAAAACTGGAGTTCAATCGGTCGAGCCGATTTAATGATGGTCAGCAGTGTCAAATGCAGCACTCAAATCCAAGATTACAAGTAAGGTAGCACGCTGATGGTTCATGTTCATTAGTATATCATGCTTAACACGTAGTAAGGCCGTCTCCGTACTATGATACTTCAGTGCGGTAAGCCGGTTGTGCCTTGGGGTAGAGTTGGTATAAATTCAAGTAGTCATTTGTCTGATTGAAGACAGCACATTCTGTTGATTTAGACGTAAATGTAAGGTTACTGATAAGGCGAACATTCTCAAAGACCATTTCTGTGTTTGATTTTTTAAGTTATGGCTGGACTAATGCTTGCTTCCATTCATCACAAAAAACACCAGATTGTAGTGATAAATTAATCATTCTGGTAATCACAGGGAGGAGCAGTGGCGCCGTGGCCGGGGGGGGGGCAGGGGGGGGCATTGCTCGCACTAGGCAATAACAAACAACACGTGAATGTTATATTGTTATTGATATGTAATGCCATTAAGCCAAATCATCAAAAACGTCGGAAAGTTGAATGTCTCCTTTGTCAGACAACATTTGACAGCGATTATCGCACACGCCATAACAGAAAGTATCACGCTGATCGGTTAAAGAAACACCAGCACATTCCCTACAAGCATGCTGGGGCTCCTGCAAATCCCTTTCAGGTTAGTTCGTGACATTAGTTATATAAACTGAATAATTTTCAGTTGGGACGTAGATGTACGAAGACACTGACAATTTATAACAGTCCGAGGTGAAGTATGCCGACGATAAATTGTTTACGATTTACGTCGATTAAAGCCCGACAGCTCGTGTAGGAACTTTCGAATCGTCGCGAATAAATTACAATATGTGTTTACGACAATAAATACCTGTTTAGTTTTAATTTAAACAGAGCCCATCAGCCCATGCAGTTATGTTTATAAAAGCTTAGCTACATTCATAATTGTGGCAATGACTAATGGCAATGTGTATATCTATTAATAAAAAACGGACAAAAACAATTTGACAATTATTTGTTTCTATTATTTTTGCTCAAAATACATGCAGATGGTATTTTAGGGACAAAGATAAAACATGTATACGGACAGACGGATGAGTGGCGGACGGACGGGTGAACGAGTTGCGGACCGACAGGCGGATGAAAGTCGTCCGCATTTTATCCTTCCCGGTATTATAGTTGTATAATACTATAGTATCAACAGATATTACGTCACTTTAAGCATTCACTTATTAATATTATCACAAGTTGTTTGACTAGAGCTGATAGCGAAAATGAACTCAATCTGCTTTTCCGCTGCGAATAAGTCATTCCGTATTTGCCCCATTTCTATAATAAAATTTTACTATGAGTTCTTATACAGTTATATCTACTTACTAAGGCTGCGTGTTCGTCATCGACATCGCAACTCGCAAGAACTATCTTCTTCTAGCCACCAAGAGTCTGGGATTGGGACTATTACAAGGGGAGAATTTTTCGAGCAAGAACATACAATATCGAGCCCTATCCTATTGACCGTGACGTCGCAATCCGCAACGATCCCGTCACGTGATAACTACGAGAAGGCCGACAAAAGCAAAGATCCTCCAGCTTGCCCCCAGTCTGTCGACTCGGTTGACAGCAATAATTATAGCTAGTGCAGAAGTGGAATTGTATTCCGTCGATGTAGAAGAAACGGTAAACGAATTCGCCAAAGAAGCAAGTTGCGAAATTAACAGAGAAAAATTGAATTCTGTCGAAGCAGAGGAAACTATAGACCAATTGGCTAATCAAGCAAGTCGCGAAATTAACAGAGAAGAATTGAGTTCCGTCGAACAAGGGGAAACTATAGAGGCTAATGAAACAAGTTGCGAAATCCACACAGACATGAACGATCTGGCCCTATACATACACAGCATAGAAAAGCTTGATCTTGCTACCAGAAAGCGATTGATTTCACGAGGACCGTTTCAGCCAAAAGCACATGAAATGAACGAGAAGCAATTCCCCAAATCAAGATGTGGTTCTCATGATCGTTCTTTCAATGAAAGCTGGTACCACATAAACGTTGGAAAACATAATTTTAAAAGAAAATGGCTGTCATATTCACCAAAAGAAGATGCAGTTTTTTGTCACTTCTGCATTTTTTTGTCGCAATAATAAGGAACAAACGTTCACGAAGATTGGTTATCGTGATTGGAAAAAGGCCAATGAGAAGTTTGCAAAGCACGAAAAATCTCAATGTCATATTGACGCAACAGTTGATTTTACTCATTTTTGTTCCCACATTCCCGTCAATGAACAACTTTCTAACGAAGCCTCAAAGGTGGAGACGGCAAGGCAAGAGAAGGTTAGAAAGAACAGAGAGGTGATGAAAAGACTGCGGGAATGTACAGTATTGCCATGGATTGCACTACCGACAGTTCCCATGCAGATCAACTGTCGATTATTATCCGTTACTTAAATAAGTCTTTGGACATTGTTGAGCGATTAGTGAGTATTCAGCGAGTGAAAGACTCGTCTGCCAAGGGATTATTTAACACTCTTCAAGAAATGTTAAAAGAGAGTAGTCCGCCGTCGGACAGTCCTATGATGGTGCATCTGTCATGACAGGAAAGTACAAAGGAGTGAAAACTCTCGTTCAACAGGTCAATCCACAATGTTTATTCATTTGGACATTTGATCATGTGCTGAATCTTGTTATAATGGAGGTGCCTTCTTCTCGCAATCCAGGAAGCGTAGCGACATTCTTGAGGAGAAGCAACAAGAATCCTATAAATCATACTCTAATACTTTAACTCATTTGAAAGAATTGAGTAAAAAGTTATATTTTAAAAATAAAATAACAAATATTCAAGGTAATATAAAAGAAACATGGAAAGTTATTAACCAAATAGTTAAAATAAGGTCTAAAGGTTCCATTACTCCAGACAAGATAAATAATAATGGCGTTGAATTTGATCAACCGCAGGATATTGCCAATCAATTCAACATCTTCTTCAGAATTCAACATCTTCTCAAAAATGTTAGAGAAATTAATGTGCAAACGCCTATTATCATATTTGAATAAAAAGGACATTATATACAAATACCAATTTGGATTTCGGAAAAACCATGCAACAACGTTGGCATTAATTGAAATTATTGACAATATTCTTAATGCCATGGATAAGGGGCTTTATACTTGTGGAATATTTATTGATTTTTCAAAGGCATTTGACACTATTAACCACACGATCCTCCTTTCCAAGTTGGAGCACTATGGTATTCGTGGCGTTGCGTTACATTGGTTTAGAACCTATCTAACGGATCGCTCACAATTTGTAGACTTTAATGGAACACTCTCAAACACCATTAAAACAAACTGTGGTGTTCCACAGGGTTCAAATTTAGGTCCACTATTATTTCTTATTTATGTTAATGACATCTCGAATTGTAGCAATGTTTTAAAATTGCGGTTGTTCGCTGACGACACTAATGCTTTTTTGGAAGGTAGTAATATACTAACTTTAACCACAATGGTTAATGTTGAATTAGAAAAACTTACTAATTGGATTAAAGCAAATAAATTATCGCTAAATATCAAAAAATCAAAATTTATGATATTTTCATCCATTAGAAAACAATTTCACTATATTCCTAATATTAAGTTGGGTGGCTCTTCACTAGAGCAGTCAGAATTTTTTAAATATCTGGGTGTCCTTCTTGACAGAAATTTGAGTTGGAAATTTCATATAAACGTTATATGTAAGAAACTTTCCAAGAATATTGGCATGATTTCAAAATTACGTCACTATGTTGATCTTGACACATTAAAAAAGGTTTATTACTCCCTAATATATCCTTACCTTTATAATGGGGCAATTATCTGGGAAAATATGTACCAATCTCGTCTTAATCAGCTAAACATTTTAAATAACAAAGCTCTCAATCATGACTTTTTCCGAACCTCGATCCCATGCTCCACCTCTCTACAAATTACTAGGTATTCTTCAAGTAAAATACATTGTTTACACCCAAAAATGTACTTTTATGTACGATTACGTTAATAATAGGTTACCAGTAGCATTTTCTAATTATTTTACAAGCTCTTCAGAGGTGCATCAGCATTATACTCGATATTCAACCCATAACTTTCATTTGCCATCCGTTTCTAGCAACTCAGGAAAATTCTCATTAAAATTTTCTGGAATAAAAATCTGGAGTTCTCTTAATAATCAAGACAAATTACTGCCTAGGAAATCTCTAATAAAAAGAATTAAAAAGAATTGCCTTGACACCTATTTCTAATATGAAATGTTTACTTTATATTCTCTCTTATATCTGAATTTCTATAATCAAATTAAACCTATTGTGTGTGATACAAATTGTTAATGTACAGTATGTGTGTATATATGTATTTATTATATTTCTTTATATATTTCTAAATTTATTTTATTTTATATTATTATTTGCCATATTTAATTCATTGTTGTATATAGATCTTATGGGGAATTGGCTCGAAAACTTTAGTTACTCCAATTCCCCAGCACCGTTCTCTTTCATGTAAATCTTTATTGTAATAATTTTGTCATTTTTTTTTCCGAGTGCAAATAAAATTCTATTCCATAATCCAATATTCAACAAATTCACCGACCACAAATAGTATCGACGACAAGGTGGTGGTCCCACCAGAAAGCTTTAGAAAATGTTTTCTTTGCAACATAAAGGGGAATTGTTCGAATGTTTCATCGACACCCTCGAAGATTGCCAATCAACAGATCAGAGCAGGGAGACCATCACCGACGCTGAAGCCCTGGAGCTAAAGTTGACCTCATTCGAGACGGTTCTAACTGCACATGTTTTCAACAAGATATTTTCCATAACTGATCCTGCATCTCTCTATCTACAATCAGAAAAGATTGATTTACTTACTGCTATTCGATTGATTGAAACTGCTGAATCACAGCTCGAGCAGCTTCGTGGGGAATTCAGCAAAGTTCATGCCCTCGCCAAAACGTTTTGTGTGGACCATGAACTGGAGCAAGATTTTACTTCGAAGCACACAAGAAAGAAGAAACGACTTCCTGGCGAGTTATCTAACGACGAAATCGAGGAAGATCCAGTCAGTAGATATCGGCGGGAAACGTTCGTTTATGCCATTGACACAGCCATCGTGTCAATTAGAGATCGTTTCTCGTCGCACAAAGCTATCCTCGCCGACTTTTCCCTACTTGATCCTGAGAGGTTTCAAGATATCAACTCCAGCAAGAGTTTACCACCAGATCCTTTTCAAAATGTTGCACGTAATTACGGCTTTGATGATAGAAAACTGAAGGAAGAGTATATCTCGTTCTTAGAGACGTACCCAAAAGCTCAGGAAACCGGAAAACGATCGTCGTCCCAAAGAAACTCCTCCAAGCACAGCAAGCAGTAATGATGATATCAATCGAGAAAACTTTATTACAGTGTTGAAAGTTCTGTCGAAGTTTAACCTACAAAGTGCATTTCCAGAACTGTACACCGTGTACAAGACACTGGTAACACTTCCCATTGGTTCCACCAAGTGTGAAGGTACATTTTCTAAACTTAAGTTTGTTAAGAACAACCTCAGGTCAACGATGGGACAGAAGCGTTTAAATTCATTAATGCTTATTAATGTTGAACGAGACTTGACAAAGGCTCTAGATTATGATATGCCAAAATTTACATTAATTGAGTCGTTAAATTAAAAATATTATCGTAATATATTTTTCGTAAATAAAGCTATATCTGCAGTCTAGACTAAATACGCCCGTGCCATCTTTTAAATTTAAACGTAGTAATTTATTGATATCAGGCCGAATTACATAAGTTCATCGTTTTGCAAACCGAGTTATACGACATCATTCTTCAAACTGCTAACGAATAATGTTCATTATTCATCTTAAAGCCGGTTTTCCACTTCACCTTTTCGCACTTCACGATTTTTTCTAAGAATCAAACTTATGAACATTTTCGTATGACTTCATATATGATTTATGTCGGAAAAAATTGTGTTTGTCGGAAAAATGCTGCCCTTGCATCCCCCCCCCCCTAAACATGGGACCCACGACGCCCCTGGGGAGGAGAATATCTTGACATTTTAGGACCAGTGAAGTGGGCATTGGGTCTAAAGAGCACGATTTTTTACTTGATTTGGATATCAAATCTTTGACATTTTCTTCATTATTAAAAGAATCAAATCGAGACGTCAGTTCGATGAATTCTGGAACAAACGAGTGGTTTGTTTGAAGGGTAGAAGAATCAAATTCAGCATGGATACGCTCAATTTTCTGGACAAAAAATTCTCCAATGTCATTAGCCAGCGCATCAGAATCATCATATTCAGGAAACGTGAGATAAGACCTTTGTGTAAAGAGAATCTTAGCAGCTTGAAATAGTTTCCTTTGATTAGTACTGTTTTCAGATATAAAATCAGTATAGAACGCTTTCCGAGCACGATTCATAACAAATGTTGTCTGGTTTTTCTTTGCTTTATAATCATTTAGGTCGCTAATCAAGTTTGTCCGTCTCCATTTCTTTTCTGCTCTCCTCCGTTTCCGCTTAGCAGCCTTAACTTTCTCATTAAACCAAAGGACGATAGGTCTTTTTGTAACAGTCTTTGTTTTCAATGGTGCATGCTGGTCTAAAATTGAGTTTAATGTTCCATTATAACAGTTTACTAGCTCATTTAGATCAAATGATTCCATGTTTTCGCAGAGGATAGAGTTAGTAGATCCTTCCGCAAGGCATCCAAATTAATTGCCGCTACATTGCGATACGAAACTTTTGAGTTGATTCGAGGCCCTCGATCTAGTTGCAATTGACAGAATACAGGCATATGACCAGAAAACAAGCAGTCAGCTCTAGGAGAAGAAGCAATGATTTGATCAGTTTGTCGGGTAACAACTAGTGTGGCCACTACAATGAGTAGGAGTATGTGATGTTGATCAAGTCCGACACTTTCAAATAGCTCAAGTAATTTAATAGTATCAGTGTTGGCATTACAGTCAACATGAATGTTAAAGTCGCCAGCAATCAAGAGGGTGTCAGTATTTAAAACAAATGACTCCAAGTATTCAGATAACTCTGAATAAAACACGGAAGTGGAGTAAGGTGGTCTGTAGATGATAATGACTGATATTCTCTGAGAAATGAATTTGACTTTCCACTCGGAATACTCAAAGGATTGTCGTTCGCCACCAGCAATTTTAGTAACCAAAAAATTTTCTTTAAATAAAAGTCCAGTACCACCTCCACGGCGATTGAGGCGAGAGTAGGTAACCCCCCCCCCCATTCAGCGTACAAAGGGATGCCGACAATGACGTCATACAGCGAATGACGTAATGATCCGCCCACATGAATTATTAAGTATGCACGTTCAACTACGTGTATCCGGTTTTAATGAAGATGACGTAATGACATGTTTAGTTATATTTAGTGTGCATTACGTAATTGTACTATACATGCCTATACAAAACGCCGGTTGCTTGAAGCTATAATTATGTAACTATGCTAGGAAGACTTCTGATCTTACTCACACCATAGAGAGTAAAATTGATCGAGAAAACAAAATCTGTTATCTTATGGGAGATTTCAATATAGACTTACTTCAATCAGATAACTGTGATATTGCTAATAGGTTTAGTGAGCAACTTTTTACCTCCTCTTTTTACCCAACTATAACCAAACCAACCAGAATCACTGAACATACTGCTGCTCTAATTGATAATATTTTCACTAATAATATACAAAAAATAGACTCAAGTGTAAATGGAATTATTTTCAGTGACATCTCAGAACATCTGCCCATATTGCATATGTGTGACCTCAATACAACCCATTTAAATAAATGTAACACAAAAATAATAAATACTAGAGACTTTAACAATGTAAATATATTTCAAGCAAACTGTTAATGAAATATCTTGGCCAAATGTTTTTTCTGATAACTCAAATCCAGAATCATTAAAAACGCTGTTGATAAAAACAAAAGTCCTTGGATGACAAAAAGTGTTTTGAAATCAGTGAGAACAAAAAACAAGCTATATAAGGCTTACTTACTAAATAATAGTAAGAAAAATCAAAATTCATACAAAAAATATAAAAATAAGCTGAACCACGTAATCAAAGCAGCAAAGAAAATGCATTATGAAGAACAATTAATAAAATATAAACATGATGGTAAAATGATTTGGAAAACATTAAATAATATTCTGAACAAAAAAAACAAAGAAAACAAATTTACCAAAGCAGTTTGCTGATAATACATCATCCAGCATTATAGATGATCCAATAAAAATCGCAAACAAATTTAATGACTATTTTGTAAATATAGGACCTAATCTAGCTAAGAAAATTAACAACAACAATACAACTATACCTTACAGATAGTATCCCTAACAGCTTATTTCTGGATCCAGTTACAGAACATGAAGTAAGAAATTAAATAGAAAAACTAAACACAACTAAAAGTCCTGGATATGATGGTCTTAGTGCAAAAATAATAAAACTTGTGACAAATGAAATCTCTAAACCAATTACACAAATATTTAATCAAACATTTTTAACTGGCAATATTCCCCAAGAACTCAAAATTGCGTTAGTAACACCAATTTATAAGTCAAACGAAGATAACAGATTTCAAAACTACAGACCAATTTCAGTTATAACTTGTTTTGCAAAAATACTAGAGAAAATTATGTATAAACGTCTCATCAATTTTGTTGAAAAAAATAATATTCTTTCGGAGCACCAGTATGGGTTTCGTAAGAATAGATCAACTGAACTCGCTATAATTGAGTTTATTGATAAAATAACAAAAGCAATAGACAAAGGACAATATACAATTGGTATTTTCCTTGACTTGTCAAAAGCGTTTGATACTATTAATCATAGTATTCCGCTTAAGAAATTGGAATACTATGGAATTAGAGGTGTTACACTTAAATGGTTTGAGAACTACCTTTCCAATAGAAAACAAATTGTAAAATATAATGACACTGTGAACAATAAAAACCTAATGAATCACCATCTGTATCCTATACGTACATAAATAATACACCAGTAATTCCAATGTAGGTTGAACTAGACCTATATTGCTGGTGAATCTGATCTAGTTTATGCTGTATTTCACAGCATGGCCAATATTTCAGACCCAGTGAATTGAGCATATATACACCAAACAAACCACACCTACATGCAATAACTACCAACAATACACAATCTATAAGACCTGTTATTTAAGGCTGTATGATATACAGTGCAGGCTATTCACATGCCTTTTGGACTTTCTACAGCACGGTCTAGTTTTCAGACCCTCATGATCGTTTAAAAGTCACGTACATCATTCATTATATAACATGGTACATACATACATACACATTACATAAAGGAGATAACATACCAATTATTTAACGCCAGTGGAGGTTCTATTATTCTTATAATACAATAGGTTGAACTATACCTATATTACTAGTGAATCTGATCTAGTTTATGTATTTCACAGCATGGTCAATATTTCAGACCCTGTGAATAAAGTATATATTATACACCAAGCAAACCACACCTACATGCAGTAACTACCAACATTACACAATCTATAAGACCTGTTATTTTAAGGCTGTATGATATACAGTGCAGGCCATTCACATACCTTTTGGACTTTCTACAGCACGGTCTAGCTTTCAGACCCTCATGATTGTTTAAAAGCCATTTACACCATACATTATATAATAGGGGACATACATACATACATACACAATTACATAAAGAACATAACATATCAATTATTTAACGCCAGTGGAGGTTCTATTACCTATTCTTATAATACAATATCGTGTGTTATCAATCGCACGAATTTAATATAGTTTAAGGAGGTAAAAAAGGGGTTTATAGTTGAGAAAAGTTCTAAATGCAGGCGTTGTACATAAGACGTAAAAATCTGTGGTTTGCCGTTATAAACAGAGAGAGGACGTCAAACTTCTCGTGGGATTTTAATTATTCATTTCTTCTAAAATATGATTGAGTTAATAGCCATCGTCGTCACGTTGCTGTCTTACATCGTAAGGTCTTTTTTGAACGGCAGATATATCCACGAGGGGGTCTTAGTCTTAGGTCATGATTAGGGAGTTAAGATCTACGACGCGGCAGGTTGACGACGCGCCTTCGAAGCAAATAGATTCTTCATGCATGACAAAAAGAATAAATCATTTGTGGCGCCCCAACAGCGTCGTAATTCTTATCACGACCTTAAACTCAGTATTATCACATGTTTTGAGCAACGTAAAAGCTCGTTACGACTAAAGGTGATGTTAAACGGGACAAATTTTAGCGACAATTCGCAATGCAAATGAGGTTATACGAAATTTGATTGGTTCTGTAACATCGCCTTAAAGAAGTGTTACTCAAAATCGATATTATAAAAGACACCGCACTGTTTCAGCCGAACCAAACTGTTTGTAGGTGTTGTATACTCTGATGCATTGAAATGGAACTCCGATGGAGACGGATTAAATATATACTTTAATAAGTTTGGCAACCGCCATTTTAACTGTTGAAAATAATAATAACCATAAGTTCATAACCCCGACCAAGCTCTAGAAGGCCTGGTTATATACCTAACTATAAGCTAAATTGGATACACCAGAAGTATCTAAATTGGATACACTACATTCCTCCCCTTTTTTTCATATTACAAAGTACTTTTATAATATGAAAAATTAATTTCACTTAAAGTTCAATTCACTGAGTGTCTCCATAACTTAAATAAGCAATACTTAATAATATTAAAAATATTCAATAATATATTCGACATATATAATCAGTTAGTCTCTAAATAGAAATTTAACTAAATAATATTTAAGTGTAGTCCTTCAAATAACTGGGTTTCTTTCGAATCCGGTCCGAAGGTCTTAATGGAATGTTTTCCTGAGAAGAGTCAATTTCCTTTTCCTTTAACCTTGTATCTTGTTCTACCGAACTTCTTTCTTCTCTACGAGGCACGACTTCTCCATGAAGTTGTGCAGGATCTTCTTCTAATATCTCCATCTGTTCAATATTTACCTCGTTCGACGTAGTAGGTAAATCAGAATCAATTTCTAGCTGAGAGTTCTCTTCTAAGTTTTCCAAAAACGTCTTACAATGTGATGTATTACGCGAGTGTTGTACTCCTTCCTGCGACTCAACGACTAAACTGTTTCCCTGCTTCCTGACGACTGTAAATAGAACAGGGTTAAATCGCGTCGAAAACTTGTTCTGTCGTTCTTGTTGCACTAGGACTTTATCACCTAGAAGAATATCCGAATAACATGCCTTTCTCCTGTTATCAGCGTACATTTTGCCTTTATTCTTCTGGGGGCGGTTGTATCAAGGCCGGATATCCACATCGGATGTAATTTTCGACTGTTGTAAAAAAATGCTCAAAGCTATAAAACTACGAATAGAGACCCCACATTAATAAAAAACAAACTTTAACAAATGCTAAGGTTTAATCTAGATAGATAAAACAAAATCACCGGACCATTAAGGTTGGAAGATGCTATCGGCGGCGGCGGATTTTGTAATAGCGTTGATATAACTGGATACAACTGACCCCTGTTGATTATCTCGATCTCGTACTTCGAACTCAACATGTACATCTCGAAGTTCTGGCAATCGTGTCCGTATTTTCCGCCCGAATAACAATTCTGCAGGACTTACACCAGTAGTTGGATGAGGTAAACTACGATAGGACGCCAGGTATACACTCAATTCCTTCTTCCAATCTTTCCTTTCAGCTTGGGCTATCTGGATTCTCTTCAACAACGACCGATTTTGACGTTCTACCTCTCCATTTGCTTGAGACCATCTTGCAGTAACTTTGCGGTGTCGAATTCCTTGATAATCCATGTACGCTTTAAATTCTGAGGAAATAAATTGAGGACCATTATCTGTCGTCATACTTTCCGGTAAACCGTGTCTCGAGAAGATTTCATCAAGTCTCTCAATGATCTTAGATGTGACAGTTGACTTCATTACATCAATTTCATAGTAGCGACTATAATAGTCTATGACAACCAGACTTGATTCACCCGTTGGTAACGGTCCTAATAAGTCCACAGCCAAATCTCTCCATGGGCCACTGGGTAGGACGGTTGTTCTAATAGGTTCCACATGATCAGGGCGACTAACTAGTTGACATCCAAAACAAGCTTTGCAAAATTTCTCCACATCTCTTTCCATTCCAGGCCACCAAACTTTACTGCGGAGCTTTTGTTTCGTTCCAACAATACCAAGATGACCTTCGTGAGCCAAACTCAAAACTCTGGGTCTTAATTTCTTTGGTATAACAATTCTTGTTCCTCTGAGTACCAATTGACCAACTACACATAACACGTTACAGCACGGAATGTACTGTTTGTATATCATCTTGTCCCATGAAAACTCGTTGATGGACTTTCGAACTTCTTCTAGCTCTTCGTCTTCTGCTGACGCCTCTTCAACCTCCCGAGTTGTCATAGCGTTAGGCGTTGCTGATGTAGCTACAAACCGTACATACTCTTCAGCTTCTTCCTCGTAACCGCTTCCGATTTGATGAACACGGTCACCTACGAATCTTGAGAGTGAATCTGCTATATTCTGCGAACCCGGTGCATACTTCACTTTAAACTTGTATGGTTGCATCCGTAGAACCCACCGTTCAATACGTGCACAAGGTTTGGACTTCGGTCCGTAAATTACTTCTAATGGCTTGTGGTCTGTGATTAATTCAAACGAAATTCCATAAAGATACATATGAAACTTCTCACAAGCCCATACCAGAGCTAAAGCTTCCTTCTCAGTCTGAGAATATCTTCTTTCCGTTTCAGTGAGACTTCGACTTGCGTAACCTATAACTCGTTGACCATCTTTCTGTGTCTGGGTCAATACTGCTCCCAGCCCGACAGGACTTGCATCTGCTACTACTTGAGTCGGTACATCTTTATCAAAATAACCAAGTGTTGTGGCACTTGACAGTTTGTTCTTTAGCTCTTGAAATGCTTTCTTCTGCTCTGAGCCAAAGTTGAAAGATACTCCCTTCTTTGTTAGACGTCTTAGGGGTTCAGATGTGGTTGCCAAATCAGGAATGAATCGAGCAGAGTAGTTAACTAGTCCTAGAAAACTACGTACTTCTGACGCCGTCGTTGGCTCTCTCGCTTCGACTACAGCTCTGACTTTCTCTTCTGTACAGCTAATACCATTTCTAGACAAGACCATTCCAACGAACGTAAGGCGATTCATATTGAATTGACACTTCTCGGCATTGAGTGTTAATCCGCATTCCCCCAGTCTCTTAATAACACTTTCCAACCGTGCATCATGCTCCTCTTGATTCTTCCCATGCATTATTATATCATCGGAAATGTTCACCTGTCCCTCCAAGCCTGCAAGTGTCCTCTGGATCTCATGCTGGTACTGTTCCGATGCCGAATAAACTCCAAATAATAATCTCTTGTATCTATATAATCCGCAGTGAGTAACAAACGTCGTAATGTCCCTCGATTCAGGTGTCAACTCCAACTGGTGATATCCCCACTTTAAATCAAGCTTACTGAATACACAACTTCCATTCATTCCTTCAGTAATCTCGTCTATAGTGGGAATAGGGTGCCTTTCACGTACGATAGCCTCGTTAGCTCTGCGCATGTCAACACAAAGTCTAATGTCCCCCTTTGGTTTTGGAACTATAACCACTGGATTGACCCAAGAAGTTGGACCTTCTACTGGCTCGATGATATCTAGACTGACAAGCTGGTTTATCTTCTCTTCTACCTTATCTCGTAGACTGAATGGGACCCTTCGAACTGGCTGAGCTATTGGCTTTTCATCAGGATTGATGTGGAGTTGTACTGTTCGATCTTTTCATTTACCAACACCACCGAAGACTTTTGGATATTTATTTCGTAATAATTCACCGCCGTTCTGTGATCCTAATTTGACTGATGCAATATCAACACCGATTTTGAGAACTCCAAGATTTATAGCCGTATCTTTACCAAGAAGAGGTTCTCCTTTTCCAGAAATAACACAGAACTCTGCATCTGTGATGTGATTACCAACCGAGACTTTACACTTAAATGTACCAATTATATCCAAAGATGCTTGTGAAGCATATGTATAAAGTTTCCTTTCTGTACGTGATGACGTGCACACAATACGGTTCTTTTTCAGCCACTCCCATGTTTGTTTACCAACAATGTTAACACTTGCTCCAGAATCAATGATCATGTTCAGTTGACATCCCCCAACAGTAACCCCAACTCTTTCCGGTCCAGTGCTTCCAACAATGAATGCATATATTGGGTTTTTGTTCCTCTGGCTCTGGGTTGACCATGTTAGCAGTATTCCTATGTTGATGATGTCGCTGATGTTGATGGTTGCCACTTTTCTCTTGTTTAGATCTTGTCTTGCATTGGCTTTCGAAATGATCTTTTAATCCACACTTTCGACAAACTTTTCCTCTTGCGGGACAATTTGAATCTTTTGCAAAATGTCCAGGTTTACCACATCTATAGCAGGTCTTATCATGACTAACTTGCGGTTTCTTGTCACGCCAGTTGCCTTTCCTTTCTTTCATATAATTGACAACTTCAGTACCATCTTGTTTTGCCGTTGAAGACATGGTAGCCATCTGCGAGTTTACTTTTTCACAATTTTCAGCAATTTCAAGTGTTCTGGCAAGGGAGAGTCCTTGGCCTTCCTCTAAAAGCTTTCTCTTAATATACAAACTTGTACATTTACACAGAATTTCATCACGCATCGTATTTGGTTGTCTGTTTCTTCTCCATAATTGCAGTCTCTTGCAGATCGTCGCAATCTAGTTGTGAATTGGCGAACTGTTTCTTCCGGTGCTTGAGATAATTTCCTAAAACAATGTCTTGCATAAGTTGTGTCCACTTTCGGAATGAAATATAAATTCAACGCATCAACTGCTTTCGTATAATCTTTAACTTCGCCTGTATTTGGTAACGTTGAAAATATATCTTGAACATCTGACCCCGCTAGATGCAGCAATAAAGCCCGTCTTCTTTGTTTAACTGTCGCATTATCTGCAGTAACAATCAAGCCTTTGCCATCAGCAAATAATTCAAAACCAGATAACCACCGTTTCCATCTCAAACCTATACTTTCGGGGTTTCCAAAACAATAAAAAGTTTTGATACGATTACTATCGTTTTCTTCCATTCATTGCCTATTCCTTTTGTGTATTCCTTTGATCCTCGTCGCCAATGTTGTATACTCTGATGCATTGAAATGGAACTCCGATGGAGACGGATTAAATATATACTTTAATAAGTTTGGCGACCGCCATTTTAACTGTTGAAAATAATAATAACCATAAGTTCATAAACCCCGACCAAGCTCTAGAAGGCCTGGTTATATAAAGCTAAACTGGATACACCAGAAGTATCTAAATTGGATACACTACAGTGCCAATCCCTTTCTATTGTTTTCGTCCGCGCGGTTTGCACAAGCCGGCAAGGAGTGTGCCAACATTTCGTGTTTTTACTTCGATTTAAACAATAACATTATGATTTTATGAATTAATAACTTGATTAGCGACACCAATTAGCTGGAAAAAATGGTATGAAAACTGTTTATGACCTTCATGAGTTTGGACGTCAATTGCCGCCATCTTGGCTTCAATTTCTATTGGAAGTTCTTACTCCAGATATGTATGGAGCTCACTGGTCGGAGGCAGCGTTCCAGTTCTATTTAGTTCATGGGGCAGACATATCTCTTATGTCAGTGGTATTTGAGCAGTAAAAACCCACACAAAAGAACGACTATATTTTGACGACAGGCTGAAATGGTTCATAAAACACGGTCCAAATCTAACTTGCAAGGGCTGAATAAAACTTACTCAACGACTCTCCAAGGATTCGAAGCATCTCCTCTCTTTATATCCAAGTTTGTATCGACGTAACTTGAGCTTTGTGCATCCACAGACACCACCTGCAGTTTGCCATTCTCAACTTGAAAAGCCAAATATTCCTGTGCACTTCCAAGGAACAAGAGTAGAGCATTATCCTGATCAGTAGCAACATCAAATGAAACGCGAGTTTGGTTTCGCAAGTTTGGAATTCCCAGGTATTCGCAACTCTATCGAGGTATTCTTATTGTATTCGCCAGCAGAGCTGGGATACGTTCGAATCTTATCACGTCTTCGTTCAATGTTGAAGCGAATGCGTTTAATACGCTCAACTACTTCAGTTTCTATTTCGTCTTCAGTCAGGCTTTGGTTAAGTTTTACTGTATCAACTGTTGTGGATATTTCTGAAATCAAGTCGTCGTTTTCGTTTGTTAACTTTTTAATGCGTTCGAGTAACGCCTCTGCATCTTCATAACCATCTTCTAAGGCTTTTATACCAGGAACCTAAACACACAAAAACAGCAAATTTTACATTTACATTCTTTTATCGATGGTCAGAAGGACGGAGGTTGCTATACCTTACGCCCTAGTCACACGAGGTTGAGAATTGACGAGAGCGCAACTCTCGCTCGCGTTTGACCGTCAACTCATTAAGGTCCGGGGGCTTTTGAATGATGGATAATTAACAGTTTGTCAGCATGTTAAATATCATTTTAAAGCTTACAAGATGTTGAAAACGAATATTATAACAAATTGTTACAACTAGGTATACATAATATGAAAATTGCGAAAAATGAATTTTCTGGCAAATCATCAGTAAATACTATTTAGTCTGAACCATGGTCTGCACCTATCAATTATAGGCATGTGGTCTTTGCTTTTCTACAATGTTTCATTATGCACCATAAGTGCACGTTTAGTTATGCACCATAGTTTTCTGCAATTCACCATTATTCTTTTCTCTTGAAGTCAGACATTTTAGAAAAGAAAAGACCACATGTCCAGGATTGATAGGTTCAGACTAGATATAGCATTTACTAATGATTTGCCAGAAAATTCATTTTAGGGAGCCATGGAGCGACGCTTCCTCCATAGTCTAGGGGCTAACTCCACATTTAAAATATCAGCTTCAAAACTTCAATTAAGAATTATGTAGTTACATGCCAACTTCAAAAATCATGTTGAGGCAGTTGAGCTATCTGAACCTGGAATTACTGGCTAACACCTCCAAAACTCACGTAGAGCTAGTTATCTAAGCCTGGAGTAACTGGCTGCGCCGGTATAGCCTAGCTCCATTCGAAGATTGGCTACCCCCACAAAAATAGATTTACAGGCATGGTCCATTGCGCGTTTCGCGCTTTGAGGTCGAGGTTTTGCAGTTTTGAGTTTTGACTTTGAAAGGACAACCCTAATCTATGTAGCCATATACAGACCCTCCGTCCCGGTTAATAAGCAGATAGTATATACCTTAATGTCATCGACAACAAATTTGGCGTCCTTGGAATCACTTTGTGAAGTTTTTGCGTTTGTCTCTACGTTCTCAGTTCTTCCACATTGATTGAGGAAAAAATTACAAACGATCAAAACAACATCGTCGAAATGAGCGCCATGTGGAAACTGATTCAATAATGTCAGAGACACTATAAGACCGAATTTGAGACGCAAGCATAAAATACAAGCTTCTGATATTTTTATCCTATCAGCTTTCTCTGAGGATGCGGTCTTGCAGTTGCAGAAAAAACTGCGGGTATGCGGGTACCACCCGCGAGGAAGGTTTACTGGTATTGAGGAAGGTTGAAAGTGAAACACTGAATAAAACATTCCAAAGCAACAAGTACTATACTATAGTCAGATAAACATTAGTAGCAACTGTCAGCACTCAGTCAGACTAGCAGTACTGCAATGGCAAACCTACCTAGGCAAAAACCTGCATGTCGGAAAATTCTCAGTTATTTTGAGGAAGGTTGGGAAAACCTAGAATCCTACCCGGAGGAAGGTTGACAACGTTTTGCAACTCTGCGGTTTTGGAGTTAAAAAATCTATAACAACTTTTACATCTGCTGTAGTCCCCTATAGAACACTAGTTGCGAAAAATGTACTTGCCAAAATGGTGGTTTAGATTTCTTGAAACATATAGAAATACGATGATCTGGACATTTGCAGAGCATTGAGTATCTATTGCTTTAAAAGGGAAGCTGGAAGACCGAACTGGTAACCTATCTACCGTATTATAGCACAAATTCTTTATATATATAACAGAGACGTTTTGAAACGAAAGAGACATTTTCCGTATATTTTGTTCCTTAGTAATGGGAATTTCTTTTGTCTGGCATTGTTCAACTGCAGTGATGGGAAAATATTTCATTTCTGGAATACACGGAGAAAGCATGAAGGAAACATGAAAATATTTTCTGTGTGAATACTGCTGAAGTTGTGCGTCTATATAAGTTCACTGTTTCTACTGGCTGGAATAGTTAGGGTTAATATTTGATCAAATTAGGTGACTATCGTCTTTACTCTTTTGCTTTAAATTTTGAGTGTTTTTTATGCGGCGCTTATTTGCGGGCGGCGCTTATTTGAGGGCGGCGCTTATTCGAGGACAGCGTTCTTTAAAAATTATTCTATTCCAAATGCAGTCATGCGTAACATTGGCTATAAAACAATGATATCTCATTAAGTCGGGATCAGTTTGTTAAACGCTCTGCCCGGAAGGTAGTTCAGTCAAGACAGAAGAAGCTCAAGTACCAAATGATGTTCAAGTCTTTCCAGCCGGCCCAACCGACGTTGGAAGTCAAATCATCGAACAAGTGCCACAAAACCAAGTCCAAGCGCCAGCTGAAGACCATTGGCATTGACCCTACATATTGAGGTATGTATTTTGTTTTATGTAAAAATCGTAATCCCTTTGCTCCTCGGTTGGGGCCGAACGAGTTGATTGTTTTCGCACCAGCTTTGTGCGATTTTATGAACTATCGTGCTGAGTGTAAAGATGAAGTGGGTCGCGGCCCTTTCAGGAAATGGTTAGCTAAGCCTAAGGCATGTAAAGCATTCTGTAGGACTAGGCGAGTGTAGCAAGCGGTGGTAAATAAGACTCATCGGACGTGTCGCATCATTTCCCACGGCACAGGCCACATATACACATACTTGCGGTAGCCAAGCGTAACGTCTAGCCTGGTGAAACTCATAGTCATATATAGACGCTTAAATTTAGGCTTTGCATTGGTTTAGCTTTCATGAATTAGGCCTTTTATCTTGTACGTGGGGAGGTGTACATTCACATGGCGGTTTCAAAACCTGGTTGGGGCCAGAGAGATAGAATCGTCTATTACTGTATTCACTGAATTTGGTCGGGGCCAGAACAACGCCGATTTTCAATTGTTTTATTCCAACGCTAATTGGTGGCTTGGTTGAGGCCAATGTTTATGACGAATACAGAAGGAAATTTCGCCCCCGTTTTGAACTGCTTTCCCTCGAGGTTAAATTAACACTTCTTTATATACTCAAAGAGATTGCTTTGATAAACGGCGTTGAATTTAACTGTCGCATCGTTTTCCTGTCACACTAAATTACTTTTGAGTTTGGCCTATTACTATATGCTTTATTGATTCGGTAGGTGCCGAGAAGTCAGTTTAGAACATGGAATATTCTATTTATGCAGTGGTATTGGTCGAGCTGTTGCTGACATTCTCATTGTGTTGGCATGTTTCTCTCACAACTAATTAATCTACGGGTCGGGGCCATTACCAACCGTGCTAAGCATGTCCATGCACAGACTTCCGACGTATTGGTTTAGACCAACTTTCATTTACACGTTGTTTGAATAGTCAATTCACGGCTATTAATTATGTATTGTCTGGAACCAATTTACAATTGTGTTTAAATATTAATTAACTCACACCGTTTAATTTTATTGATGTTATTGTTGGAATAGTTTATAGAATATAGTGTATTGGTTCGGGCCACTTCTCAATTGTATTCAAATAGTTAATTAACACCGATTTAATGATTGATTGGGGGCTAAAGTGTGTTTGGCCATTCGAGTCATCGTTGTAATGCATTCGTTGTGGCCAATTTACCAGTCGTTCAGTTTGAACAGTTTACTCACAAGGGTTTGATTATTTCTTCGCATCAGTTTCGGTTAAGTATGGTTGGTTTTTGTTTTTTTGGATCGAGGCCGTTTAATTGTATTTGCTCGAACAGTTGAGCATAAATTCTTGCTTGGGGAGTATATAGCTACATATGCTTTACACTTGGAAATTTGGGCGACAAGTCTCTCAGGTTAACGTTTCGTCTATTGTTATGGCTCATACGTTCCGCCGGTTAGATACATTATAGCTAAGTTACTGAGTTTCCTCTGCAGTTATTCTTTACAAATCGGGCGATAGGAGTCTAAACGTTAATACTCAAACATCCAAAGTCCAGGCCGTTGTCACATAGTGTGTAGAGGCTACACACAGCCTACACAGTCACAGAAATTTGTGCCGTCAGACTCGTACCGTTTGTTTTCTACCCAAACCGGTTTGTAAATAAGAATGCTCTGCCCAACTCATTGTTGGAACTAGGTGCGGGCGTCTAATGCCTTTTATGCCCTTCGGGGCTGCCTAGAACCGACAATGGAGTGGGCGATCGGATGATTATTTCACTAATGTATAAATTTCATTCCCATCTTATCCCTTTTGACATTAAAGCACCCAAACAGAGTGATCAATGGTGTGATTAACAGGGCTAGGTCGCCCACTACTTTTGTCGGCTCTAGGCCGTCTCAGTGTATGGTGTCAAGTGGCCTGGGTAACGGGATGCAATCGCCCGCGATCCACCATCATTTTTCTCCGCGGAACTCGATAACCATTGTCAGGAAACGAAACGTTGTTCCTTTAGGCGTTTACAAGCTCAGTTGCGTGACAGGACTATTATTCAAACTTTCCCCCCTGCATGACAATACCCAAATAGCCCGTACTGTGGAAAATTCCAGCATCGGATTGATTTTCCCCCTTCTGCATCACCTAGTTGAGATGCATAGTTTTGGGGAAGGGGAGTAAGTTTCGGGATAAGAGAAGACTATTGGGATTGGGTTTGAGTTGCGGGTAATGTTGGGATAGGGATTGAGTTACGGGTAATGTTGGGTTAGGGTATAGGCGGTGCCCTATTACACGGAGATTACCTAGTTAGATATGAAGGAGGTGTTTCCCGGCGACAGGGCTCGCATTTCCCAAAACTCTCTGCCTGTGAGCCAATGGGAGCAGGAGTGCAGTTGGAATAGATTACTATTCCAAATGCAGTCATGCGTAACATTGGCTATAAAACAATGATATCTCATTAAGTCGGGATCAGTTTGTTAAACGCGGCGCCCGGGCGTGTAGGTAGGAAAGCATAGCCATTTGACCTTTGGGGCTGGTATATGAAATAACTTATATCCCTGTGTGATTGTATATATTTGGGGCGAAAGCCTAAATAGTATACTATTTCTTAACACTCGCATTCATGCTCAGTTGAATTAAGGTATGGAAATATTGATCAGCGTCCTAAGCCAAGCTGATACAGCTTGGCTTAGAGTTGTGGCGCACGGCTCACCCGAATTTGGGGTGGGTGGGTGGGTCGTTTGCCACAAGCTTCTCAACTGGAACTGAACAAGAATGGAGTTTCTGGGTGCTGTCCTTGTAATTTATAGCTCTGCTAATCACCCATGCGCATAATATATTCCAAACATCCCAAATAACTGTTGTTTTCGTCTTTAATTGTCTTCGCATATTATTATGAGTGTTAAGAATAGTATACTATTTCTTAACACTCGCATTCATGCTCAGTTGAATTAAGGTATGGAAATATTGATCAGCGTCACCGCTTAATCTGATCTCTCAGGCTTTTCCTACTACCATCCTATTCTCTCCTAATAACAAGCCCAACACTCATAACTCATTGTTCCCAACACTCATAACTCATTGTTCCCAACCCTCATTCCTTAATTTCCATCCTCCTACTTCCCAATGTATACCCATCCAATTCGCCCGGATTAATCCGCGCAACGATCGATATCATGTCAAAATTCAAGTCAATATCCACGCAAACGCATGAAAATACGGATATACAACCCTGAAACTGATTCAAACACACATCGCATTACATTAGTCGCCCGTCCTAAGACGCACCAATATGGTCTGCTCAATAAAATCATGAAATTGATCGCAAGTCTTATTGTTTGGGAACACTTTGCGAGGTGGCCGGTCGGAATCATAAGCCTGTTGGTTAAAAATCCCAGTGAAATGTTGGAAATACGGGAAAACCGAAACTTTCTGAGTTATCCACTTCAGAACTTCGTGCTGATCGTTGGAAGGATTTCGTGCGGCCAGTTCTTCCCAAAACCGACTATGATGATGAAGTTCGCCAGCATGAAACGTTGCTGGGTCCCGAAAAATTAGATTATCAACATCACCAATAGCTACTCCGCACTCCACGTTTTCAACATAATCCACAAGACCAATATTCGGCGTCATATCCTCACCGACCTTAACGGGTGCCCTGAAGAATTGACCCAAGCAATGATATTTTCCGTTTTGGCGGCTTGAACAAGTTGTCTGTCAAATTCTGCACTATTCACAGTTTTTTAAGTATAATTATCTAAAACGGAAAACGTGCGTATAAGCAACCCCGCTAAGTCGGCAAGAATATGATCGCCATGACCCCGAACGCAGGAGGGTTGATTTAGATACCCTTTTTCAAAGCTATCATACCTGACGACTTAACCGAGATTAGAAACATGATACTCATGTAGACAAATTAGCCACAATATTGCCAATTTTTCTTTTATTTTATAGTTAATATAATTATATAGTCACATAATGTTACGGTCCACAATATGATATCATGACATAATTGTTAATATCATGAGAAATGTTTTTCAACACACATTTTACGCTAATAATACAATAATTAATCTATTTGTCCTTTTCTTGTGTAATAGTAGAAGTTTCCATTCTTTGCTGTCCATCGTCCCTTTTCTTTTGTATGCACTGCGCTTGGATGTGTCCAAACTGCTGACAATAAAAGCATCTACCGACATTACGACGATATGGAAAATTTCTATTTCCAATACGTCCACTAGCACTCTGACCAAAATCCTGAGTGCGGCGCTGATATCTCTTTTCCACCTTTGTTACTATATCAAATACTCGCTCATGGTTTTTGTCGCCCAGCAGACGCAAAAGCAAACAACAAAACTGGTCAGACGAGACGGACATCTTTCCTCGTAAAGTTTGGTACACCATGCGATGATACGAGAGTTTGGGGTGCTTTTGTTCCTGTGACACATTGCTTAAATTCTCAACCATTTCTAACGCTTCGTATTTATTAACTTCGGAGACTGGACGAGCAGCATAGTTCATAATTTTGGTAATGACACTCTCTACCGAAGCTTTAGTGAGTAGGTCGACACTCTGTCGCAAAGTCTTTAATTCTGCTTTCAAATTCGAATGAAATTAAATAGAAAAATAGAATATAGCTTAGCCACGAAGCTCAAACCCACACAACCGTTCAAGACTATTATACTGGTGATTTCAATACCATATCGATATGTGAATTAATAATCATATGACATAGGCAATTATTAAATGCCCATTTCCCTGCAGTCATTAATACCTCATTAATCAACACTGCATGCCTGTCATATATACATGACTGCGTATGTATTATAATATTATGCATGTGTTAGATATTTTTCAGTTCAACAGTGCTAACTCGGCGCTCTACTGTTGACGAACTCTCGTCCCTTGCGACACCTCGCCCTTGCTGTACTCACCCTGTTGACGAATTCTCGATCGTCCCTGGCGATGCAGTGCAGTGCTCTACATTTTATATCCACTTCAGTTAGTGAAATCTCACTCAAGAACTGACGAAATCTCGTCCCTGGCGAAACCTCGCCCTTGCTTTATAACTATTTCAGTTAGTGAAACCTCACTCAAGAACTGACGAAATCTCGTCCCTGGCGAAACCTCGCCCTTGCTTTATAACTATTTCAGTTAGTGAAACCTCACTCAAGAACTGACGAAATCTCGTCCCTGGCGAAACCTCGCCCTTGCTTTATAACTATTTCAGTTAGTGAAAAACCTCACTCAACAACTGACGAAATCTCGTCCCTGGCGAAACCTCGCCCTCGCTTTATAACAATTGCAGTTAGTGAAACCTCACTCAACAACTGACGAAATCTCGTCCCTGGCGAAACCTCGCCCTCGCTTTATATCTGTTTCAGTTAGTGAAACTTCATTCCGCCAGTGACGAAAATCTCGTCCCTGGCGAAACCTCGCTATATATACTCTCACCCAATATGCAGTTGACGAAATGTCGTCCTGGCCAAAAAACCTCGCCCCCATTCTAAATATGTTAACGAGTGTACCATACATAATGATATACCTATAGACAAAACTCATCCATAATCAGAGCCTAAATATATCTATATTTGAATAGAACTAGCTCAAGTGTAGCGATAAAAACCCATCCCCAAACTATGACCTAGCTTGTAGTTGTATTTTAAACAAACAAATTAGCCAAGACCCAAAACAAGTGGATCGACGATCAATTTAGATATTCTATATTGTTATCGAACTCACACATTTAAAAATCCTCGCAATATTGCGAGCTGATGAGTAACGTTCAGAACTGTATAGCGAACTCTCATCTCGATGTAGTCGATGTAGGCCGGGCACGTTTCTCACAATATAACACAGTTATAGTTCCTTAGGATATACACCATACACTTGTTCAGTCGGTCCACGCATCGTAATACTGGTCTAGGCCTGAACCGGGACATAAATGACTACGAACTATAGAACCACACATAAAATGAACAAGTAAATAATTATATATATACCTCCAAGTCATTGCCTTGTATATTTTGATTCAATGGGTCATCTGCCACCGGTTCTGGCGGCGCTTCGACATTCATCTGTTCTGGAGGGGCTAGTACTTCCACTGGAAACTGTTCGTTGTCCTCGGCCATTTGCGAAAAATAAATTCGGGTGAGTCGTGCTAATTCATCGTTTGCCACAAGCTTCTCAACTGGAACTGAACAAGAATGGAGTTTCTGGGTGTTGTCCTTGTAATTTATAGCTCTGCTAATCACCCATGCGCATAATATATTCCAAACATCCCAAATAACTGTTGTTTTCGTCTTTAATTGTCTTCGCATATTATTATGAGTGTTAAGAATAGTAATCTATTCCAACTGCACTCCTGCTCCCAATAGGGACCTTAAGCATGTAGGACGGCAACACGACGACGACGGCGATTAATACAATAAGTCGATGAAAAGAAATGAATAATTAAACTCCCACGGGAATTTTAGACGCGGTCCTCGCTCTGTTTACAACGGCAAATCACAGATTTTCACGCCTTGTATACAACGCCTGCAATTCAAGCCGAAACAAGTGCTACTTCAAATTGGTTCAGTAGAACTCTTCTCAACAATAAAGCCCATGTCTTCAACTTCTTAAACTGTATTAAATTCATACAATTGATAATACACGACAAGTTTTCTTTACTATCATTTCTTTGAAGGAGTTTGTTTTGGCCGTCGTCGTCGTGTTGCCGTCCTACATGCTTAAGTTCCCTATTGGCTCACAGGCAGAGAGTTTTGGGAAATGCGAGCCCGTGAGCCGAGGAGCGAGGCAGTGAACGGTCTATTTTGGGAGGGGAGGTGGGGAAAAACGACGAATACAGTCAACCGAACCTGTCATACACAAAATTATTGCAATATCCTATTCCTCATCAATTGCGTAGATAAGTGTACTATTTGTATTCATTTGGCGGTTTCGATTTGAATATATTATTTTGATTTGAAAAACACTCTATTTTCTTTCTGCTGAGCTAAAAAAAATTCTGGTCCCATGGTCTGCTATTTTTTCACCCATGTTCAACTGGCTTCCCTTTCTCCACCAGTGAAAAAGGGTTGCGCTGTCCAGTCTACTTTAGAGAGATCAGTTACAAACACGTACCTAGCATGGATGTTAAGTTGTCAAAGTTGGGGAAAGGTTTCTTCACGTCAATTAGTGTGTTGTTCGCATTCTCGAAGTTATCGCGAATCTGCTTGATAAGATCTGCTAGTCTCTCTAACCAATCTGTTAATTCTGGAATCCTTTTCTTTTGACCTTCAGCATCATTGTCTAAGCCCACGCTCGTGTTTTTAGACGTTGCTGCGTTCACGCCAAGTCCCTTGCTCTGAAAATGAAATCATTAAAATTTATTAAACACTGGCGTTACGACACTGTACTGTTCGTTGCCCAAAGCGAGCATTTTGTTTCTTCAAATGAGATAAGCAAGGAATAAATAGACTGAATACATATTCGTGATTTCTGATTGGCTGTTAGCCAACGGTGAAGGCGTCATACCAACTCAAGATATGGAGTTGTGACGTCAATGACTTGCTATTATGTGTGTGATATAGATAATTATCGCACGATGACGCAATAGGGCAGTGGAAACTCCTAACTGCATATTCTATTGAGAAGCAGTTCCTTTGAAAACAATAACCTTACCAGAGCTAAAGCAATTTTGCTGTTTTCATTTGCCTCTCTCGCCAATTTGAGCACCTCTTCAATAGCCGTGACGACATTGTCATATGCTGTTACCGCCTTTACAGCTTTCTCGGCATATTTATTAGGATCACGCAGAAGACTTTGCAAGAAATCTGAGATATTCTTCAGATTATTGGCGTGGTCTGATGCATTGTTTACCAAGATCTTCAGTAAGCCATTCTCATTCGTCAGGTTGGCGATGCGTCCATCAAAAATTTTCAAATATTTGCTGAGGCTAGATGTGTTACTACTGGTATTCTATAAGAACAAATAATGTGTTTAATTTTAATCTAAGTTAACTGAGAGACTGGTATTAGTTAGTTAGTTAGCAAGCAAGCTTGCTGTATTAGTTAGTTAGCTAGCAAGCAAGCAACCAAGCAACCAAGCAACCAAGCAACCAAGCAACCAAGCAACCAAGCAACCAAGCAACCAAGCAACCAAGCAACCAAGCAACCAAGCAACCAAGCAACCAAGCAACCAAGCAACCAAGCAACCAATCAAGCAGGCAAGCAGGCAAGCAAGCAAGCAAGCAAGCAAGGCAAGCAAGGCAAGAAAGCAAGCAAGCAAAGGTCTAATCATCCTTACTTGCAGCTGAGAGCTGAGCTGAATTACGAAGGACGCAGCTCGACTTGATCGAGTCGAAGGCTTATTAAAGGCGCCTCTGGCTGCCACCGTATGACTCATGTCTGATCAGGGAGCACAACTACGATGGAAGGGTTAGTTTGGGGCTTTGTCTTGAGTCTGGAGTGAATATCGAACACCTGACGACATGTTAATACAGAAGTATTACTTCACTTATACCGTACAACTCCAAATATAAGCCATAACTGGGCATATTTTCTGAGTTATTCACGTTTGGGATTTAGGGGGCGATTTGTTTACGCTAACGTTGAAAATCAATTTTTTGAAGTGAACCAAGATGAGCTTGCTGGAATAGGATCAGATCTCAGCCGTTTGCAGGGGTGAACTTAAGGGGGGGGGGGAGGGGTGTGACACACCATAATACAAAAAACTGATTGGCAGAGCAATCAAAGATCTTGCAGAAAAAAAGGGTGGTAGTTTCGCCCCTGACCGTTTGGAACAGCTGTTGTCGTTGGGGGCTCTTGGCGCTCGCCCCGAGGTTCGCGGGCGCCGAGCACCCCCAACGGCTATAATCTGAGCCTAGTGCAGGACATGTTCATTTAGGCTTTTAGATAGAAAATTAGCCTTGAAGTTTGAAAAGGAATATCCAACAATTACACAAAGGATTAAGGTATCCAACAACATAGGAATAAGTGAAAACTAGAATATTTTCGACTATATTATTCGAATTATATTCACCTACCGGAAATTTTATATTGTTCAAAATATCCTTCGCTTCTTGTAAAATACCCTTGGCCTCATCTAGCTTTAAATCAGCAGCTTGTTTCTTGGATTGAGCGTCACGAATTATAGCCTATAAAGTAGCCAGAGATATGAAGTTAGACACGTAGAAAATGTTACTTAATAGTGCTAAGGACAGCGAAATATTTTGCTACTATATTCTAGTATACACTGCAGGTGGAAAAATATCACTTTCTAAACTTGTACAAATAACAGGATGTTTTGGTCAGCAACATCTCAACAATTAAGAATACAGTAAATACAATAAAAACCCGCGTATAAGAACATAAATATTGATAACCTGAATAAGAATATCCATGCATTTAGACCCCTGTACATAAAAACCTGTTCTAGGCTAAAATTTCAAAGCAAGAATTTCATATTTTAACAAATAGAGTAAAAATCTTATATACAGTAAGCTTTAAAGTGCATAAAGGATTTGTATTTTCTTAGATGGCAGTCATTTGGAGAAAATTTATGCATAATTTACATAAATAACAGACCACAGCTACCAGCAACGAGTAGCTTTTTTCCTTAAGAAAATATGAAAAAACCTAGGTTCTTATACGCAGGTTTTATTTGTTTAAAATATCCACGATTAGTTCTTATTAGCCTCCTCCGCAGGCAACTTGGTGGAAAACGGCAGAATTACGCAATAATTTCATAGGCATGAGGGAGTAACAGTGGATAGTGAGGGATAATTGGAGCTGGTCTGAAATAAAATCACCGAAGTTTTGACTCCCAAGCTATTGCGCAATTTTTGCCAAGTATTGCACAATTCTGCCGTTTACGAAGAGTTGCCTGCGGAGGAGGCTAAGTTCTTATAATATGACAAAATTATTAGCACTGATGAAATCCATGCTTTGGATCAAAAGTTTTGTTTTCCAAAAATCCTTCTGTTTTCCACAAATATGGGAATTTGAAAGTTGTTTGTAACTATTCTTTCTTTGTAAGCTACTTGTAACCTTCTTTCAAATTTGACTACATTAATTTTATTTGCCATTTTCGTTTATTACTGGACTACTTGTTTGAGATTAGACTGTGTCAAATTATTTTCTGTTTTTGTTCAATTTAAGTGCAAAACTACAAAAGGACACATGGTCCAAATTGGGGGAGGGGAGAGGTGAGTTAGGTCGACGGTGGACCTAACCTAGAACCTAACCTACCAGTCTTGTGAGAATGGACTGAATGATACTTACATCAGGTTGATATGAGGATGCCTGCTTATTAATTTCTTGCCCGCTCGTACTCACAGCAACTGATGATGCAGCTTTCTTTAGTTGATTTCTGAATACTGGTTCCAAACTATTGAACCTGGGTTGATAATTCACGACACGGTTATGATTAATTTTACTTGTTGCCAAATATAACTGTGAATTATTCACGGCACGAAGTGATAACGCATGTTCTTGTTCCACTAACGATCTGAGCTCTGAATAATTCCGACCTTCAATAATCAGTCTAATTTCGTCGATTTGCCTCAACAGTTCTAGAGAATTTGAATCTCCTCCTCGTATTTTCTTTAAGATACGCTCCGGGTCAATCGTCGCATCTGCAATATAATAAAAATAATAATAATAATCTTTATTGCAAATAAATCTGCTCCAGGAACACTATCTCACAACAGTGATTTTCAGAGAGGTCCTGGAAAAGCTTAAATACAGATAAAAATAAAATATATTTTCATAATCATAAATTCCTTATACAAATATGAGATCTATAAATAATCGTAATTAAAATGAAAGTTCAGCTAGAAAAGTACGTTTGAAAGTTTAAATATCATTTGAGTTCCTAACGTTTCGACTAAGGTCATTCCATTCCTTGACGGCCTGATACCCAAGCCTTTGTTTGCCCCAGTTTTTACTTACTTTAGGAACTCTAAGGTTATCTTTGCTCCTAGTATTGTACTCGTGAATATCAGCATTTTTAGAAAATACCAAGCTATGTCATGTTAAATTGTTAAGGCATTTAAAGATATGACATCTATGGTATCTACGGCAGTCCTCGAGCTGAATCCAGCCTAAGCTTGGAGAGCATCAGTTGCTGATGAGTACAATGGTCTATCTAAGATAAGTTTAGCGGACTTATTTTGCAGAATTTGCAAAGAACTCATAACTTCTACATTATTCTTGTCTCCCCATACAATATCTGCATAGTCGAATATGGGAAGGATTAAGCTACTTTATTTTTTTTGCGCCCGAATTCATATTTCTAGGGTTTCCTGCAATCTTATTGGCTACGCTTATTTAAATCCATAGAGCCAATGTTTTTGTTTTTAAAATTATATTAAAAAAATAAAAATATTATTTACCTGCTTGGTCGGTCCGTATAGGGAAATATTTCCCTCCGTTTTGAGATCTTGGGAAATATTTCCCTATATGGACCTCCAAGCCGGTAAATAACATATATATAATACAGTCGATATTAACGGACACCTCTCTTAAGCGGACACCCCTTTTAAGCGGACACATATCTCAGGTCCCAATCATTTCTTTAATAAAATACTATTATCATAACCCCTTTTAAGCGGACACCTCTCTTAAGCGGAAGCGGACACCTTACTTGAGGTCCCAATGAGCAAGTCAACCCCTCTTAAGCGGAAAGACGACAGATGGTCTAATACAGTTTTCATAACAATCAACAGTAAATATCAATTCAAAGTAATTTATACGACATATAAGATGATAGCCTGAACTAATTTTCTAGGTCAAATATTTTCCTTCTATAATTTGTCTTTCAACCAGTTACAAGAGAAACTATATCTCCTTGGAACTTAAACTCGCGGGGAAGTTCCACGCCATAACCAGCCTCTCTGTTGGCATGTTTACCCTTTGATTATTACATTTCCTGAATTAGTCGCGCTTCAAAAAAATTTTTACCCACACCGGTGACAGCGCCATCAACTTAGGGATGTGACTGATAACTTTCATATCATCTGACATTTCATTTGGATGAATGTAAATTTCATTGTGAGTTCATTTGTAATCTGGCAGGTAGATCTCACGGACACGCGTGAGCTTTGGGGCTTGAGGGCATCCCTCTTAAGCGGACACCTCGACGAGGTGCCGAAGGTGTCCGCTTAATAGGGGTTCGACTGTACAGTGTAACAGCGTTAATAGTTAAAAACAATGTAGTACAGGATAATAAATGTCCCAGGCTGATTAAAGATTGAGATGTACTGTAGTTGTTTTAAGGTCGAACAATCCCGTCCAACGGTGCTTCGATTAAGCGCCCGTTGTGAATAACGTAATGACGAAATACAGTCGAATCTCTTTCATGCCCAATGTTGTCCCCTTAATAAGGATTCGACAGTTTTACTTGGCTTATAACACACACAGGTGCTTGACAACTAAGGCCTTGAGGAGCTGTTGATATGGAGGCGAGCCAGCTCGAGCTAGCTCGCTTTCCCGAGACGAATTTCACCCGTGTTTACATGAGACTGCTCAGACAGGCTGGCTCGCCAAAACAATGCACATGGGCTGAATTAAATAATATAAACAAATTTTCCAACAAACCTGAAATCATACTTTCGCAAAGAAGTTTTACAGTTATAACTCACAGAAACGATCACAGAGACCTTTTAAGATCGACTATAACTTGACTATAATTTGATTCTACACTCTACTATGGTTTTGAGTAAAGTCAAGTTACCCACATCCCCTAGCCTCGATCTACAGTAGCAGACTTACCTCAGCGGTAAGGGACAGCGCGCTAATTATATTTTCTAAACTGTCGGCTGGTCGTGATTTTATATACGTAATAATAGGAGCATAAAGATGGTCGATTGGCTAGAAGATATATTTACTTACCCCTACAAATTTTGGTAGATCGACAGTTAGCTTGTTGACAACAAAGTTGATATGATTCACATTCTGAATCTTCTGTACAAGATTCGTCTGGTGGAAATGAACAAAATGAACTTGGAGCCGGACAACCTGGAATAAAAAGATACTATTTCTATTTGAAGTGCTCTTAACATATAATTGAATTCACTAATCACTACTCATTTTTTGTCTCGGCCATTTCGTGAAAAAAGTTGTTCAAATTAGATAAACTGTCCCCTTTCTCGAACGTGCCGTAATCGATCAACGGTGCATAATTATAAGAGTTCATACAGGGTGTCCCCAAAATGCCCCCCTCCCCCCCATATTACAGCGTTAGCTTTGATTAGGGCTGCCCAGAGAGGGGGGCAATGAAAAGGGGCCAATTTGCCCCGGATGCCCAGATAAAGCGAGCTCCAAAATAAGAATTAAATGAAATATGCATAGATGTTACTGTCAAATAGTCTCCCAGAATTCCAGGAATTGTCATTCTTGAGATCCTTGATTTCAAAATTTACCCGGGGGACAGTGCCCCCAGACCCCCTAAAGTGAATGTGAGCTGGATGTGAATAGAAAATGTTATTTAAATGTCCCAGACTAAAGGACGTTTTAAGAATATGAAAATCATACTTTCTAAGTTTCTAAAGGAGCACATGATCCCAAAAATCTTTGACAATGGAAAATCTCTAGGGCCCCATAGTCACAACTTGCTCCGGGCCAAAAGTCTCAGGGCGGCCCTGGCTTTGATAGAAGTTTCATTTAATACTTATGTATTACCACATCTTACCTTTGCTCTCCCTCAGTAACTTCCTAAGCTTTTCCTCAATATCATAAGCATCTTCCTTCGTCTTTGTCGCGTTCTTCTTGATAACATCGCTACGAGTATTCACATCAGTTGCTTTATTAACAATATTCATACTTTCATCAACCAAGTTCCTGGCATCGTCTTCCAGTGATATTCCTGCAGGCTTTGCAGACGGTGTGGGAACGCTGTTGTTATAAAAAATGTTGCAAAAATAAACGATCTACGAAAGCAATACCTCTAAATAGCCATATAGAGACAACTTATGGTATGTAAAGGGTATTTGAAGAGAAAATAGAGACCTTAAGATTGAGGTTTAAAATTTTTACTTCCAACCTCAAACTGTAGTTTGAGGTTAGACGTCAGAAGTAATATATTTTGAGGAGATTAAGATTGAAGTACACACTCTGAGATGTTTTTGAGTATTCGCTGCCATCTTGTTTCGAAAGCTGTGCTTTATAGTTTTTTCCAAGCTTAGTTTATTGTTATTTGTTTCAAAATAAGTGCAATATGAAGCTAAGATGATGTTTTAAACATTTATTCTAGTAAAACTAAAATATAGGTTGATATTTTCGGAAAATATCCTGAGGGATTATTCATACGCGAAAACAATTTCCACACGTTGAAAACCTGAAAATGTACCGCAAATTCGACCGCGGGAGTCTAGTCACGTGATCGCTAGCGGTTTGCGGTTTGACGTAATCGTAAACATACGTAAATCTTAAGGTCTCTATTATGAGCCTGGCCATGGTTTTACTGCGCCGACAATTTTGCTACTATACCTAACATATTCAAGAAGAAAGAAATAATTGAATGGTACTTAGTAGAAGGTGTTTGTGGATGGAATATTCGAACGAAAATTTATATACATGTTAGACCTAGCCAGGAACAGTTGCGAAAAATGCAACTTTAGGAATCGAACCTGCGGCCCTGCGATTTCCGGTACAGCGCTCTACCCAACTGAGCTACAGAGTCCAGTTGCTGAGCATAAACCGCAAATTCGTGTATATATGATGGGAGTGATACCAGTATAAGGTGTTTGTGGATGGAATATTTGAATGAAAATTTATATACAAAAAAATTATATTCAAAAATTTTCGTTCGAATATTCCATCCACAAACACCTTCTACCTATTAGTCCTATCGAACGAGATGCCGAGAAATGGTACTTCTCTGCATAACATCTCATAAATTGTTTGAAAACAATTCAGTGTGTTGGGAAACAAACCGACCGTATGTGTAGTTGATCTGGCGGTCAAATATTAATAAATGTCTCAATGACTTGACGGTCTTATTGAAAAATTATATCACGAAAGAGTCATGAAATGCGACAATACAGAACACGATCTAATTCTTGCCTTGATACAAACACATCAGTAGAAAAGAATAGCACTTACCCGCTGCCAAAGCCTGTATCTGGATCTACACAGCAAAAACAACATGAATTAAAATAGATAATCTCTATTAAGGTAACCTTTAAATCTCTCCTAAGTAATATATCAGTTATCTGTTGTTATCAAAATATTAACAATTACATGTAAAGCCTATCTATTCACACAATCCAATGAGAGTTGCAATTCTCGCTCGCGTTTGACCGCCAACTCGAATCAACTCTCATCAACTTTGAGCTCGTTCAAATTCTGATGAGAGTTAATGAGAGTTTTGCTCGTTTGATCTGTACGCGCGGCAATATCCAGTCAACTCGTTCGACCGGGCCATGAGAGTTGATGAAACTCTCATGTTAACTCGCGCTTGCCAATTCTCATGCACTCTCATCCTCGTTTGGCCAGTGCTTAAGATGGTCGATTGGCTAGAAGATATATTTACTTACCCCTACAAATTTTGGTAGATCGACAGTTAGCTTGTTGACAACAAAGTTGATATGATGCACATTCTGAATCTTCTGTACAAGTTTCTTCTGGTGGAGTTGAACAAAATGAACTTGGAGCCGGACAGACTGGAATGGAAAGATATTATTTCTATTGGAAGTGCTCTTAGCACATAATTGAATAAGATAAACTGCCTCCTTTCTCGCACGTGCCGTGCTCGATCAACAGTGTATATAACAGTTCATACAGGGTGTCCCAAACAGGTCCTCCCCCCCCCCCTTTCCCCCAAGTCGGATCCGAGTCTCCTCTTGATGTATGTGATTTACTGGATTTGCTAACAAAGATTAACGCTATTGGATCATACCCAGTGAACTCTATATAAACTGGAACGCTAACTCCAATGATCAAGTCCTGTGATTGGATGAAGCCAATTTAAAGCTAAGAGCGGGAACCGTGCGAGAAAAATCCACTTTCAAAAAGACTAGGGAGAGTTTCGAGGAGTGGAAAATTCCGTCAAAAGTTTGTTTTTGAGCGAAAATGAGCAAGAAAAGTCCTTTTTTCATCCGAAGGCTTCAATTTAAAATAACCGTTCCTGGTTTTCTGGATAGTTCTCCCTGTTCTACACTTAGTTACAGCAAAAATTCGAGGGGTAACAGTTTTGTATACGAAAAAATGGCAAATGTATGAACGTGCCGAAGCAAACTTCGCTCTTCAACTTCGAAAAAAGCTACTTTAAGACATTTCGACGGTCCCAAAACTTGTTTTGTACTAAAGTCCAAGTATTGAAGTCTATTTTCAGCTTTTAGTCATTGCTGTAACTGCTGTAAAACTGATAAAAGGTTAATTACGAGACCATTGTTGTTGTTGTGAGAATAGCCGCCATATTGAATTTCATTCATGCTGAGTGTTGGTCAATGTTTGCGATAATTTTAAACCAAAGAGCAATGTTTACAAGAGCAAATTACATATAAGTGAAAGAACAAACTTTCTTCTGTACACCAATGATAGGTATACGTGAGATAAAACAATATTCAGGCAAACAAAAGCTGAGGTAAATGACTTACGTGAGAACCTTTTCCTGCCGTCGAAAACGCCAAAAAAATACGTCAAACGCGACGCCAAGGACTGGTCACGTGATTTCTTGAGGTTTGCGGTTCGCGGGAAACGCAATGCTAAAGGTCTCTAATACCACTAATACGGATAACACGTACACTTGTTGAGATTACGTAACCAATAACACAATCAGACAATCCTATTTTGTCATTTGAATTGGCTGTTTAAACCCCTCGAAAACACCGCATATAACACTAGTCTGGAAGGTTATGTTACCTCGCATAGTTTGTCTCTGTGCGTGTTTGCTTGTTTGTGTGACAAACATTCAAACAATTTCGACTTTTCATAAGACAACTCGTAAGTCGCAACTGTTCGTACTGTAGTTGTACGTAGTAGTTTCAGCAGGTCAAACACTATTTGTGAATTGAGGTGAAAGACAGGAGTCAGGAGTAACATAAGCTTCAAACTGTGATTGCTTTAAAGAATTATATTACTTTGACAGTTCTAGACTGCCTTGAAAAGAGTATAAAATATAATCAAGTCGAAGATTTTGAACATTATATATGCAAGATAATACTGAACGATTATAATGAAAAACTTGCGTTTTCTTCGCAGATAGTCTAAAAACTAACTTCCCGAGGCTTGTTTTAAAATTTTACCGGGTCATGAAGATTCCAGGAAGATTCCACGCGTGGGACGCGAGGATGACGTCTAACTATATAAATCATGTTTCAAACGCCGCTAACTGTAGCGAGCCACCTTAATATGTTCGCGGAGCTAATGTCCACAGCCCAACGACAAATGTATCAAATTTTAGTTAGATGATGATGAAAATTGCAAAATTGAACTCAATGCACGATTATTCATGAATAATTGGTTTTCACTGGCGCAGGTATGCAGTCTCTAAAGGCTCTTTTCCACTCATCGCAAAAACCAACTCGCAAGCTCGCTGCGAGTACTTTTATCCAATCAAAATGCTCGATAGTTAATTTTAATTATATGCAAGAACTCGCAGCGAGCTTGCGAGTTGGTTTTGCGATGAGTGGAAAAGAGCCTTAAGGCCTGGTTCAAACGTCGCGCTACTGCTGTGCCGAACGCATTACACACAATAGATAATGAGGCATTTAAGCTGATTATGTATTGTTTTTAATGCCGAACGCACGGTAGCAGCGCGACGTTTGAACCAGGCCTAAGTGTCCACTAGTTCATGTTATTTAAGCCAGAATACGATGCGACTATTGAAGGAGGGCGGCTGATTCGTTCATTTCTTATTACTTGAGAAACTCTTACAAAAACCACAATCTCGTTTTCTGTGCATTTCTATTGCCTCCTCCCCCCTCCCCCCCCCCAATCGATGTTGATCTTACGTCAATTTCAATGACTTGGCATCTGGGACAAACACACTGTTACATGCAGTAGAAATGCGAGAAAGCAACATTGAATGGGGGGCGCGGGGGAAATACACTTTGATTTTAGGGACACGATCATACGAACTTTTTGCCAAGATTGTAGTTTTGCGTGTTTGACCACGTCACAAAAGCACTGTAAAGCATGAAATTCACAACTTTATCATGCTAATACCTTTTACGTGTCTAAAAAGCACTTGGGCTCATTCTTGACCAAATACTTAAGTTCTTGTTGAGATTAAAAAGAACATACCTGTATTCGTGTCTTTGGTACTCGTGTCTTTGCCATCAACCAAGTCAATAAGAGTGCTGATACTAGTGTTGTACTCATTTACTCGATCTGTAAGACTGAAAATACGATGTGTTAATTATTACCTACACTGGACTCGCATGGTTGATATCTAATATACATATGTGGTTAAACGCGCTCTTAAGCAAGACAATGGCCAAAACAAATTCATTCAAATAAATTATTGTAAAAAAACCTGTCGTGTATTATCAATCGCACGAATTTAATATAGTTTAAGGAGGTAAAAAAGGGGTTTATAGTTGAGAAAAGTTCTAAATGCAGGCGTTGTACATAAGACTTAAAAATCTGTGGTTTGCCGTTATAAACAGAGAGAGGACGTCGAACTTCTCGTGGGATTTTAATTATTCATTTCTTCTAAAATATGATTGAGTTAATAGCCATCGTCGTCACGTTGCTGTCTTACATCGTAAGGTCTTTTTTGAACGGCAGATATATCCATGAGGGGGTCTTAGTCTTAGGTCATGATTAGGGAGTTAAGATCTACGACGCGGCAGGTTGACGACGCGCCTTCAAGCAAATAGATTCTTCATGCATGACAAAAAGAATAAATCATTTGTGGCGCCCCAACAGCGTCGTAATTCTTATCACGACCTTAAACTCAGTATTATCACATGTTTTGAGCAACGTAAAAGCTCGTTACGACTAAAGGTGATGTTAAACGGGACAAATTTTAGCGACAATTCGCAATGCAAATGAGGTTATACGAAATTTGATTGGTTCTGTAACATCGCCTTAAAGAAGTGTTACTCAAAATCGATATTATAAAAGACACCGCACTGTTTCAGCCGAACCAAACTGTTTGTAGGCTTGAACAATTTGCAAACACTTATCAAAGTAATGAAATTCCATAACGCTATTTCTGGGGGCAATCGTTTCACCTAATAATTTCTAAAAGCCACTGAATAACTGTGTATCAATGATTTTACAACCGTGAAATCGTTGGTAGGCCATTATTTAAAAACAATTTTCAGTAAATATACTATAAATATAATATGGTCATCCATAATTATCAACATTTCCCCAAACGTACAGAGAGTACAGCGCTTTTTCAGTTTTCGACCCCAAGATCGTACGCTAAAAATGTCGAACTTCGGTTAAACGATGATGGATCTATTATCAATTTAAGTTAGGACTGAGATTTGCAGCAACAGAAAAGAGCGGTAATATGTTGGCAACCTCAATTTGGACCACCAGTTTTTCCCAAAGTGTCCTCAATGGCCCCAAACACAACGCTTTGCCGTTGAAAATTATTATATTATGAAATTATTGTTTTCATCACGAGAAGATAAAAGATACACTTTCGCGTCATCGTGTAAAACGCTCTATCTCTTACTTACTTTTTTATGTTAATTTCAATTTTGTCGAGCCGTTTCTTTGATTTTTCAGTTGCAACACCGTCACCGCCACTTGTCGAGTAATTTCCGAGTAATTTGTCCACTCTTTTGAACAATCTCTCCTCGCAAGCCCCGCAATATTCACAACCATCGGCCGTACGTATATGGTAGGGTGGGCAGAATTGACAAGTTGGGTCATTGGGATTACAACAACGACCATCATTTATATCACACACCTGGCCTGTAGGACAGTTACATGCTGTGGAGAAATAACAAAAATATTTCATCAACATTGAAACAACTTCATACTTCACAAATAGATGAATTCTTATCTGTAAATATTAATAACTAAATATTGAATTAACAACAGCTAAACCGTACTACATTTTGGCCACAGGCTGTAACAGCAATTCAGAGTTCAATTCGGCTCATGCAGTCACGTGAGAATATTACGTCATGCTAAATACTCCGCTATTTTGGGTGGCATTATCGTGAATTTCATCGAGTGCCGTTTTCGCTTATATCTTGCGAAATACTGAGAGTTATAAAGCAGGCGATATCTTGCTAGAATCATTGAACAACGTGGAATATTTTCGTGTGTAGATTGTTGTTTTAACATGTCTAGAACTGGAGTTATGTCAGCCATGTTGGATTTCACTTTAATCAGCTTCAATTTGTCCAATGGAAATGGTGGAATTTGCCGCCAAAAATAGCGGAAGCTGAATATTTACGAGTTGTGACGTCACTTGCACGAGCCGAATATAATTTGAAAATTTGTTACGTTTTTACTTTTTGATAAATAAATTTGGGGCTCTGTAAGTTTGAAGAGTTCGTATCTCCCAGCGGGTGGGGCCACCGATACTGCGATACGGACTTTGACACAGTCTAATACGCTACTCGCTACACATTGATTTCCGAAACGAAACGTATTCATTTGGATTATGTAAGAGATTAGTAAAAGAGACTGCGTTTTAGTCTTGCAAGAATGAGGGAGAAATTGTTCAAATTAATGCAGTAAAATAGTCGGCGATAACGTCCGTTCAGAGCAATCAGTAGATGGCCATATCAGCGATTTGCTCAGAAAATGGCCGATGGGCGACTATTGTATTGCACACTGCATGCATTTAGTATTAAAAGAGCCAAAAGGGGCTCTTAACCGGTTCTTATTTCCAAAAAAACTTGTTTCTGGTTGGTGTTTTTTAGAATGTATTCCAATCAATAGACAAATTTGGCTAACGCTGTTTACATCGTTGCTACCAATTCACAACTTTGGATAACTCACATGCCTAGTTACTATTGTTCTAGTTAGCGAAAACATTGAATAGATAGATGATAATTTGTTTAATAAGAACATCATCTTGCAGTCAAAAGACTGAATTACATGACGTTAAATTGTTACAAGGTTATAAATAGTTAAAAATTCTATGTTACAATTTAGAAATTGTTAATATATACTATATAGTATATATCATTTACTTAAATGTACTAATCTATATAAGTTAAAAATTCTAAAATGTTCAAAGAACATCTAATTTGTAATGTTTCTTAGCATAAACGTTAATAAAGGAGTTTCCGAAACGATTTGTACTTGCTGGTAGAACTTCAAAAGATCGTTCTTTTCGCAATTCTCTATTGCCTGCTTTGGATGGTAAAAGTTTGGCAAGTTTATGGTCATCATTTAGAACAATGTCGTTGAAAAGATTATTGGATAGATATTCACGTCTACTTTCTAGGGTAGAAATACCAGCGATGTTAAGAGCCTCGTCGTAAGACAGTTCACAAAATATTATGTTCATTGCGCGCTTCTGTATACGTTCAATGTCTTTTGCAAGATATCGTGGCAGGGAACTATGGAATAATTGACACGCATATTCGAGAACAGACCTTATACAACTACAAAATAATTTGACCAGATCTGCCGAAGCCACATCAGCACGTTTGAGTTGCCTCAACAAATATAAACGTTTAGCTGTTTTGGAGACAATTAAATTTACATGATCTATCCATTTAAGGTCATTTCTTAATGTAACTCCAAGCGATTTGATACTTGTTACCCTTTCCAAATTTTGATCATTCATACGTATAGGTTCGAAAACAGGTGGTAATCGTGAAAAGGATATTACCATTTCTTTGCATTTAAATGAGTTTAGTTGAAAGGAATTGTTCTTAGACCAAGTAGAAATATCATCAATATCCATTTGTAGAGTACTCTGTTCATTTTTTTTTACAATTTCAGAGACCGTGGTATCGTCGGCAAATTTCCACATTTCGGAAGAGTGATTATGTAAAACAAGGTCGTTTACCATGGCTAAAAATAGCCAAGGCCCAAGTCGTGTGCCTTGAGGGACACCAGCTGGAACTTGGAGCCAGTCAGAGAAACAATTATCAGTTAGTTTGACCCTTTGCCATCTATTACGTAAAAAGTCAATAATCCAGTTTACCACACAGGGCATAATACCAAAGCTGAAAAATTTCGCAATTAATGTGGTGTGATCAACCATGTCAAATGCTTTTTTGAAATCGAGAAACACAGTACGAACAGATGAACCAGTACCATCTGTTGCACTCAACCAACAATGGAGCATCGATATCAAGGCGAACACAGTGGAAGAATTTGGAATAAAGCCAAATTGTTGAGGATCGACGACCTTTAACAAGGTTGGTTTTACTTCCCTTTCAATTACAAGACTTTCTGCTATCTTTGATATGGTGGAAGTTAAGGAAATAGGTCGTAGTTCCCTTTCCAAGTCTGTGACAGTAGATGTTTTTGGTAAGGGGACAATGTCAGCCAGCTTCCAAATTTGAGGAACTTTACAACTTTGAAAGGAAGTATTGATAATATTTGCAACCGGTAACGCAAGAATATCCGAATAGGTTTTTAAAACCCAATTGGAAATGCCGTCAGGGCCACTGGAACGCGATGTACTAATTTCTCGCAGTTTTCTAGCCATAGTTGACTCGGTCACAATAATAGGCGTTTCATCGCTGTGTACCATTACAGCTGTATCTTCAGATAATGGAACATAGTCCCGCATCACATTTATAAAAGCATTGTTAATTTTATTACTGAGGTTTATGTCTGTCTCCTGCCTTAAATCTTGATGAAAGCGGTCTTTTACACTTTTGTTATTATGTTTAGATGTGCCACACAACTGCTTCACTTCCCGCCACCAATCTCGGGCTTTAGTGTTACGTAGATTGTGAACTTTAGATTGATAATAGCTCTTACGACAATGTTTTCGTTCACGGTTGACCTTATTACGTAACATTTTAAAAGAGTGATATCACCTGATGCAAAGGCTTTTTGTCGTCGATTTATCAGCGATTTCAAATTACTGTTTACCCATGGTCGGTCATTAGTGGACTTTTATTGAACGTTCAGGCATGATTAAGTTCAAGCCATAATTTATAATGTCAGTTAAAAATAGAGTTTTTGATCATTAGAGGTATGGACGATAAAATATCCCATGGAATTTTCTGGAGAAATCGACCAAGACTTCTAATATTACTGGGTCGTTTGTCTCTTGTTTTAACAATACGTGATTGTGGCTCGTGCGATCTTTTCCTCGTTCTGGGACACATGGTAATTGTTAGGTGGTCCGATAAGCCAAATGGAGGAGCACTAGTAGGGGGTGAATAGTATTCAGATAAGTTGGTATAAATTTGATCAAGAGTATTGGCACCTCTGGTGGGGAAATCAATAACTGGTTTAAGTTGGAAAGGTTTAACAATAGCTTGCAAATCCAGCTTGTTGAAATCACCGGCTATAATGATTGCAGGGTTAGGAATTGAAGATTCAATATATTCTAATGAAGATTGGAAATAGTCACGCATACTTGTACAATCGGCATCTGGGGGGTGATACACCACAGCTATTATCATATTTGAGTAATTTCGTGGGAGGCGTTTTGGTTTTAAAACTAACCACAATACTTCGTGATTATCACTGTCTAACTCCATTAGGCGGTTGCAAGCAATAGCATTGTTAATGTAAAAACAAACCCCACCATGGGATTTGTGTTGACGATCACGCCTAAATAATTGGTAATTTGTAATATTAATAGCATCATCAGGAACGGATTCTTTTAACCATGTTTCGCTGAAGAAGGCAATATCTATATGATTCGAAGTAAGAAATACAGCAATTTCATCGATTTTCGGGGCTAACGACATAGTGTTTGACAGCAATATAGCAGGTACAAAATGGGACGAACAAGACACGGTAACTAAGCATTAGAATTATGTATAAGAGCTATTCACTCATGTAGATCATTATAATGCTTAGTTACCATTGTTCTATTCAATGTTTTCGCAAACTAGAACAATAGTAACTAGGCATGTGAGTTATCCAAAGTTGTAAATTGGGTATAAACAAGCGTTAGCCAAATTGGTATTAGTGTTTACACTGACAATTGCTATTTCAAAGCATCTACATTGTAAAAGTGACATTTTGAAACTGAGCTGGTTGCCTCTTCACGAACTCAGAGACTACTCTCTACTAAAGTATGTTTTTAAATCCTTGCCTACTGATAACTGGCCCGAGTATTTGCAATTGCAAATTGTATATACTACTAGAAATCTACGATCTACTATAGCTCCTAGACTAGTAACTCCTTTAACTATAAATAATTTTCAGTACTCAGCTGCAAAGCTATTTAATTCCTTACCGATCCAGATAAGAAACTGTTCAGACTACAAACAGTTATGCGAATTCTATTTACTATACTTGTACTGTAGTTCTTACTAATATATTTGATATGTAGATACTATTATCTACATTCTATAAAATGTATCCTCGTTGAGTACTAAACATGAGAGCTGAGTATGTTTTAGGATATGCACTGGTATTAAATCAGGTATGTAGCAGATTTTACTGGCCTGGCTTTACACTTTAATAAGTACACTACAAATGTTGAGGGTTTTTAAGAACAACCTATTTATTTAGCAGGATAACTCAAAAACTATGAAACAGTTTATTACGAAAATTTAACTGTGGAGTTAATGGCCTTAGGCCAAGGACCAGTCAATCAAATTTTGATTCAATTTTGATGAAAATACGCATTGATTAGAAACGTACAAAAGTTTGTGTTGCTTTCCCGGCCTGAAGAACTGAATGCATTATTAATGCCGGCATAATTTATACACAAATACTTGACTTTGTGGAGGTGTGCAGTGTATTGTCATAAGATTGCATTGTCTTGCTTTCCCGGGCTGAAGAACTGAATGCATAATTAATGCAGGCATAATTTATACACAAATACTTGACTTTGTGGAGGTGTGAAGTGTATTGTCATAAGATTGCACTGCTCTGAGCCAATCGGAATCGAGAAAATCGTTTAATATATATGACTTGAAAGGAAATACAATAGCGTACCTTGGCATCCCTGCTCCGTATATCCAAAATATCCGTCATCACATCTATCACATTTCAATCCCGTGACTCCAGGTTTACACTCGCATTGTCCAGTCACAACATTGCAATCATTGTTCAGAGATGCACTTGAACATCCACATGACTGACAACCATTACATGAATCAAAGTCCCATGTAGTAGCCTTGAAAATAAATATATTACGTGTTACAGAGAGTCATATAGAGTGAGACTTTAAACACAACCACCCAACCACCAGCCAGGCATTTGGACCCAGGGACTGCTGCCCCAGAACACTGCCGTAAGTGCCTCAGTGACGATGTCACAGCGATGGTCTTGACCCAAACGCGCGCCAGTGCGAAAGTTCGCTAAAGGCTGATTTCCATTCAGTGCAAAATGTCGCACGATCGACCTTTTGCGATCGTTTTCTTTTGAATTATGTGCCTTCGACCGGATCCGTTCCAGTCGAGGGCTCATAATTCAAATAAAAACGATCGCAAAAGGTCGATCGCGCGACATTTTGCACTGAATGGAAATCAGCCTTAAAAAAATTCGTACAGCTCAATTATTCTAATATTAGAAATATATTAGATTTGACCCAGGTTACCAAGATCTCCCTTGAGCTACCCAGCTTCTTTATATGCGAATAAATTCCCACATGTATCCTACCAACCAAACTTTTTGCCCAGACGTAAAAGCATTAAATTACTTGAATAACTTACACTAATTCTCTTGGCCACGGTTCTTTGCTGGAAACTGTATCTACAGGCGGAAACCCCAAAAATACAAACCTGACAAGAGGTACATCGTTCACCAGCTACCCCAGGTTTACAAGAACGTCATTCCATATACTGCTTGCTGACCCGCATGCATCACAGTCGCATCTCTGGCAGTTGCCAAGGACACCGTTACCATAGTAACCAGGCTGACACTTTTCACAACGTTCACGACCAGTGTTATTAACACAACTATAGAAAATACAATATTTTCATGTAAAGAGATATCTCTAACGAGAGGGGTATACATTACTCAAGTAGGATTTGTTTAATTGTGTATCACGCCTTCGGCATTTTAGCGATTTTGCAGCGATGTGTGTCTAGCATTCGACGACGTATTTTCCCAATGCATTGGAAATGTACAAAAAATGTTTTCGTTATTAGGTCCTGTAGGGTCAAGCAGTGTTTTCGGTGGTCACTCAAGGCAGTTTAACAACGCCTATTAAGTCTTTCACTGCCGCATATTTCTTTGTTTATTTGCAAAATTTATATTTGACTTTCATCAGGACGCCTATTTTTGAAATACATACATACATACATACATATATTATTCAGCTCACTCCCCGTTGGGGCTTTTCAGTGCCCGATTACATCAAGTATCTCGCTTACCTATATATTATGCACGTAGCCTACATTATCTATTTTTACAACAATTGTGATATTACTTTCCTAATCTGTATATCCCAGCCCACCGAGTCAACTTTTCCTGTGGGAGGAAACCGGAGTGCCCGGAGAAAACCCACGACTTTCGGCAAAGCGTTGACTTACTCTTTTCACATGAGTGTGATGAGTATGGTCGAAAGAAACTTCAAACACTACGTAAGAATGAATAAAATTAAAAACAAGTGAAAGAATGAAGTTGAGGCTATACGCATACAATGCTACGCCCCAGTAATGGTCTGTATGGAGCCATAATAAAACCTATAATGCATTCAGCGCGCACTACGTTAACAATAAAACAGACCTGGAAAAAAAGGGATCTCGGGATCCTATAGATCCTGAGGAGCATTTGCCTCAGCAACACGATCGAGGAACATTTTGAATTTTTCGCGCATACTTTAAGCAATTAAGGGTGAATTTTAAGGAATCATATTTAGTTATCTGCCATTTGAGCCTATTTTGAGATTGGGAAGTGTTCTTCTTGTGAAAGCGAGAGGAATATTGTTCCTCAATATTTCATCTGAAGAACTTCCTCAGCTGAAATATTCTCTGAGGAACCGTTCTTCTGGTTATCAGTGTGACAGTGGTTTACATAAATAACATGCAATCGTACAGAGCCTGACTTATGCTGTGAGTCCTTATGTTGTGAAGAAGCTCGATTATGCAATCAACAACCTGGAAATTCAGCGCGCAACTTCACACGAGTTGTTGGGAAAGTGCTCCTGCACTGAGGATTGAGGATTCCTGACTTTCTTCTGTGTATAATTGTGTATATTAAAAATAATTAAAGATGGCGTCTCAATAGATTGAATGGGGAAACTATCACAACTCTATTGTTGTACACGTAACGCACGCGTTTTGAGTCCAATTTGAGGAACATTTGAAACATGCTGTAACATTTCTGATTGCCGTTCCGTCGCGTTTACTTCTTAATTTCAAACTTCTCTTTTACCTAAACTGAGCAACAAGACGACTAACCATGTACGCACTTAGGAAAAAACTGAAGGTCAAATCAAAATATGTTATATTTTCATGTCATTCCTAGTCGAACTGTTCATCTCGTATTTATTTTAGTGGTAGCTACCTACTACAAGAAGTTTCACTTTGCAGACTTTTAATATAAACACAGTCAATGAATACTTACCGCAGACATTCTCCTGTGCGACGATCACAATTTCCTGTAGCAGTCAAGTCAATATTTTCATTACACTCACAAGGTTTACAGCCAACGGTCAGTGGATCACCAAAATAACCATCTGCACACTCATCACAGAGCTTTCCTGTATACCCCATCCGACATGTGCAGTTGAATGTACCGTCCAATTCCTGGAAACATAACGTGGCATAATTCTTAGACTATCTGGACATGGACATCGTTGGCATGCATTTGCTTCGCCACTTGTTGGATTACCATAGAAACCTGGTACACATTCATCGCATTTCAAGCCTGAGAACAGTGAAACATAAATTATAGAAGTTTAATATTGAGCCTCTATAAACCCCTCCACCGCTCAACCCCTCATATTTTAACGTGAAACTTTTCAAATGTTTGTAATGGGGGAACTGTGGTGGTTTACTATTGAGGTCTCATTCGCTCAAATTATACATATACTGAGAATTGACATAAAGTAATTTCGCAGAAACTCCACATCATTGCATTCAATAAGTCGAATTTCGTAATTGATTTCTGCATAACCACGGGCAATAACGGCTGCTCTGGATATTCTCTGCTAGCTTCGAAGACAGACAGACGGATGGGAAGACTTAAACAGTCTGCTTAAATCATATCAAACTCCTCGCTTGAAATATAATTCGATACCCAACGATAATTGTAGGTGTTTTTCTTGTGGCGAAAACAAATTTTTCATCAAACCGTTGGTTGAACGGTAACATATAAAGTTGCAATTCTAGCACACTACTAACTTTTACTTTCCAAAATCTGGGAGGCACGTGACCAACTTGACAGGAGGGAAGAGCATGGGAACGAGTTAGCTGTACAAAATTAGAATCTCTCCGGTAACAGATTACAACTCAAGTCAGTGTACACACCCCGCAGGTTAAGTTGTTCCACAAATCTGGTAAAGGCTCCGCGCTCTTTTACGTTTCCGACTTTACCCTTGGGCGCGAGGCCAATTGTTTTCTCACTTCATTAGTTGCATGAAAAGCTAGTTTAAACGCGCGAGAAGCCTCTACGTAGGACAGTGTCGCAGATATCAAGTGCCTCGATGTTACAGTTTACAATTTTAAAGCCGTAAATCTTCTGCTTTAAATTCAAATTACAACGTATAAACTAAATTGTCAGCAAAAAACTGACAGCAACTTCCAGGACAATTAAAAAATCTAATCAGTGCGCATGTGTTGTTTTTGTTATGAGGAGGGCGGATGCTTAAAAGAGAGGGGACTCAAGAATTGTTTCTTTTGAAAGCAGGAAGTTATTACTTATTAAAGGAGGGGTCTATAAGTCTATTTGAGAGGGCGCCTTAATATAGGATTTACGGTAGTTTGTTGTTGAGGGGATGGGGCTTAAAAGAGGAGCGGGGGTTAATATTTTTTATCTTGAAAAGGGGGTTATTAGAGAAGGGGCATATGAGGGGGTGGGGACTTAACATAGGACTTACGGTATATATTGTATTGTTCTGATAATATTGTGGTATTCAATACCTGAAGTGTTATGTTGGCAGTCATAACATTTGCCAGTCTTGGGATCACAACTTGAAGAATGACCATTACACTGACATGGTATACATGCCTCACCAGATCTGAAGTAACCCACATTACACTTCTACGAATTAACAAAGAATTATAGGATTTTTAAAAATGAAAATATTTGTTGAACATTTCCAATTCCGACAACAAGCACTTTAAAGTAAGAAACAAATCGGAAACTGCGCCTTTCAACGCTTGCGCTAATCCAGGGTGACCGAGATTACATAGCATGATGAGAATATACATGTCACGTTGTTTGGCGATGACCAAACTTATTTTTTGATAGTTTGCGGATATCACGGATGTAGCGAATGACGACAGGTTTCCCATTTGTGTTTCCACTTTCCAGAACATTCCTCTCGATGTGGGTAAGTAAATGCCACAACTTAATTGGCAAGATAGTCCAGTTGTATTGTCAGGACAGTTACATTGTTCTACTTGTGAGGCAGATAATGGTAACATAACAGGTAATTGATACATTAACTCAACATCTTCATCTGCCAACACATGCAGTAGATCAACCTGAATCAACATTCTCATGAATTCATCACGAGATAAAGAGGAACCATCGCTCTTCTTCCACTCAGTCTAAAAATAATACGATACACAATAAGAAACAGCGAAGTCCATTCTGAAATGCGTTATCCATTGTATAGTGCTATTCGGGCTTCGAACAAATGCTTCTCAATAAGAGAAGCACGGGTGGCAGATGCGGTTAGCGCGTTGCCCCTCAACGTCTGAGTTAAGCTGGCTATACAGCAGGTCAGGGAATTTACTCAGGTTGGGTAATTTCCCTATGCTTGCATGATCAACTCATGTAAGTTGAGATTGGTTGGTTCTCTCCTGTGCTTCGAGGGTTTTTCTCCGGGTATTCCGGTTTTCCTCTCTGACTAAAAACTAACCCTACGGCATTAATCATAACTAACACTCGTCGACCTTTGTCAAGTGGGTTGCAAAGACCTGTTAAGGCTTTCCGTCCACCTCAGAGTGGTAAACACAATAAACTAAACTAAACTAAACTAAACAAAACTAACGACTTTAAAGCACTCTCGTGAACTCTCATCAACTTTGGGCTTGTTAAAGCCTGGTTCACACTAGCGATTTTTCTCTTCCTGATCGATGTGACTGAGCGAATGACATATCAACGTATGCCTTTGTAAAACCGATCCCATAATGGTCACATACTTTTGTTCGTGAGTCCACTCATTCGCATGAACTATCATGCAACTCTTGTTCTCGTTTGAGCGTGGCACGACAGTTGTTCTCTGCAAACTCTCGCTTGCCAGCTCTCATCAACTCTCATCCTCATTTGACCAATGCTTACAGTCAAACCGGATGTTCTCGTGCGAGGAACATTGCAATATTGTCACGCAATATTGCAATTTTGATTTTGCCAAAGTAGGTAAATATTTTGCATTTTGTCTGTTAGCTGTATCTTGCAATTTACACAAAGTCAATACATTATCCTGTAAAAGCTATTTTTAGTAAAACAATGTCTATAGAGTATAGGGTAAATGTCCATGAACAAGGCTTAATAATACATCTCAAACAGACGAATTCCCGTTGATTACCAGCCCATAATCCCTGGCCATCATGACACATATCTAAGGTACGCTGTCTAATGCCCTGAGTACCCAGGCATAGCAGATAGGCTAATCTGCAATAAATCCCGCTATTTCCCGGCATGTCCCGGATAGGGGGGTGCGAGGCTTTCCATGACTGGTGCATAAGTTACATACTATCAAGCTTATAGGTATATAATATGACATAGGAACCCTTATATTCAAACAGAAAAAAGTCAGGATGGCAAGAATCAGTCTGTTTTCAACATTTTATCTATTTCGATAAGTATAATTAATATGCCAATATTGTGATATGAACTTCCAGAACAATTCATAAATTGTTTCGTTTTCCTTTATTGAAAATAGTGCGGGGCCTATAAATTACAGGGTAGAGGGCTTATCAACTTTCGACGGTAAACTGATACTTTTAATAATTCCGACGGCCTTATATACATGCAAGTGCTGAATTGCAGTGCCTGTAGTGCACAACATTTAATATTTTATATCAACAGTGTTCAAACTTACATAAATTGATAAACCACAGCATGATCCTGGTCAACTTTTATAGTCAGCATTGTCCGGTTCATATCGTCTTATATAAAGATCCATGATCGTTTTAATAACCGAGGTTTAACATTTTTAGCGTACGATCTTGGGTCGATAGCAAAACATGGCATTTTCATGAATTCAGTTAAATACTTCATGTTAGCGACTGCGGGGAGGGAGCCTTCTCTCAGGCTATCCAGCGGAAATTTATTATTCAAGCCTGGGAAACTTTATATAAACTAAATTTTAACATATATTAGTGAATTTTTATAAATACTGCACTTTATATATCGAGGGGAATTGAAATAAATACCAATCAATGTTGAGTTTTAGTTATTAAATGAACACATGGAAATGAAACACTATATTTGCAACGTAAATTGAAGCTTATTTGGTAAGTTTAACACATATGTAAATTCGTTTGAATAACTACAATGTATTGCCACATTGGAACATGCATGACAAGGCATTCATGCATTTGGAAATTCTCAAAATATAGGATAGCAACCCCATGGGATGCACTAAATCTTCTCGTTCCTACATTCCAGCCACAACCCTGATTTTTTAGATTTCCAATTGATTGTGGTTCGAGGACTGAACTTAGTAATAGGTATTAGTATGCAATTCAATTTAAAAATACATGTTATGATATACTGGTTTATGTTCTTCATTGTATTAATTCCAGCAATTTGGTGGTAAACCTTAAAATTAGTAATACGGCAAAATAACAAGCTAATTAATAATAAGTTTCAACTGGGTCTTGTTTACATGACAGTCTAACCAGACCCCCTGGGGGTGTGAGTGGTGCTCTTTCAAAATACATTTACTATGCACTATTAATTATGTGTTATTACTGTATTTTGCTTAAAGTACTATACTTGCATATTTAATTACCATGTATTTTTTCTTAAATCGCCTTTTTTCTTAAATCGCCTAAACTCGAAGATAGGATCAAAGAAGATATAGCTCAACTGTATGCGGAGCACCATGCCTAGTTGTTTTTAAAAACGATTTTTTGAAGTTATGCTTACGTCAGTGAGAGTGCTGTGGAAGTTTCATGTTTCAATAAGAGAAATCCTTTCCCATTATAGGGAACAGCTAATGAATTTGCAGGGGTGCTGTAGCCAATGAGGTTGCAAAGAAATGTCAGTTTGTTAGAGAATTGACGCATATCAGTTCAATTTTGAAACAATGGGACCAGTGTTTGAACTGCAGTTAAGAGTATGTTTTTCCTACTGATATAATTAACATATTATCCCTATAGTTATCGATATAATATCGACTTCTGAAAAAATGCTTGCCTGCTTTTGAGAACGAATGAATTGTATGTATATATATAATACGCAGCTTTATATCAGTTAATATTCCTTTAGTACTTGCCTTTTGAGAACGAGTGAATTGTATGATATAATACACAGCTTTATATAAGTTAATATTCCTTCAGTGCTTGCCTGCCTTTTCAGAACGAGAGAATTGTATGTAATATATATATTATACAACATGAGCGGCCGTGTTGTTACAACACAGACGCGAAGTAGTCCTATAAGTTAATATTCCTTTAGTGCTTGCCTGGCTTTTGAGAACGAGTGAATTGTATGTAATATATACAAACCGCACAAGAGGTCTTTATCAGATTTAAAACATCGAGGCACAGCCGAGTGTTTTAGATCTGATAAAGGTCGAACTGTAAGGTTTGTATATGACTTCTAAAATGACTACGCTGTAAAAATTGAAGGAGAAAATTTGAGCAAGTCTATATCAAATATATAGATCCGCTACGGGTCATGAGTTTCCTTTGTATTTTGCCGTGACCGGACGTTTGGCCGACAGACATTTGGCCGACAGACACTAGACCGACAGACGTTTGACCGACAGACGTTTGACCGACATGACCTTTCACCGACAGACATTTAGCCGACAGGACATTTGGCCGACAAGACATTAAGCCGACAGGACAATTCACGGACAAGATTTTTTATTTCAAGTCTATTTTCTAAAATAATGCTCACGGATCGGAATAGTCCAGAGAGGACGTCGACGCCGATCTCTTTTCGATATCGATCTATGGAATGTACACGACCGTGTTGAGAATGATTTACCGCGTACGAATAACTCCGTAGGTTGGCATCATGCCTTCGATCAACGCGTTGGCGTCACCCACCCCACTATCCGGAGACTTGTGGCCAAGATCAGGAAGGAGCAAGCCAATAACGAACTTTTATTGGAGCAAATCTCTGCTGGATTCTCCGTCGGCCCATCGAAGAAAATTTACCAAACTCTGAATATAAGACTCAAAGCGATTGTGAGTGATTTGGACTTAAACGCCGACAGCTTTTTAGACTATATACGTACTATTGCACATAACTTGTAAATATGCGTGAAAGTTACAATAAATATTATTTCAAGATGTTGTTTCAAATAATTGAAATGTCGGTGAATTGTCCTGTCGGCCTAATGTCTTGTCAGCCAAATGTCCTGTCGGCTAAATGTCTTGTCGACGAAATGTCCTGTCGGCTAAATGTCTGTCGGTGAAAGGTCATGTCGGTCTAGTGTCTGTCGGTCTAGTGTCTGTCGGCCAAATGTCTGTCGGCCAAACGTCCATCGTAAATCAAGATTTTCCGTCCGTACCATCTGTATACGAATTGTACGGATGGTAAGGTCGTTTGGTGTGGTAGAATGTTCTGATGTTCATACCCAGCGTGAGTTCATTCGCTAAGCGCTTGAAGGATGTGCGGCATGACGCAATTAACAAGATGAAATGTAGATCAGACCAAGTGATCAGACGGATGGTAAACAACGTATTTGGATGTAAACTTAAATTTAATGAACCTTGCATTTATACAGAATTAAAAGGAGGTATATATACTCGCACGCATTCTCGTTTCCGGACACATCCGTGGGTGAAAGGCATAAAGAGGCATACAATCTGTAAATCGCTTCAGTTTTCATTTCATGACCCACCCACTTCTATTTTTTGTAGTATCAGTTTTGCATGGAATTCCTGGCAACTGGTCCTTAATTAAAAGTCTTAAAATTATACATATTTACACCATGCATAGTCCTTAAAATGTCCTAACAATTTATGTTCAAATTAGGGAAAAACCTGTAATATGTTTGAACAAGTCTTTGTAGTGTATGTTGTACTCTCTCATCATATCTGTTATTTATTTCCATCATCAAAGGATCGAAACGCTTATGTGTGGACTCTGCAAGAGGGAAAGTGGAAGCCAACCTTGGTGATTTTACGTATCAACCGCACAGCAACATGTGTCAAGTGTTCCCCTAAAGGTACAGTACGATGTAGACAGGGAAAATATTCTGAATGTATATTCGGAAAATACCAAACACTGGCATTACCCTAGTATATATACATGAACTTGTGGTTAGCTCTTGACGACTGGACTCTGTAGCTCAGTTAGCATAGCTCTGCACCGGAATCGCAGGTTAAATTCGTGCCAGAGGGCCTGTAGTTGCATTTTTTCGACAACTGCTCCTGGTTAGGTCTCAAAATATGTATATAATTTTCGCTCAAAGTTTCATCTGCAAACACCAACAACGATGTAGAGAACATTTATTACCTCCACCACTTACCTTGCTTTGTTTGTGTGACACTGTGTATTTGTTTGTTTGTGTGACACTGTGTGTTTGTTTGTTTGTGTGACACTGTGTGTTTGTTTGTTTGTGTGCTGTCGTGTGTGTTTGTCTGTCAGCACGATAACACAATAATTTTGGGTCAGCTTGGATGAAAATATGATGAGAAATTTACAAAAGTTTCTCTTGCATACGTAATTAGTGCATGTATAATCTATGCATGAATACTTGACTAAATATGCTGGCCTGATGTATGCAGCCTCTCAGTGCCCTCTAAATACCAATAATAGTTGTTGCAATATGTTGTCATACAGTATCTAATGTGAAAATAAACATATTCCGTAGAATTTTATCTCGTTTGTTTTTCAGTGATCGGTACAGTACTGTGTCACTTTACTGTTGCACGGACCTCTGCCCGCCCCTACCTAATTTTATGAGCAATAGGGGGTCTGCCAGTCCGGAGACTACTGGTACCCCCAGGAAAATTTAGTGACAACGCCCTTTTGAGTGACTGGAAATTACATGTAGGAGTGCGACCAATGCTGCCCATTAAATATAATTAAGGCAATCGATGACGTGATTCTTTAATTAAATAAACCAGGGTGAATTCTATGAATTCAGTTTGGTACACTTGTAGCTCGATATGACATTTAGATAAGTGATGTCAATTAATTTCGAACGTTTTAGTAGGTTTTATTGAGTAAGAATTTATCACAACAAATGTTAGTATCACTGCACTGTTTATTAATGTTTATCACTGCACACTTTCACTTGATCATTGCACAAATTGGTTATCACTGCACACGAAAATTAAGCATGCCCCTCCCCTCCCTCTAAGAAAAATGGCAATTTTAATATTGGTTTATATATAGCACATTACTGTATGTACAAGGTTGAACAAACAATCAAATTCCAAGTTCAGAAATTAGGTGAACAAACGTCAAATTCCAATTCTGTAGTAACGTTCTAGTTCTCGCTCAGTGTCTATAATGCATTGGACATGGGCACAAGACGGACAAAAGCAATCTTTGTGTGCAACCAGATCATCACAACGCTCATCACAACTGCATAAAATTGCTTTACTAATAAAGTTTACTTGCTACTATGTTTAACTGATCGTCATTACGCGTGAATATAACAAAAATAGTTAATGTAACGTCTATTTCATGGTTAAACACTGAAAAACGTTAGGCTCACTAACTATATATATATAACATACATTAATAATATGAATATTAACATTGAATACGATATCAATTAAGTCACGCGAGACCAATAGCACTACAGTATAATACAGTATACTACCACAGAATAGGAAATGACCAGAAAGGCCACTCAGCAGTGCAACGTGACACCCTATTTTTATGCAGTTCTCTGGCCAGAATAATGGCGGACCAGGCAGTTCAGCGTGTTTATTGGTCAGAAAATGCAATTGACTGGCTAGAATAATGGTAATGAACATGCGTAATGCGACATGCGCAGCGTCAAAAACTTCAAAGGTTCGGCCTCAAGTGGCCCTTCTAGTCATTTCCTATTCTATGATACTACACTAAGATTGCCCACTGTCGCAGAGGGGAATCGGTAGCTGTTCGCGATGCATCAGCATGGATAATCAAACAGCAGCACCAGCATAGGGATAACTGCAATCCCCACTCAAGCAAACGGTACTTCCTTGATAGCAACTCAAACTAGTCACCCGTCAGAGATAGATAAATAGAGAGTTTGGCAACCGAGAACGGCAATGACAACGGCAACGTGCTCGTCAAAAATAGCATTGATCCTCAAAGACAAAGGCGAATGTAAATGACATGGTCTTAAGCGTTGTAAAATGCCGTAGTTGTTGAAACTGCTACGTTTCACGGTGCATGACCACGGCAACAGTTAATTCGTTCGATGTTATATGGGGAATTCGATGTGAATTCGCCGACTACTTGCTATTTAAGGGCTGTTTAAGAGAAAGAGGAATACTTAAAGAGGCAAATTAAGTGTGGTAACGAATACTTTGGCTCAAATAAAACAACATAAGTAATTATATTTTTGCCGTTGTCGTTGCCGTTCTCGGTTGCCAAACTCTCTGATGTATTTTTTTACATAATACTGTAGTAAGCTAATTACCAAACTGGCAATCAGGGTATAAACCTCCACGATCTTGTTGCTTTGGACTGATATTGTCACCGTCAACACCGAGCTGTAATATTGAGGTGAGCTATTGAAAAAGCATGCAATACAAGCTCCAAGAATATTCGGCGACAATTAAGGGCGGGAGAAACTTGGTGGGAAACTTGAAGCGACTGTGTGCACAGCCCGTTGGCAAGTAAATGATATATTCATCCCTTACACGGCCAATATTTGCATACCATTAACATACGGAAAGCGAATTATATTTCCCTGTAAACTTATTGTACCAATATACAATAATCGGCAGTTGACTGTTGTGTAAAACTTCGACGTTTCGAGCGAAGGCCCTTCGTCTGGGAGTTGTAACTATATAATATAGATATCATAAGTATATAGGTTATCATATGAGGGATGAGGTGTTAAACACGGTGGTTTCATCAGGCTTTACAATAAGTTTTAATGTACATTAATACAACATTCAATAATAAAATGTACCTAATTATGTTGGAAATCTATTTTCCATTATACCTGTTTTCCATGAATGCCGTGCCTATCGAGTATGATCTTTCAACATTTGTCGAAATTCATTCAGAGATTCTGCTTGTCTTATATTGCTGGGTAAGCTGTTCCAAAAAGCCGCACCACTATAGCTGAAGCTATTTTTAAGATAATTGGTGCGGGGTAAAAGAACAGCAAGTTTGTTCACACAGTCTCGAAGCAAGTAAGAAGTTACATGGTTGCGATATTTAGATTTAGAACATGGATATTCGGGAACGAGGTTATTTAAATATTTAAAAATCATCAACGCTTTTTGAATTTGACATTGTATGTTTAGATTATCCCACCCTAGCTTTTCCAATAAGCTATTGGCATTGGCGTCAAAATTAGAAAAGGTCAACACCCGTGTTGACGGTTTTGAAGTTTCTGAAGTTTATTTGATAACGTTTTACCACAATTTCCCCAAACAATATTACAGTAGTCAAAATGTGGATGTATAAGAGCTTGATAAATAATGTGCAATGTTTTCAATGAAACAAATGACGTTAATCGCTTGATGGCACCGATACTTGAAGCAATTCGTTTTGTCAATTTATCGATATGACTACTCCAAGTAAGATTTTCGTCAATTAACACACCAAGTGATCTAATGGTATTCCATTTATTTCAAAAGTAGGATTTTCAGGAAAAGTACTTAAACGTTGCCTCGACCAATTAACATGTATTCAGTTTTAGTCAATCAGTAAAAGTTATTTGGAAATTTTTAAGTTCTAAGCTTTATAAAAGAGTTGTGTATTTTCTTCAATACAGCTAAACAAATTTGTATAAAGTTCTCAGTCGTATCAGAGAGTCCGCCCATGCTGAAAGCCAATCTTCGCTTATAAACTATAGAATCGCATTGTCTGCCGTTGTTTATCAATGTCAGCGTTGACGTTGTACCAAAGTTCAGATCGGTTTGTGATTAAATTCATCTCGCTCTGATTTCTTCCCGGTCTGAAGATAGTCGGTTCGGCTCGATGTTGTACGTACTGCTATTTTGTCTTCTGTATGCAGGAAATGCAGCTTTCAGATCAAGGTTTGTGATACCTGTAATGTTTTACGTTCTTAAAACTTCAAAGAAAGTTCTTCGTGAATGTATTCTGACTCACTATACTAGTTACTCTTACTATAGTACATGACATCGAAACTCCACAGGAATGCCAAATGGTCGATCTAATCATAATTCGTTTGTTTAGATTTGATTTTTATGACGATTACTACACGCAGTTGTTTGAAAACGACCCGAACTTAAATGCTGGTTTCGATATTGATGCATTCAGAGAACACCAACTTTATCTACACAACCATTACCGCCACAAACATGGAGTACCTCTAATGACTTTGGATAACACGTAAGTGTGAATCTTGTTGACATAGTATAGGCATCGATTTTTGAAAGAGTCCAGTTGAACCGCATGCACGGATTTATCTGAATCTGACAACGAATCTCAAACAAGCTTTCTTGCATGCCTTTTCCGTCTCTGATTCAATATAGGTTATTCTTGACTTGCAACTACTTGCACGTCGGCCATGTTGGTGGTATTTCAACAAACGAATCTCCTTATTTTTCATTGAATTTGGCACCAACATGGCCGCCATTTGATTGTCTTTTAATTCTCAAACGATTGCTGCAATAGGCTAGTTCATGACCATGTCCATGCCCTCACTGTGTCCTTTTTCAAAAAAATTAAAAGGCATTCTATAACGGCTGATTCACATTTTCGACCAAATGATGCGTTTTCAGTTGGGGTAAAATTAACCTGAGTATCAGGCGTTTCTGCCGTTAGGCCTTGGTTTGTTAAGTCTAGCTTTGGTAGTGCGAAAAGAAACGCCTGATACAAATGTAGTTTAAATGACTTTCCGCCCCTTGACCTTTGACTGACTTACACCTTAATTAAATTGAACCAATCAAAAAAACGCCGCAAGTGAAAAAGCATGTACATTTTATGTCAATTTTGGGAAAATGCATCAAAACATTTCTGGACCTGTGTTGGATTATATTGAAGGAAGGCAGAAGCTGAGGGGAAATTTCATTTGTAGCTTTGCGCTTTTGCAATACGTTCAAACTTTAACAGCCATGCAGTACTGCCATATATAACTGATAAACATATCCGGGCACTTGATACTTATTAAGAAATATTACTATAAACTTTATGTATTTTCTGATTTAAAACAGTAACGACAGTCTTTTAATTAAATCTCGGGCGAAAGTAAACTTGCTTACGGGATACAAAGGGTTGATTTAAATATTAGAAAGGTTTCCGTTGTTTTGCTGAAAATATAGTATTAATACTTTATCCAATAAGATGCTAATCGTTTCATATACAAACGGTTTGCACATAGTGCTAATTGCGTCTTCTATTAAATATGCACTGTAAATACATTCTGTGCATAATTAATAAGCAGTACATAACAAAAGAAAAAAACAATTAATAAATTATGTGTCTTGTTAAACAATAAGCTTAAAACAGTTATATGAACAATCATTTAATTTGATTCCATATGGTTATGCCTGTTTAAATTATAATTCATGCATGAATTTGAGATCCAAATGGGATTTGTTTTCAATAGTTTTGCACCCAATTCCCAACGATCAACGATTGAAAAATGCAATTTCGACCGACAATTTTTATTCGATTCATACTTGGTCATTTTCCCACATAATAATAATACAAAAGCCTGATTGTTATTGCTGTGTAAAAAATAATACCGAAAACACAATATCAAACGCACACAGACATGCTGAAGTTGGTTACTTCACTGCAATGGAATTGTCCGTTTGATTAAACAATGCCAGCATTGTTTGTCTGGTGTTAAAGCAGCACTAATATAGGAGCCTGACTTATAAATATTCTCCTCTATCATTAGACATTACATGTAACAGCTTGACTCAACAAGCTCAAGAATATGCGGAGGAATTGGCTTTAAACGACCAAGGACTGGTTCACTGTTTCAATTTGGAAGGTTGTGACTATTATGGTGCTGCACAAAATTTGGCATCGGCTGAAGGTTACACTGAAGTTGAAGCTAATGTGACTGTTATGTGGTAATTTCATTCTCTGTGTTTTTAGCATTAATTAGTTTGTTATCTTTTATGAAGGCTATTGCATGGCAATAAAATGCCATTTTGCTTTGGGCAAGCTCTACCTTATTATTTGAAATTGACTAATAATCATTCATTTGTTTATTTGACGCCTATAATCGACATTCAGAACCACAGTTAGTCCAACATGTTGAATACTTTTCAGTTCAAAAATTTAGAGAAGTAAACGAAATATGACATAGAAATACAACATATTAGAAATACAATAGAAATACAACATATGTTGGATCATCCAACGTGAACTGTTTCATGAGTGATATACTGGAGGCTTATATTTGGAGGTAAAGGGTAGTAATCGTAACGGTTATACCTTAATTGTACACGACTGCGTGGTACTCGTAGGATTTCGTCCTCAAATAGATTGACATTAAAGCTTACCCACCTAGAGCCTTGTGGTGTGCATAGCAGATGCACAATCCAGTTCTAACTTTGAGATCAGTGGTTGTAGTTGTAAATGCGATTAGTTATTAATTAATGTAATATGTGAAGTAAGCTTCCTAGATGCTCGCCTAGATGAGCAGACCGTAAACGGACAGTTCATAATTTTCAAGTTTAGCTATGCTATTCCGCATGGCTTTTCCACATTTTGTACATTATGTATAATATATAATTATAAATAATATATATTAGTTTAGTTTATCTTCTGATTGTAATTCTTTGTCTTTCAAGAATAAAAAACTATTATAGTGCGAATGCCTACTTTCATGTGTGCGATCGTATTCTCTGAAAACCCTATTTTATACTCTATGATGAATACGTATTTGACGAATTAAATGTTTTATGCTATAATTTATATACGTTCAAACAGGACTGGATGCATTCGAAAGCGTACTCAAATGTGCACGATCTCGCCTTTCGAGTTCACACGTGGCGCATGAAACCGGACAAATTCGAGCATAGCTATAATCGTACGAATTTCGGTAAATATATAATTAAAATGAACTTGCGTTGTGATTTGCTTCCGTGAGCAAATGTGGGCAGTGTTTGTGACTGCTTAAGAAATCTATTCTCTAGTTCTATTGGGATTCATTGTCATAATACCAATGACAGAACCTGTTCATAGAGCGAACGGAACCGTGTTATCAGCTGAATATCTTGATGAAACACACTTCCGACTGGGAGGGCCTATAGTTGCATTTTTCGCAACTACTCTTGGTTAGGGCTAAAATTTGTCTAGAATTTTCGCTTGAAATTTCTACAAAAAACCTTCAACGTTCAGTTCTGTCGAGCGAGATGCGCAAAGTTTGGAATTTTGTTTTGTTTTTTTCACGTGACGTCACCGCCGACGTATTTGATGAACTTGACGAAGTATTCTACTTGTTTGCAACATCCTTTTGCATAATGACCTCTCCTGGCGGTTCGTCACTACTACTCCCAGAATGCTTTGCGCAATCTTAACAGAAGAAGATAGTAAATATAGCAAAGCATTCTGGTAGTGGTAGTTACGCACCACAAGAGAACGTCATTATGCATAAGGTCCATTTCAGATTTCATCCAAATGGCGAAAATTTCTTTGGTATTGGTTGCAAACGACTTATTGCAAGGGAAAGTCGAGGCAAACGTCGGTTCAGTCGGCGAGTCAGACTTCTGTTGATGGAATCAACAGTCACCAAACATTGATACGGTGACGATATAATGAATTTGAAATTTTGTAGCCATCCTATTAAAATGTTTTGGGTGGAATCTCCAATTTAATGAACTAGCCTTAAACAGTCCGATGTATATTTGCCATGATTCTGCAAACAAGCAATAGAACAATTGGACCATAAATTTAACCACATTTCGTTCTATTAAAATGAAACTGCAAATGCAAACGTGTTCGTTACCACTTTGTAGTTCATAAAATGCATTTGGAAAATACGTATGCAAATATTGAAAAAAGTACTTGCTTTTCGCTTACAAGACAAGGTTAAGGTACACCCAGCCATGATGTGATTATCTGTTCGTTCATCAATCATTGTTGTGGGAAAATTTAGGTGACGACGTTGAATGACGTCGGTACTACACACAAAGAGATTACGTCGTTACTACACACAAAGTTGTATTGAAATATATTTTTGTCTTTAGAAAGGGGAGAGGGGAGAACGGAGTCCTTCTGGAAGTAATGGTACTGCAGGAGCATATGGGATAAAAGGAGATCAACGACCACCTGGCCCTCAAGGTCCTGTTGGACGTGATGGACAAAATGGTTCTGATGGTACTCCTGGTCAGAAAGGGGACAGTGGTGATCCTGGACCAGTGGGCAACCTCGGCGTAAAGGGAACTCCGGGTTCACCTGGACCCAGTGGATCCATAGGATTGCCAGGACTAAATGGAACAGTTGGAGAAAAGGGTGCTAATGGAACGCAGGGAATTCCTGAAGTGAAAGGGGATAAGGATGATATACCTGTGATATATCGTATAAGAAATGAGTCTATACAGTGAGTATGCCACTCGTTTTGCAAACAAATCTTCCTAAAAGTGGGATGAAATATTGTTTGTTTCAATGGACCATTCCCCTATTAGACTAACTTTTGAACTAGGGAATTGTATCAGTACAGCTGGAAAGAGCATCCTAAGTTTAGCAAAATTGCAAGGTTTGGTTGCGAAATGTCGTAAAATGTGGAAAATATAGCGCTGTGAAGTTGGTAAATTTTCTATATTTTTGTATTACGCGCGGAAAACGGTTACCACTTTTAAAAAACTGGCCAGTCATGGCTTTACTAAAGTATAGAGATATTGGCGAGAAATTTGTCAGGGTATTGGGTCATGGCTCAACATCAGGCAACCATGGTTTGCACTTGGGCATTGTTATCAACGATCAATCGGGGAGACGAGTACCGGTGGGTTTCAGTAAACGTTTTACATGGTAGCTTCAACTGTGTTGACACTTAAAGGAGCGAGTAAATATAAGACCTGTTTACACGATCCGATTCTCCTCCGTGTTGCAACCAATTACATCATTTTCTATTCAAACTTTGGTTTGAATAAAATAAATTTTCTATTCAAACTTTGGTTAAGAAGTTAATAATCATTTTATGTCCTTTTATGCGTGTTACTTTGAGTTTTGATTGACATTGCATCTTTTACTATTAGACTGTGATTCATGGGTATTACAGCAACGATATTACATTTGGCGTAGTAAAAGAAGAAACGTGGTATCATATCACCTGGACATCTGAGAAAGATCTACAATGAGGAGAGAAACGGTATTTGTAGAACTTGGTATATCTATAATTTGGTTTGTGTTGTAAAGTTGTTATATGAAAGTCAAGTGTACTGTGATGATGGTGGGTGGTTATGATGATGATGGCTACGGTGGCAATGATTACGATCTGGTAATGCTGGTTAATGTAATCATGGTGATGACAGTGGACGTGGTGGTGATGATGATGGTGATGACGATGACGATGACTAAGGTGGCAATGATTATGATTTGGTTGTGATGGTTAATGTAATCATGGTGATGACAGTGTATGGTGGCGGTAATGATAATGTATACGATGGATGTGGTCATCTAGCGTATCCGTAAAATTTGTTCTCTATTGTATATCACTATAGCAAGTATTTCCGCATGATTGGCCGGTTTCAGCAGGAACAATGGAATCGGGTTTCTACCCAACGATAATGGTACGATAATGTGAAGGTGGTATTTCAAGCGGTAAAAGTATGCAAAATACATACAGCATGTTTAACATTTTGCATATGTTAAAAACCCTTAACAGGAACGTATGTAAAGTGTGCTTGCTGTTCCTGTTTTCAAAAGGAACGGTGAATCAAAAGGAACAATGGTTCCGACCTGAATACCGTTGTTCCTTTTGCTTTATGTTCCGTACATGGGAACCGTTTAAGAACGGATTGAATTGGGAACATCACACTTCGTTCCTTCTTTGTTCCGCTTGATAGGACTAAAATGTTCCGCTAAGCGTTTTCAGAAATACTCTGTTGGTTTGCTAATATTTGTTCCCTTATAAACTTGCTCCCTTATCATTTCACCGAAACCGAACGATATTTCATGCAGATATCGTTCCCTTATGTCGGTCCTATTACAAAAACTGAATATTCTGCCATTGGGAACTATAAGAACAACTCGTTCCTATTTTCAGAAACAGAACAATATAATACAAGTTGATTACAACCACTTGCTAGTTATTACCGTTGAACCAGGTGTTTAAATATAGTTTTATATATCTTCAAGGGTTCAATCAGTAAAGTTAGGTTTAAAGTTTAGGTGAAAATAAGTTTAAAGTAATACATTTAAAAATTGTGCATTTCTACTTAAACTTATTGGTATGCAACATACCTGGCTACCATAATATAAATCTATAGTAAAACACCTGGCTACCACCTGGCTTACAGCATAGGCGATAGCCAGGTTTTTAAATATAGGTTTAAAATATCTTCAAACCTTCAATTAGTTTAAAGTTAAGTTTAAAGTTGAAAATAAAATAAGTTGAAAGTAATAAATTGAAAAATTGTCAAATTTTATTACACTTAAACTTATTAAAATGCAAAACAGCTGGCTACCAATATAAAAGTATAGTAAAACACCTGGCTACCACAGGCTATGGTCTATGGTAGCCAGGTTTTTAAATATAGGTGTAAAATATCTTGAAAGTAGTAAAACACCTGGCTACCACCTGGCTACCATAGACCATAGCCAGATGGTAAATATCTAGATTTTGTTGGCATCTTACTCGATTGAACAACAACTGAAGGGTCCCACAGATGGAAAACCATTGAGTGTAAATTATATACATTTATTAGACCTAGCCAGGTTGGTGGTAGGCAGGTGTTTAAATATAGGTGCAAGTTTCAATTAGTTTAAAGTTATAGGTTTAAAGTTCAAAATAAAATAAGTTGAAAGTAATAAATTGAAAAATTGTCAAATTCTATTACACTTATACTTATTTATATCGAAAATAGTTGGCTACCTGGCTACCAATATAAAAAAGTATAGTAAGACAGCTGGCTACCACATGGCTATGGTCTATGGTAGCCAGGTGGTAGCCAAGTGTTTTACTATAGATTTATATTGGTAGCCAGGTAGCCAGATGTTTTGCATTTTGGTTAAGCTTAAGTTGAATTGCGCAATTTTGAAGCTTATTAAAATGCAAAACAGCTGGCTACCTGGCTACCAATATAAATCTATAGTAAAACACCTGGCTACCATCTGCCTACGGTCTATGGTAGCCAGGTGGTAGCCAGGTTTTTAAATATAGGTTTAAAATATCTTCAAAGGTTCAATTAGTTTAAAGTTAGGTTTAAAGTTTAAGTTAAAATAAGTTTAAAGTAATACATTTTTAAAAATTGTGCAATTCTACTTAAACTTATTGGTATGCAACATACCCAGCTACCATAATAAATCTATAGTAATAGACCTATACTATACTTTATTTTAGTTGTACCATTATTTACAGATATAATAATTTAAAAAAAAGAGTACAACAAGGGAGAATACAACAGGGTGAAACCCTAACCTAGGTATCCTCCCAATCTCATCATGCCCCTTAAATGAAAACAAAATGATTTTATATCTGTCGGAAGATTGTTCCACAACCTACAAGTCCTAATAAAAAAACTTAATTCAAAATGTTTGGTTCTACTCCTTGGTACCAAAAAGTTAAGGTCACAAGAGTTCCTCAAACGGTTACATGAAGTAAAACGTACATAATTATTAACATTAATGTTGTATTTTCCATTGATGCAGCCATGCAAAAACAGTAAATCTTTAATCTCATGCCAGTAACAAACTGGCAAAATGTTAGTCTTAATCAGCCGTTCCCTGTATGATAAAGTGTTGGAGTAACCAAGAACATAATTTGTCGCTCTTCTTTGAACACTTTCCACAGAACGAATCACTTCTATAGATTGCCCAGACCAAGCCTCACTGGCGTAATCAAGATGAGAGCGTACCAGTGCCAAGTATAAAAGCCTCTTGGCTGGGACAGAAAAATATTTACCAGAACAGCGTTTAAGGAGTCCCAACATTGAATTTGCTTTGATAATCGCCTTTGAACTATGTTCTTTCCATGTCATCGTCCTATTAATAATCAAACCAAGATCCTTTTGACGAACTGAGTTCTTTAAAGGGTGATTACCCAAATCAAAAACTAGCTCTGCAGGATTTCTTTTTATTGTCACTGTGAGACACTCACATTTTGAAACGTTGAATTTCAACTGTGATTCTAAGGCCCAATGGTGTAAGAGGTCAAGACCATTTTGTAGCTTCTGTGTATCACTAGGTTGTTTAATAATACGGTAACACTTGGTATCATCAGCATAAAGAACAATCGAACAGTCATCTGAAACAGATGCAGGTAACTCATTGACAAAGATTACGAACAAAAGTGGTCCCAGAATGGAGCCTTGGGGTAAGCCTGACAATACTGGAAGAGGTCTAGATAACTACAGTTCTCTGTTCGACTACAGTTCTCTGGGTTCTGTCTGTAAGGTAACTGGAAAGCCACTGGAGAAGGCTACCGTCGATGCCGTGACACCTCAATTTATCGATGAGTAAACTGTGGTTGACACTGTCAAAGGCTTTCGAAAAGTCAAGATAAACAATATCTGTCTGAAAACCCTTGTCCAATTATGTTCACCAAGACGGAGCAATTTATTGAAAATATAACAAACAGAGGAGCTAACATGTTGGCACATTCCTTCAATATTCTAGCTGGGACTCCATCAGCACCTGGCTACCATCTGCCTATGGGCTATGGTAGCCCGGTGGTAGCTAGGTGTTTTACTATAGATTTATTGTGGTAGCCAGGTAGCCAGCTGTTTTGCATTTTAATAAGTTTCAAACGATTGGCTACCTGGCAACCATAATAAATCTATAGTAAAACACCTGGCTACCGCCTGGCTACCATAGACCGTAGAGGCAGGTGGTAGCCAGGTGTTTTACTATAGTTCTATCCAGCTACTTTCCATATAAATAAGTTTAAGTGTAATAAAATGTGACAATTTTTTAATTTGTTACTTTCAGTTAAAACTTAAACCTATATTTAAAAACCTAGCTACCACATGACTACCACATGATTATGGTCTATGGTAGCCAAGTGGTAGCCAGGTGTTTTACTATAGATTTAATATGGTAGCCAGGTATGTTGCATATACCAATAAGTTTAAGTAGAATTGCACAATTTTTAAATTTATTATTTTAAATAGCAAGTGGTTGTAACCAACTTATATAATATTGTTCCGTTTCTGAAAATAGGAACGAGTTGTTCTTATAGTTCCCAATTGCAAAATATTCTCTTGTTGTAATAGGAATGACATAAGGGAACGATATGTGCATGAAATATCGTTCCCTTTCGGTAAACTTATAAGGGAACAAGTTTATAAGGGAACAGATATTAGCAAACAAGCAGAGTATTTCTGAAAACGTTCCGCTTAGCGGAACATTTTAGTCCTATCAAGCGGAACAATGAAAAGGAACGAAGTTTGATGTTCCTAATTCAATCCGTTCTTAAACGGTTCCCAATTACGGAACATAAAGCAAAAGGAACAACAGTATTCAGGTGGGAACCATGTTCGTTCTGATTCGCCGTTCCTTTTGGAAACAGGAACACCAAACACACTTTACATACGTTCCTGTTAAGGGTTTTAAACATATGCAAAAAACCTCGCAAAACAAATTCCCTTTTCTAGCATACTGTATGTATTTGGCATACTTTTATCGCTTGAAATAGCATCTTGACATTATCGTACTTCTTCCATTGTTCCTGCTCAAAGCGGCAAATAATGCACAAATACTTTCTATAGTGATATACTATAGGGAACAAATTTTACAGATACGCTAGACGGTGGTGGTGGTGGTGGTGTAATGATGGTCATGCATGATGCAGCTAATGGTATATGTATGATAGTTATAATGAAATTTTTCACGCTGACGATATTGGCGATAGTAAATAACAGGAACCTTTAATTTGTGTTCTATTTTCATTTCAGATGTATAAACATAGATGGTGACAAGCACAAATGCGCAAAAAGTATTGGAGGGCATACCAGGGCAGCGGTGCGACAACTGTGGGTGCTTGGTGGGATGAGACATATGATGATAATTTACTTTTGGACAATCTTATTATAACTTCTGGTATTGTTCAATATAACACTGAGACAACTGGCGAAAAGCAAGTGTGTTTTGCTAGAACACTTGATGACAATTTGCCATAACATACTTATTGACTCACTTAATTTCGTGTGTGACCTTTTCAATTTTCACCACAATCAGAAGAACTATTTTTTGAACTCAATAATAATTACTGACAGTATTATAATGTACAATAGTGTATGAGGTAGATAGATGGTTGAATAGAAGTTATGATTATCAAATGAATATTTTGATTCCATTTTTTAAAGCAAGTTGTTGTAAAACAACTCCAAATCTGTTTTAGTTGTCTATAATCAGTTTTAGTTGAATTGGGGTGCTTTTCATATATTAAGACATACAGGTCGTATAAAAATGGAGTCCTAGTTTCAAATATAGATTATAAATATAAGCTCCTAACTTCTATTATATATTTCTATTCAAGCTGTTACACATCCCAACGATATGTTATTGTTTTATACTTTGAACCAGTGATAGGCGAGTAATTAATATTATTCCAAATTACTGTGAATAGAAAATAATAAACATTGAGATGCTTAAAATTTGTCCTTTATGTACAGAACCAATCACGTATTCATGCACATGGCTATATATACACCCCTTTACCTTTTTCAACGAACATTTGTCTAATATGGAAAGTTTTCCGACAAAATTATCTTGTATATTCTTTATGAAACGACCTTTATAATACGGACTCATTCTAATAAACGGTCACAAATATGACCTCTTGTCGTTACTTTCACCAATTTTTGAAACAAGCTACAGTTACAATCTCAAAAAGAAGCTAGTTACCGGTAAAGTTGCCCCAAAAAATAACGATCACATGCAACTAGTTATACTTGTAAACAGGAGGGCTAGCCCTCCTAGTAGCCTCAGGGCTAGCCTTCATGAAGGGCTCTCGTGTGAACAGGGGCTAAGAATAGAATCTGGGCAAGGTCAAGTTATCATTTTATTTAATTAGAGTATCTAAATAAAGCGTAGGTGCAAGAGATAGCTACAAAGTTGTTAAAAACGTAAATTGCAAAGTATAATAGATGTATGGAGCAAGCGAAGAACAGAAACAATATAACAGCAAAACAAATTACATAATCTCAAGTTTGTTCGTTCACGGCAACCATGTTTAATATCATTCATGTTTCCGTGATGCAATTCGACTTAATTCGCATTCATTTACTTAAACCAGAGTAGCGAGTGAAAACATGAATGAAATTACAGAATTATTTTGGGTAAAAGCCTCCTGTCTAATTGTATTCATGTCTTATGTAATGTATATGACTGACATAACCTGTGTTAAACAAGATTTCGAGTAAACGGGTATTCATATTGATCTGCAATTGATAAGTTGATAGACTTTTTCTTGTCAAAATAGTCAAGTGAAACATTAAAAGGCCCCATATAAATTCAGTCTGACCGTTTAATACAGGTTAAACCGTTCAATGGGACTACGCGCAAGTGGCCGCGGTCGCCTAATAGAGGTGGCCCTTTAATAGAGGTAGTTTTACAGAATATTACTGAGTAAATAAGCGGGAATTTAATAGCCGCTGAATACAGGACCGCTTGGGGATATATTTTTGGAGATTCCATAATCTTAACCAGGAAAGTTCTGTGGAACTGTAGTGTTCAAATTTCAGCTATTTCCAACAACAATGATTTTAGTAATCATTCACAAGGTAGAGCGCTATTTTACAGAATCTTTTATTTCAAGTTAAATTATTTCTTCTTTCAAAAAGTAGTAATTGAAGAATAGCTAGAACCAAAAATATATATTGAAATTTCCAATTTTATTATGTTGACACCCCCATGCCTTGTCTCCGCCCACACCTCCCCCCCCCCGTGACCTGTCACCCCCACGAGCTTTGTTACCATTCATTTTGAGAGACACCCTTGTTGATTCCCGGACTTCACAATATAGGCAATATTGGAGAACCTCCAGCTGCCGACGCGAGAAAATTGCTCCTGAATTCGCTGTCTTCTCGGACAGTCCTAATTATTACCTAAAGTCGAATTGTGCAGAACCAAATCTTCCCCCCGGTTCCTACGTTCCTACTGGGTGTACCTGTCATGCTTACTGTACCTATATCATGATTAACCCACCTTAACTTTCTGTGCTGAAGAAACCCGAGAACGCAGAGAAAACCCACGACTTTCGGCAGAGAGTTGACTTCTCTCTAAATGAGTCCACCATGAGAATCGAACTCACAACTTTTGACTTGCCACAAGTCAACGTCTCTATATTTTATAATTCATCGTACATTCGTATTCGAGATCTTTGCGATGAATGGAGGCTGAGGATCGCACCATCAAAACCGAGTTTCTGTGGCGAGAAACAAATGCTGCAGCCGGTGGAAAAGTGCATCAGCAGGGCCGTAGCTAACCCCTGGGGCCGGTTGTATAAAAATGTAGTTTGTGTGTTTATATCTAGCATGTTTATTGGCAAAGTTAAATAAATAAATAAATAAATAATCACACAGTTAATTGCGTGTGGGGTTCGCGTGGGGTGATTAAACATGAAATAACACAAAGTAAGCGCTGATTAGCAACCGCTGACAAGCATTTTGAAAACGACTGCGGATTCATATTTACCAAAAATGGCGGTATTTAGATTCAAAATATTGAAAAATATGCAAGAAAACAAGACATAAAGACTAATATAGTCTACGAAAAAGGCGTGTAGTCAAACTGCAGTTCTTTGGTAAAAACGACATTGTTTTTCTTTGTTATGGGTTGCCTCTCGTCATCAATAAATCTTCCTATGCAAAAAATATATTCCGTTTTCGTCGAAAAGACCAAAATTATAGCGTTTTAAAAGATCACGAGTATCAGAGAAACCTTTCTAGGGAAGATGACCATTGAAAACCCTCGGTAAGCGTTGCTTTTAGTATTATCTTACTGATTAAAGTTCATCACTCCTACAAAACGCCATATTTAACTACGTTTTGGGAAGTTAGAGCCTAGAGCATAGTTAACTTTAACTATGTTTTAACTGCCGTTTACGCCAACTACATTTTTATACAACCGACTTAACTATGTGGTTAAAGTTAACAACTATTTAACTACAAAACGGGTAGTTAAAAAGTAGTTAAGAGTTTTATACAACCGGCCCCTGATGGTTGGGGGGGGGGGCGGATGTGCAGATGAAAAATTTCCGAATCGATCTCTAAATTTCCGAATAACATTGTTCCGAATGTATTCAGTTACACGGATGTTCAAAATCATTAGTTTACAAGTGATTACTGAACTCTCAGTTAACATAGCGTGCGTATAAAAAATGTCAGTTTCACAATAAGGCAATACGCATACAGACCTCTAATTAAGATGATCCTGCTCCTTGCGCCAAAGTAGGGCGTCTATAAGATAGGGCGGCAAAACGGCAATGTAACCCCTGATCATTGTGATGCGCGGGACCCCCCAAATATTCTTATGCATGTGGAGACATTTTATATTTGTTAAAGAAAATTACCACAAATCATTCTGTAGAAAATAATTTTGGTCGGAAATCAGGAAAGACTGTCCTAGTGTTCACATTTATATACATTACATACAAAAAATATTTAAATCAGTTTAGGATTACACATTACGATGATCTCATCAACGACCTACAGCGAATTCTGTAGAAAATAACTTTGGTCGGAGATCAGGAAAGACTGTCCTAGTGTTCACATTTATATACATTACATACAAAAAAAATTTAAATCAGTTTAGGACTACACATTTACACATTACGATGATCTCATAAAGACCTACAGCGAATTCTGTAGAAAAGAACTTTGGTCGGAGATCAGGAAAGACTGTCCTAGTGTTCACATTTTTATACATTACATACAAAAACAATTTAAATCAGTTTAGGACTACACATTTACACATTACGATGATCTCATAAACGACCTACAGCGAATTCTGTAGAAAAGAACTTTGGTCGGAGATCAGGAAAGACTGTCCTAGTGTTCACATTTATATACATTAGATACAAAAAAATTTTTAATCAGTTTAGGATTACACATTACGATGATCTCATAAACGACCTACAGCGAATTCTGTAGAAAAGAACTTTGGTCGGAGATCAGGAAAGACTGTCCTAGTGTTCACATTTTTATACATTACATACAAAAACAATTTAAATCAGTTTAGGACAACACATTTACACATTACGATGATCTCATAAACGACCTACAGCGAATTCTGTAGAAAAGAACTTTGGTCGGAGATCAGGAAAGACTGTCCTAGTGTTCACATTCTTATACATTACATACAAAAACAATTTAAATCAGTTTAGGACTACACATTTACACATTACGATGATCTCATAAACGACCTACAGCGAATTCTGTAGAAAAGAACTTTGGTCGGAGATCAGGAAAGACTGTCCTAGTGTTCACATTTATATACATTAGATACAAAAAAATTTAAATCAGTTTAGGATTACACATTACGATGATCTCATAAACGACCTACAGCGAATTCTGTAGAAAAGAACTTTGGTCGGAGATCAGGAAAGACTGTCCTAGTGTTCACATTTTTATACATTACATACAAAAACAATTTAAATCAGTTTAGGACAACACATTTACACATTACGATGATCTCATAAACGACCTACAGCGAATTCTGTAGAAAAGAACTTTGGTCGGAGATCAGGAAAGACTGTCCTAGTGTTCACATTTTTATACATTACATACAAAAACAATTTAAATCAGTTTAGGACTACACATTTACACATTACGATGATCTCATAAACGACCTACAGCGAATTCTGTAGAAAAGAACTTTGGTCGGAGATCAGGAAAGACTGTCCTAGTGTTCACATTTATATACATTAGATACAAAAAATTTTTTAATCAATTTAGGATTACACATTACGATGATCTCATAAACGACCTACAGCGAATTCTGTAGAAAAGAACTTTGGTCGGAGATCAGGAAAGACTGTCCTAGTGTTCACATTTTTATACATTACATACAAAAACAATTTAAATCAGTTTAGGACTACACATTTACACATTACGATGATCTCATAAACGACCTACAGCGAATTCTGTAGAAAAGAACTTTGGTCGGAGATCAGGAAAGACTGTCCTAGTGTTCACATTGTTATACATTAGATACAAAAAATTTTTAAATCAGTTTAGGATTACACATTACGATGATCTCATAAACGACCTACAGCGAATTCTGTAGAAAAGAACTTTGGTCGGAGATCAGGAAAGACTGTCCTAGTGTTCACATTTTTATACATTACATACAAAAACAATTTAAATCAGTTTAGGACTACACATTTACACATTACGATGATCTCATAAACGACCTACAGCGAATTCTGTAGAAAAGAACTTTGGTCGGAGATCAGGAAAGACTGTCCTAGTGTTCACATTTTTATACATTACATACAAAAAAATTTAAATCAGTTTAGGACATTTACACATTACGATGATCTCATAAACGACCTACAGCGAATTCTGTAGAAAAGAACTTTGGTCGGAGATCAGGAAAAACTGTCCTAGTGTTCACATTTTTATACATTAGATACAAAAAAATTTTAAATCAGTTTAGGACTACACATTTACACATTACGATGATCTCATAAACGACCTACAGCGAATTCTGTAGAAAAGAACTTTGGTCGGAGATCAGGAAAGACTGTCCTAGTGTTCACATTTTTATACATTACATACAAAAACAATTTAAATCAGTTTAGGACTACACATTTACGATGATCTCATAAACGACCTACAGCGAATTCTGTAGAAAAGAACTTTGGTCGGAGATCAGGAAAGACTGTCCTAGTGTTCACATTTTTATACATTACATACAAAAACAATTTAAATCAGTTTAGGACTACACATTTACACATTACGATGATCTCATAAACGACCTACAGCGAATTCTGTAGAAAAGAACTTTGGTCGGAGATCAGGAAAGACTGTCCTAGTGTTCACATTTTTATACATTAGATACAAAAAAAATTTAAATCAGTTTAGGATTACACATTACGATGATCTCATAAACGACCTACAGCGAATTCTGTAGAAAAGAACTTTGGTCGGAGATCAGGAAAGACTGTCCTAGTGTTCACATTTTTATACATTACATACAAAAACAATTTAAATCAGTTTAGGACTACACATTTACACATTACGATGATCTCATAAACGACCTACAGCGAATTCTGTAGAAAAGAACTTTGGTCGGAGATCAGGAAAGACTGTCCTAGTGTTCACATTTTTATACATTAGATACAAAAAAATTTTAAATCAGTTTAGGACTACACATTTACACATTACGATGATCTCATAAACGACCTACAGCGAATTCTGTAGAAAAGAACTTTGGTCGGAGATCAGGAAAGACTGTCCTAGTGTTCACATTTTTATACATTACATACAAAAAAATTTAAATCAGTTTAGGATTACACATTACGATGATCTCATAAACGACCTACAGCGAATTCTGTAGAAAAGAACTTTGGTCGGAGATCAGGAAAGACTGTCCTAGTGTTCACATTCTTATACATTACATACAAAAACAATTTAAATCAGTTTAGGACTACACATTTACACATTACGATGATCTCATAAACGACCTACAGCGAATTCTGTAGAAAATAACTTTGGTCGGAGATCAGGAAAGACTGTCCTAGTGTTCACATTTATATACATTAGATACAAAAAAATTTGAAATCAGTTTAGGATTACACACATTACGATGATCTCATAAACGACCTACAGCGAATTCTGTAGAAAAGAACTTTGGTCGGAGATCAGGAAAGACTGTCCTAGTGTTCACATTTTTATACATTACATACAAAAACAATTTAAATCAGTTTAGGACTACACATTTACACATTACGATGATCTCATAAACGACCTACAGCGAATTCTGTAGAAAAGAACTTTGGTCGGAGATCAGGAAAGACTGTCCTAGTGTTCACATTTTTATACATTACATACAAAAACAATTTAAATCAGTTTAGGACTACACATTTACACATTACGATGATCTCATAAACGACCTACAGCGAATTCTGTAGAAAAGAACTTTGGTCGGAGATCAGGAAAGACTGTCCTAGTGTTCACATTTTTATACATTAGATACAAAAAAATTTTAAATCAGTTTAGGATTACACATTACGATGATCTCATAAACGACCTACAGCGAATTCTGTAGAAAAGAACTTTGGTCGGAGATCAGGAAAGACTGTCCTAGTGTTCACATTTTTATACATTACATACAAAAACAATTTAAATCAGTTTAGGACTACACATTTACACATTACGATGATCTCATAAACGACCTACAGCGAATTCTGTAGAAAAGAACTTTGGTCGGAGATCAGGAAAGACTGTCCTAGTGTTCACATTTATATACATTAGATACAAAAAAAATTTAAATCAGTTTAGGATTACACATTACGATGATCTCATAAACGACCTACAGCGAATTCTGTAGAAAAGAACTTTGGTCGGAGATCAGGAAAGACTGTCCTAGTGTTCACATTTTATACATTACATACAAAAACAATTTAAATCAGTTTAGGACTACACAATTACACATTACGATGATCTCATAAACGACCTACAGCGAATTCTGTAGAAAAGAACTTTGGTCGGAGATCAGGAAAGACTGTCCTAGTGTTCACATTTTTATACATTACATACAAAAACAATTTAAATCAGTTTAGGACTACACATTTACACATTACGATGATCTCATAAACGACCTACAGCGAATTCTGTAGAAAAGAACTTTGGTCGGAGATCAGGAAAGACTGTCCTAGTGTTCACATTTTTATACATTAGATACAAAAAAATTTAAATCAGTTTAGGATTACACATTACGATGATCTCATAAACGACCTACAGCGAATTCTGTAGAAAAGAACTTTGGTCGGAGATCAGGAAAGACTGTCCTAGTGTTCACATTTTTATACATTACATACAAAAACAATTTAAATCAGTTTAGGACTACACATTTACACATTACGATGATCTCATAAACGACCTACAGCGAATTCTGTAGAAAAGAACTTTGGTCGGAGATCAGGAAAGACTGTCCTAGTGTTCACATTTTTATACATTACATACAAAACAATTTAAATCAGTTTAGGACTACACATTTACACATTACGATGATCTCATAAACGACCTACAGCGAATTCTGTAGAAAAGAACTTTGGTCGGAGATCAGGAAAGACTGTCCTAGTGTTCACATTTTTATACATTACATACAAAAACAATTTAAATCAGTTTAGGACTACACATTACGATGATCTCATAAACGACCTACAGCGAATTCTGTAGAAAAGAACTTTGGTCGGAGATCAGGAAAGACTGTCCTAGTGTTCACATTTTTATACATTACATACAAAAACAATTTAAATCAGTTTAGGACTACACATTTACACATTACGATGATCTCATAAACGACCTACAGCGAATTCTGTAGAAAAGAACTTTGGTCGGAGATCAGGAAAGACTGTCCTAGTGTTCACATTTTTATACATTACATACAAAAACAATTTAAATCAGTTTAGGACTACACATTTACACATTACGATGATCTCATAAACGACCTACAGCGAATTCTGTAGAAAAGAACTTTGGTCGGAGATCAGGAAAGACTGTCCTAGTGTTCACATTTTTATACATTAGATACAAAAAAAATTTAAATCAGTTTAGGATTACACATTACGATGATCTCATAAACGACCTACAGCGAATTCTGTAGAAAAGAACTTTGGTCGGAGATCAGGAAAGACTGTCCTAGTGTTCACATTTTTATACATTACATACAAAAACAATTTAAATCAGTTTAGGACTACACATTTACACATTACGATGATCTCATAAACGACCTACAGCGAATTCTGTAGAAAAGAACTTTGGTCGGAGATCAGGAAAGACTGTCCTAGTGTTCACATTTTTATACATTACATACATACAAAAACAATTTAAATCAGTTTAGGACTACACATTTACACATTACGATGATCTCATAAACGACCTACAGCGAATTCTGTAGAAAAGAACTTTGGTCGGAGATCAGGAAAAACTGTCCTAGTGTTCACATTTTTATACATTAGATACAAAAAAATTTTAAATCAGTTTAGGACTACACATTTACACATTACGATGATCTCATAAACGACCTACAGCGAATTCTGTAGAAAAGAACTTTGGTCGGAGATCAGGAAAGACTGTCCTAGTGTTCACATTTTTATACATTACATACAAAAACAATTTAAATCAGTTTAGGACTACACATTTACACATTACGATGATCTCATAAACGACCTACAGCGAATTCTGTAGAAAAGAACTTTGGTCGGAGATCAGGAAAGACTGTCCTAGTGTTCACATTTTTATACATTACATACAAATAAAATTTAAATCAGTTTAGGACTACACATTTACACATTACGATGATCTCATAAACGACCTACAGCGAATTCTGTAGAAAAGAACTTTGGTCGGAGATCAGGAAAGACTGTCCTAGTGTTCACATTATATACATTAGATACAAACAAATTTGAAATCAGTTTACGATTACACATTACGATGATCTCATAAACGACCTACAGCGAATTCTGTAGAAAAGAACTTTGGTCGGAGATCAGGAAAGACTGTCCTAGTGTTCACATTTTTACATTACATTAGATACAAAACAATTTAAATCAGTTTAGGACTACACATTTACACATTACGATGATCTCATAAACGACCTACAGCGAATTCTGTAGAAAAGAACTTTGGTCGGAGATCAGGAAAGACTGTCCTAGTGTTCACATTTTATACATTACATACAAAACAATTTAAATCAGTTTAGGACTACACATTTACACATTACGATGATCTCATAAACGACCTACAGCGAATTCTGTAGAAAAGAACTTTGGTCGGAGATCAGGAAAGACTGTCCTAGTGTTCACATTTTTATACATTAGATACAAAAAAATTTAAATCAGTTTAGGATTACACATTACGATGATCTCATAAACGACCTACAGCGAATTCTGTAGAAAAGAACTTTGGTCGGAGATCAGGAAAGACTGTCCTAGTGTTCACATTTTTATACATTACATACAAAAACAATTTAAATCAGTTTAGGACTACACATTTACACATTACGATGATCTCATAAACGACCTACAGCGAATTCTGTAGAAAAGAACTTTGGTCGGAGATCAGGAAAGACTGTCCTAGTGTTCACATTTTTATACATTACATACAAAAACAATTTAAATCAGTTTAGGACTACACATTTACACATTACGATGATCTCATAAACGACCTACAGCGAATTCTGTAGAAAAGAACTTTGGTCGGAGATCAGGAAAGACTGTCCTAGTGTTCACATTTTTATACATTAGATACAAAAAAAATTTAAATCAGTTTAGGATTACACATTACGATGATCTCATAAACGACCTACAGCGAATTCTGTAGAAAAGAACTTTGGTCGGAGATCAGGAAAGACTGTCCTAGTGTTCACATTTTATACATTACATACAAAACAATTTAAATCAGTTTAGGACTACACATTTACACATTACGATGATCTCATAAACGACCTACAGCGAATTCTGTAGAAAAGAACTTTGGTCGGAGATCAGGAAAGACTGTCCTAGTGTTCACATTCTTATACATTACATACAAAAACAATTTAAATCAGTTTAGGACTACACATTTACACATTACGATGATCTCATAAACGACCTACAGCGAATTCTGTAGAAAAGAACTTTGGTCGGAGATCAGGAAAGACTGTCCTAGTGTTCACATTTATATACATTAGATACAAAAAAAATTTAAATCAGTTTAGGATTACACATTACGATGATCTCATAAACGACCTACAGCGAATTCTGTAGAAAAGAACTTTGGTCGGAGATCAGGAAAGACTGTCCTAGTGTTCACATTTTTATACATTACATACAAAACAATTTAAATCAGTTTAGGACTACACATTTACACATTACGATGATCTCATAAACGACCTACAGCGAATTCTGTAGAAAAGAACTTTGGTCGGAGATCAGGAAAGACTGTCCTAGTGTTCACATTTTTATACATTACATACAAAAACAATTTAAATCAGTTTAGGACTACACATTTACACATTACGATGATCTCATAAACGACCTACAGCGAATTCTGTAGAAAAGAACTTTGGTCGGAGATCAGGAAAGACTGTCCTAGTGTTCACATTTTTATACATTACATACAAAACAATTTAAATCAGTTTAGGACTACACATTTACACATTACGATGATCTCATAAACGACCTACAGCGAATTCTGTAGAAAAGAACTTTGGTCGGAGATCAGGAAAGACTGTCCTAGTGTTCACATTTTTATACATTAGATACAAAAAATTTTAAATCAGTTTAGGATTACACATTACGATGATCTCATAAACGACCTACAGCGAATTCTGTAGAAAAGAACTTTGGTCGGAGATCAGGAAAGACTGTCCTAGTGTTCACATTTTTATACATTACATACAAAAACAATTTAAATCAGTTTAGGACTACACATTTACACATTACGATGATCTCATAAACGACCTACAGCGAATTCTGTAGAAAAGAACTTTGGTCGGAGATCAGGAAAGACTGTCCTAGTGTTCACATTCTTATACATTACATACAAAAACAATTTAAATCAGTTTAGGACTACACATTTACACATTACGATGATCTCATAAACGACCTACAGCGAATTCTGTAGAAAAGAACTTTGGTCGGAGATCAGGAAAGACTGTCCTAGTGTTCACATTTATATACATTAGATACAAAAAAAATTTAAATCAGTTTAGGATTACACATTTACACATTACGATGATCTCATAAACGACCTACAGCGAATTCTGTAGAAAAGAACTTTGGTCGGAGATCAGGAAAGACTGTCCTAGTGTTCACATTTTTATACATTACATACAAAAACAATTTAAATCAGTTTAGGACTACACATTTACACATTACGATGATCTCATAAACGACCTACAGCGAATTCTGTAGAAAAGAACTTTGGTCGGAGATCAGGAAAGACTGTCCTAGTGTTCACATTTTTATACATTACATACAAAAACAATTTAAATCAGTTTAGGATTACACATTACGATGATCTCATAAACGACCTACAGCGAATTCTGTAGAAAAGAACTTTGGTCGGAGATCAGGAAAGACTGTCCTAGTGTTCACATTTTTATACATTACATACAAAAACAATTTAAATCAGTTTAGGACTACACATTTACACATTACGATGATCTCATAAACGACCTACAGCGAATTCTGTAGAAAAGAACTTTGGTCGGAGATCAGGAAAGACTGTCCTAGTGTTCACATTTTTATACATTAGATACAAAAAAATTTTAAATCAGTTTAGGATTACACATTACGATGATCTCATAAACGACCTACAGCGAATTCTGTAGAAAAGAACTTTGGTCGGAGATCAGGAAAGACTGTCCTAGTGTTCACATTTTTATACATTACATACAAAAACAATTTAAATCAGTTTAGGACTACACATTTACACATTACGATGATCTCATAAACGACCTACAGCGAATTCTGTAGAAAAGAACTTTGGTCGGAGATCAGGAAAGACTGTCCTAGTGTTCACATTTTTATACATTACATACAAAAACAATTTAAATCAGTTTAGGACTACACATTTACACATTACGATGATCTCATAAACGACCTACAGCGAATTCTGTAGAAAAGAACTTTGGTCGGAGATCAGGAAAGACTGTCCTAGTGTTCACATTTTTATACATTACATACAAAAACAATTTAAATCAGTTTAGGACTACACATTTACACATTACGATGATCTCATAAACGACCTACAGCGAATTCTGTAGAAAAGAACTTTGGTCGGAGATCAGGAAAGACTGTCCTAGTGTTCACATTTTTATACATTACATACAAAAACAATTTAAATCAGTTTAGGACTACACATTTACATTACGATGATCTCATAAACGACCTACAGCGAATTCTGTAGAAAAGAACTTTGGTCGGAGATCAGGAAAGACTGTCCTAGTGTTCACATTTATATACATTAGATACAAAAAAATTTAAATCAGTTTAGGACTACACATTTACACATTACGATGATCTCATAAACGACCTACAGCGAATTCTGTAGAAAAGAACTTTGGTCGGAGATCAGGAAAGACTGTCCTAGTGTTCACATTTTTATACATTACATACAAAACAATTTAAATCAGTTTAGGACTACACATTTACACATTACGATGATCTCATAAACGACCTACAGCGAATTCTGTAGAAAAGAACTTTGGTCGGAGATCAGGAAAGACTGTCCTAGTGTTCACATTTTTATACATTACATACAAATACAATTTAAATCAGTTTAGGACTACACATTTACACATTACGATGATCTCATAAACGACCTACAGCGAATTCTGTAGAAAAGAACTTTGGTCGGAGATCAGGAAAGACTGTCCTAGTGTTCACATTTTTATACATTACATACAAAAACAATTTAAATCAGTTTAGGACTACACATTTACACATTACGATGATCTCATAAACGACCTACAGCGAATTCTGTAGAAAAGAACTTTGGTCGGAGATCAGGAAAGACTGTCCTAGTGTTCACATTTTTATACATTACATACAAAAACAATTTAAATCAGTTTAGGACTACACATTTACACATTACGATGATCTCATAAACGACCTACAGCGAATTCTGTAGAAAAGAACTTTGGTCGGAGATCAGGAAAGACTGTCCTAGTGTTCACATTTTTATACATTAGATACAAAAAATTTTTAAATCAGTTTAGGATTACACATTTACACATTACGATGATCTCATAAACGACCTACAGCGAATTCTGTAGAAAAGAACTTTGGTCGGAGATCAGGAAAGACTGTCCTAGTGTTCACATTTTTATACATTACATACAAAAACAATTTAAATCAGTTTAGGACTACACATTTACACATTACGATGATCTCATAAACGACCTACAGCGAATTCTGTAGAAAAGAACTTTGGTCGGAGATCAGGAAAGACTGTCCTAGTGTTCACATTTTTATACATTAGATACAAAAAAATTTTAAATCAGTTTAGGATTACACATTACGATGATCTCATAAACGACCTACAGCGAATTCTGTAGAAAAGAACTTTGGTCGGAGATCAGGAAAGACTGTCCTAGTGTTCACATTTTTATACATTACATACAAAAACAATTTAAATCAGTTTAGGACTACACATTTACACATTACGATGATCTCATAAACGACCTACAGCGAATTCTGTAGAAAAGAACTTTGGTCGGAGATCAGGAAAGACTGTCCTAGTGTTCACATTCTATACATTACATACAAAAACAATTTAAATCAGTTTAGGACTACACATTTACACATTACGATGATCTCATAAACGACCTACAGCGAATTCTGTAGAAAAGAACTTTGGTCGGAGATCAGGAAAGACTGTCCTAGTGTTCACATTTTTATACATTACATACAAATACAATTTAAATCAGTTTAGGACTACACATTTACACATTACGATGATCTCATAAACGACCTACAGCGAATTCTGTAGAAAAGAACTTTGGTCGGAGATCAGGAAAGACTGTCCTAGTGTTCACATTTTTATACATTACATACAAAAACAATTTAAATCAGTTTAGGACTACACATTTACACATTACGATGATCTCATAAACGACCTACAGCGAATTCTGTAGAAAAGAACTTTGGTCGGAGATCAGGAAAGACTGTCCTAGTGTTCACATTTTTATACATTACATACAAAAACAATTTAAATCAGTTTAGGACTACACATTTACACATTACGATGATCTCATAAACGACCTACAGCGAATTCTGTAGAAAAGAACTTTGGTCGGAGATCAGGAAAGACTGTCCTAGTGTTCACATTTTTATACATTACATACAAAAACAATTTAAATCAGTTTAGGACTACACATTTACATTACGATGATCTCATAAACGACCTACAGCGAATTCTGTAGAAAAGAACTTTGGTCGGAGATCAGGAAAGACTGTCCTAGTGTTCACATTTTTATACATTACATACAAAAACAATTTAAATCAGTTTAGGACTACACATTTACACATTACGATGATCTCATAAACGACCTACAGCGAATTCTGTAGAAAAGAACTTTGGTCGGAGATCAGGAAAGACTGTCCTAGTGTTCACATTTTTATACATTACATACAAAAACAATTTAAATCAGTTTAGGACTACACATTTACACATTACGATGATCTCATAAACGACCTACAGCGAATTCTGTAGAAAAGAACTTTGGTCGGAGATCAGGAAAGACTGTCCTAGTGTTCACATTTTTATACATTACATACAAAAACAATTTAAATCAGTTTAGGACTACACATTTACACATTACGATGATCTCATAAACGACCTACAGCGAATTCTGTAGAAAAGAACTTTGGTCGGAGATCAGGAAAGACTGTCCTAGTGTTCACATTTTTATACATTACATACAAAAACAATTTAAATCAGTTTAGACTACACATTTACACATTACGATGATCTCATAAACGACCTACAGCGAATTCTGTAGAAAAGAACTTTGGTCGGAGATCAGGAAAGACTGTCCTAGTGTTCACATTTTTATACATTAGATACAAAAACAATTTAAATCAGTTTAGGACTACACATTTACACATTACGATGATCTCATAAACGACCTACAGCGAATTCTGTAGAAAAGAACTTTGGTCGGAGATCAGGAAAGACTGTCCTAGTGTTCACATTTTTATACATTACATACAAAAACAATTTAAATCAGTTTAGACTACACATTTACACATTACGATGATCTCATAAACGACCTACAGCGAATTCTGTAGAAAAGAACTTTGGTCGGAGATCAGGAAAGACTGTCCTAGTGTTCACATTTTTATACATTACATACAAAAACAATTTAAATCAGTTTAGACTACACATTTACATTACGATGATCTCATAAACGACCTACAGCGAATTCTGTAGAAAAGAACTTTGGTCGGAGATCAGGAAAGACTGTCCTAGTGTTCACATTTTTATACATTACATACAAAAACAATTTAAATCAGTTTAGGACTACACATTTACACATTACGATGATCTCATAAACGACCTACAGCGAATTCTGTAGAAAAGAACTTTGGTCGGAGATCAGGAAAGACTGTCCTAGTGTTCACATTTTTATACATTACATACAAAAACAATTTAAATCAGTTTAGGACTACACATTTACACATTACGATGATCTCATAAACGACCTACAGCGAATTCTGTAGAAAAGAACTTTGGTCGGAGATCAGGAAAGACTGTCCTAGTGTTCACATTTTTATACATTAGATACAATTACAATTTAAATCAGTTTAGGACTACACATTTACACATTACGATGATCTCATAAACGACCTACAGCGAATTCTGTAGAAAAGAACTTTGGTCGGAGATCAGGAAAGACTGTCCTAGTGTTCACATTTTTATACATTACATACAAAAACAATTTAAATCAGTTTAGGACTACACATTTACACATTACGATGATCTCATAAACGACCTACAGCGAATTCTGTAGAAAAGAACTTTGGTCGGAGATCAGGAAAGACTGTCCTAGTGTTCACATTTTTATACATTACATACAAAAAATTTTTAAATCAGTTTAGGATTACACATTACGATGATCTCATAAACGACCTACAGCGAATTCTGTAGAAAAGAACTTTGGTCGGAGATCAGGAAAGACTGTCCTAGTGTTCACATTTTTATACATTAGATACAAAAACAATTTAAATCAGTTTAGGACTACACATTTACACACGATGATCTCATAAACGACCTACAGCGAATTCTGTAGAAAAGAACTTTGGTCGGAGATCAGGAAAGACTGTCCTAGTGTTCACATTTTTATACATTACATACAAAAACAATTTAAATCAGTTTAGGACTACACATTTACACATTACGATGATCTCATAAACGACCTACAGCGAATTCTGTAGAAAAGAACTTTGGTCGGAGATCAGGAAAGACTGTCCTAGTGTTCACATTTTTATACATTACATACAAAAACAATTTAAATCAGTTTAGGACTACACATTTACACATTACGATGATCTCATAAACGACCTACAGCGAATTCTGTAGAAAAGAACTTTGGTCGGAGATCAGGAAAGACTGTCCTAGTGTTCACATTTTATACATTACATACAAAAACAATTTAAATCAGTTTAGGACTACACATTTACACATTACGATGATCTCATAAACGACCTACAGCGAATTCTGTAGAAAAGAACTTTGGTCGGAGATCAGGAAAGACTGTCCTAGTGTTCACATTTTTATACATTAGATACAAAAAAATTTTAAATCAGTTTAGGACTACACATTTACACATTACGATGATCTCATAAACGACCTACAGCGAATTCTGTAGAAAAGAACTTTGGTCGGAGATCAGGAAAGACTGTCCTAGTGTTCACATTTTTATACATTACATACAAAAACAATTTAAATCAGTTTAGGACTACACATTTACATTACGATGATCTCATAAACGACCTACAGCGAATTCTGTAGAAAAGAACTTTGGTCGGAGATCAGGAAAGACTGTCCTAGTGTTCACATTTTTATACATTACATACAAAAACAATTTAAATCAGTTTAGGACTACACATTTACACATTACGATGATCTCATAAACGACCTACAGCGAATTCTGTAGAAAAGAACTTTGGTCGGAGATCAGGAAAGACTGTCCTAGTGTTCACATTTTTATACATTACATACAAAACAATTTAAATCAGTTTAGGACTACACATTTACACATTACGATGATCTCATAAACGACCTACAGCGAATTCTGTAGAAAAGAACTTTGGTCGGAGATCAGGAAAGACTGTCCTAGTGTTCACATTTTTATACATTACATACAAAAACAATTTAAATCAGTTTAGGACTACACATTTACACATTACGATGATCTCATAAACGACCTACAGCGAATTCTGTAGAAAAGAACTTTGGTCGGAGATCAGGAAAGACTGTCCTAGTGTTCACATTTTTATACATTACATACAAAAACAATTTAAATCAGTTTAGGACTACACATTTACACATTACGATGATCTCATAAACGACCTACAGCGAATTCTGTAGAAAAGAACTTTGGTCGGAGATCAGGAAAGACTGTCCTAGTGTTCACATTTTTATACATTACATACAAATACAATTTAAATCAGTTTAGGACTACACATTTACACATTACGATGATCTCATAAACGACCTACAGCGAATTCTGTAGAAAAGAACTTTGGTCGGAGATCAGGAAAGACTGTCCTAGTGTTCACATTTTTATACATTACATACAAAAACAATTTAAATCAGTTTAGGACTACACATTTACACATACGATGATCTCATAAACGACCTACAGCGAATTCTGTAGAAAAGAACTTTGGTCGGAGATCAGGAAAGACTGTCCTAGTGTTCACATTTTTATACATTACATACAAAAACAATTTAAATCAGTTTAGGACTACACATTTAAAATTACGATGATCTCATAAACGACCTACAGCGAATTCTGTAGAAAAGAACTTTGGTCGGAGATCAGGAAAGACTGTCCTAGTGTTCACATTTTTATACATTACATACAAAAACAATTTAAATCAGTTTAGGACTACACATTTACACATTACGATGATCTCATAAACGACCTACAGCGAATTCTGTAGAAAAGAACTTTGGTCGGAGATCAGGAAAGACTGTCCTAGTGTTCACATTTTTATACATTACATACAAAAACAATTTAAATCAGTTTAGGACTACACATTTACAACTTTAGGATGATCTCATAAACGACCTACAGCGAATTCTGTAGAAAAGAACTTTGGTCGGAGATCAGGAAAGACTGTCCTAGTGTTCACATTTTTATACATTAGATACAAAAAAATTTGAAATCAGTTTAGGATTACACATTACGATGATCTCATAAACGACCTACAGCGAATTCTGTAGAAAAGAACTTTGGTCGGAGATCAGGAAAGACTGTCCTAGTGTTCACATTTTTATACATTACATACAAAAACAATTTAAATCAGTTTAGGACTACACATTTACACATTACGATGATCTCATAAACGACCTACAGCGAATTCTGTAGAAAAGAACTTTGGTCGGAGATCAGGAAAGACTGTCCTAGTGTTCACATTTTTATACATTAGATACAAAAAAATTTTAAATCAGTTTAGGATTACACATTACGATGATCTCATAAACGACCTACAGCGAATTCTGTAGAAAAGAACTTTGGTCGGAGATCAGGAAAGACTGTCCTAGTGTTCACATTTTTATACATTACATACAAAAACAATTTAAATCAGTTTAGGACTACACATTTACACATTACGATGATCTCATAAACGACCTACAGCGAATTCTGTAGAAAAGAACTTTGGTCGGAGATCAGGAAAGACTGTCCTAGTGTTCACATTTTTATACATTACATACAAAAACAATTTAAATCAGTTTAGGACTACACATTTACACATTACGATGATCTCATAAACGACCTACAGCGAATTCTGTAGAAAAGAACTTTGGTCGGAGATCAGGAAAGACTGTCCTAGTGTTCACATTTTTATACATTAGATACAAAAAATTTTTAAATCAGTTTAGGATTACACATTTACACATTACGATGATCTCATAAACGACCTACAGCGAATTCTGTAGAAAAGAACTTTGGTCGGAGATCAGGAAAGACTGTCCTAGTGTTCACATTTTTATACATTACATACAAAAACAATTTAAATCAGTTTAGGACTACACATTTACACATTACGATGATCTCATAAACGACCTACAGCGAATTCTGTAGAAAAGAACTTTGGTCGGAGATCAGGAAAGACTGTCCTAGTGTTCACATTTTTATACATTAGATACAAAAAAATTTTAAATCAGTTTAGGATTACACATTACGATGATCTCATAAACGACCTACAGCGAATTCTGTAGAAAAGAACTTTGGTCGGAGATCAGGAAAGACTGTCCTAGTGTTCACATTTTTATACATTACATACAAAAACAATTTAAATCAGTTTAGGACTACACATTTACACATTACGATGATCTCATAAACGACCTACAGCGAATTCTGTAGAAAAGAACTTTGGTCGGAGATCAGGAAAGACTGTCCTAGTGTTCACATTTTTATACATTACATACAAAAAATTTTTAAATCAGTTTAGGACTACACATTTACACATTACGATGATCTCATAAACGACCTACAGCGAATTCTGTAGAAAAGAACTTTGGTCGGAGATCAGGAAAGACTGTCCTAGTGTTCACATTTTTATACATTACATACAAAACAATTTAAATCAGTTTAGGACTACACATTTACACATTACGATGATCTCATAAACGACCTACAGCGAATTCTGTAGAAAAGAACTTTGGTCGGAGATCAGGAAAGACTGTCCTAGTGTTCACATTTTTATACATTAGATACAAAAAATTTTTAAATCAGTTTAGGATTACACATTTACACATTACGATGATCTCATAAACGACCTACAGCGAATTCTGTAGAAAAGAACTTTGGTCGGAGATCAGGAAAGACTGTCCTAGTGTTCACATTTTTATACATTACATACAAAAACAATTTAAATCAGTTTAGGACTACACATTTACACATTACGATGATCTCATAAACGACCTACAGCGAATTCTGTAGAAAAGAACTTTGGTCGGAGATCAGGAAAGACTGTCCTAGTGTTCACATTTTTATACATTACATACAAAAACAATTTAAATCAGTTTAGGACTACACATTTACACATTACGATGATCTCATAAACGACCTACAGCGAATTCTGTAGAAAAGAACTTTGGTCGGAGATCAGGAAAGACTGTCCTAGTGTTCACATTTTTATACATTAGATACAAAAAAATTTATATCAGTTTAGTTTTACACATTACGATGATCTCATAAACGACCTACAGCGAATTCTGTAGAAAAGAACTTTGGTCGGAGATCAGGAAAGACTGTCCTAGTGTTCACATTTTTATACATTACATACAAAAACAATTTAAATCAGTTTAGGACTACACATTTACACATTACGATGATCTCATAAACGACCTACAGCGAATTCTGTAGAAAAGAACTTTGGTCGGAGATCAGGAAAGACTGTCCTAGTGTTCACATTTTTATACATTAGATACAAAAACAATTTAAATCAGTTTAGGACTACACATTTACACATTACGATGATCTCATAAACGACCTACAGCGAATTCTGTAGAAAAGAACTTTGGTCGGAGATCAGGAAAGACTGTCCTAGTGTTCACATTTTTATACATTACATACAAAAACAATTTAAATCAGTTTAGGACATCACATTTACACATTACGATGATCTCATAAACGACCTACAGCGAATTCTGTAGAAAAGAACTTTGGTCGGAGATCAGGAAAGACTGTCCTAGTGTTCACATTTTTATACATTACATACAAAAACAATTTAAATCAGTTTAGGACTACACATTTACACATTACGATGATCTCATAAACGACCTACAGCGAATTCTGTAGAAAAGAACTTTGGTCGGAGATCAGGAAAGACTGTCCTAGTGTTCACATTTTTATACATTACATACAAAAACAATTTAAATCAGTTTAGGACTACACATTTACACATTACGATGATCTCATAAACGACCTACAGCGAATTCTGTAGAAAAGAACTTTGGTCGGAGATCAGGAAAGACTGTCCTAGTGTTCACATTTTTATACATTACATACAAAAACAATTTAAATCAGTTTAGGACTACACATTTACATTACGATGATCTCATAAACGACCTACAGCGAATTCTGTAGAAAAGAACTTTGGTCGGAGATCAGGAAAGACTGTCCTAGTGTTCACATTTTTATACATTACATACAAAAACAATTTAAATCAGTTTAGACTACACATTTACACATTACGATGATCTCATAAACGACCTACAGCGAATTCTGTAGAAAAGAACTTTGGTCGGAGATCAGGAAAGACTGTCCTAGTGTTCACATTTTTATACATTACATACAAAAACAATTTAAATCAGTTTAGGACTACACATTTACACATTACGATGATCTCATAAACGACCTACAGCGAATTCTGTAGAAAAGAACTTTGGTCGGAGATCAGGAAAGACTGTCCTAGTGTTCACATTTTTATACATTACATACAAAACAATTTAAATCAGTTTAGGACTACACATTTACACATTACGATGATCTCATAAACGACCTACAGCGAATTCTGTAGAAAAGAACTTTGGTCGGAGATCAGGAAAGACTGTCCTAGTGTTCACATTTTTATACATTACATACAAAAACAATTTAAATCAGTTTAGGACTACACATTTACACATTACGATGATCTCATAAACGACCTACAGCGAATTCTGTAGAAAAGAACTTTGGTCGGAGATCAGGAAAGACTGTCCTAGTGTTCACATTTTTATACATTACATACAAAAACAATTTAAATCAGTTTAGGACTACACATTTACACATTACGATGATCTCATAAACGACCTACAGCGAATTCTGTAGAAAAGAACTTTGGTCGGAGATCAGGAAAGACTGTCCTAGTGTTCACATTTTTATACATTACATACAAAAACAATTTAAATCAGTTTAGGACTACACATTTACACATTACGATGATCTCATAAACGACCTACAGCGAATTCTGTAGAAAAGAACTTTGGTCGGAGATCAGGAAAGACTGTCCTAGTGTTCACATTTTTATACATTACATACAAAAACAATTTAAATCAGTTTAGGACTACACATTTACACATTACGATGATCTCATAAACGACCTACAGCGAATTCTGTAGAAAAGAACTTTGGTCGGAGATCAGGAAAGACTGTCCTAGTGTTCACATTTTTATACATTACATACAAAAACAATTTAAATCAGTTTAGGACTACACATTTACACATTACGATGATCTCATAAACGACCTACAGCGAATTCTGTAGAAAAGAACTTTGGTCGGAGATCAGGAAAGACTGTCCTAGTGTTCACATTTTTATACATTACATACAAAAACAATTTAAATCAGTTTAGGACTACACATTTACACATTACGATGATCTCATAAACGACCTACAGCGAATTCTGTAGAAAAGAACTTTGGTCGGAGATCAGGAAAGACTGTCCTAGTGTTCACATTTTTATACATTAGATACAAAAAATTTAAATCAGTTTAGGATTACACATTACGATGATCTCATAAACGACCTACAGCGAATTCTGTAGAAAAGAACTTTGGTCGGAGATCAGGAAAGACTGTCCTAGTGTTCACATTTTTATACATTACATACAAAAACAATTTAAATCAGTTTAGGACTACACATTTACATTACGATGATCTCATAAACGACCTACAGCGAATTCTGTAGAAAAGAACTTTGGTCGGAGATCAGGAAAGACTGTCCTAGTGTTCACATTTTTATACATTACATACAAAAAAATTTAAATCAGTTTAGGACTACACATTTACACATTACGATGATCTCATAAACGACCTACAGCGAATTCTGTAGAAAAGAACTTTGGTCGGAGATCAGGAAAGACTGTCCTAGTGTTCACATTTTTATACATTACATACAAAAACAATTTAAATCAGTTTAGGACTACACATTTACACATTACGATGATCTCATAAACGACCTACAGCGAATTCTGTAGAAAAGAACTTTGGTCGGAGATCAGGAAAGACTGTCCTAGTGTTCACATTTTTATACATTACATACAAAAACAATTTAAATCAGTTTAGGACTACACATTTACAACTTTAGGATGATCTCATAAACGACCTACAGCGAATTCTGTAGAAAAGAACTTTGGTCGGAGATCAGGAAAGACTGTCCTAGTGTTCACATTTTTATACATTACACAAAAATTTAAATCAGTTTAGGATTACACATTACGATGATCTCATAAACGACCTACAGCGAATTCTGTAGAAAAGAACTTTGGTCGGAGATCAGGAAAGACTGTCCTAGTGTTCACATTTTTATACATTACATACAAAAACAATTTAAATCAGTTTAGGACTACACATTTACACATTACGATGATCTCATAAACGACCTACAGCGAATTCTGTAGAAAAGAACTTTGGTCGGAGATCAGGAAAGACTGTCCTAGTGTTCACATTTATATACATTAGATACAAAAAATTTTGAAATCAGTTTAGGATTACACATTACGATGATCTCATAAACGACCTACAGCGAATTCTGTAGAAAAGAACTTTGGTCGGAGATCAGGAAAGACTGTCCTAGTGTTCACATTTTTATACATTACATACAAAAACAATTTAAATCAGTTTAGGACTACACATTTACACATTACGATGATCTCATAAACGACCTACAGCGAATTCTGTAGAAAAGAACTTTGGTCGGAGATCAGGAAAGACTGTCCTAGTGTTCACATTTTTATACATTACATACAAAAACAATTTAAATCAGTTTAGGACTACACATTTACACATTACGATGATCTCATAAACGACCTACAGCGAATTCTGTAGAAAAGAACTTTGGTCGGAGATCAGGAAAGACTGTCCTAGTGTTCACATTTTTATACATTAGATACAAAAAATTTTTAAATCAGTTTAGGATTACACATTACGATGATCTCATAAACGACCTACAGCGAATTCTGTAGAAAAGAACTTTGGTCGGAGATCAGGAAAGACTGTCCTAGTGTTCACATTTTTATACATTACATACAAAAACAATTTAAATCAGTTTAGGACTACACATTTACACATTACGATGATCTCATAAACGACCTACAGCGAATTCTGTAGAAAAGAACTTTGGTCGGAGATCAGGAAAGACTGTCCTAGTGTTCACATTTTTATACATTAGATACAAAAAAATTTGAAATCAGTTTAGGATTACACATTACGATGATCTCATAAACGACCTACAGCGAATTCTGTAGAAAAGAACTTTGGTCGGAGATCAGGAAAGACTGTCCTAGTGTTCACATTTGAATACATTACATACAAAAACAATTTAAATCAGTTTAGGACTACACATTTACATTACGATGATCTCATAAACGACCTACAGCGAATTCTGTAGAAAAGAACTTTGGTCGGAGATCAGGAAAGACTGTCCTAGTGTTCACATTTTTATACATTACATACAAAAACAATTTAAATCAGTTTAGGACTACACATTTACACATTACGATGATCTCATAAACGACCTACAGCGAATTCTGTAGAAAAGAACTTTGGTCGGAGATCAGGAAAGACTGTCCTAGTGTTCACATTTTTATACATTAGATACAAAAAATTTAAATCAGTTTAGGATTACACATTACGATGATCTCATAAACGACCTACAGCGAATTCTGTAGAAAAGAACTTTGGTCGGAGATCAGGAAAGACTGTCCTAGTGTTCACATTTTTATACATTACATACAAAAACAATTTAAATCAGTTTAGGACTACACATTTACACATTACGATGATCTCATAAACGACCTACAGCGAATTCTGTAGAAAAGAACTTTGGTCGGAGATCAGGAAAGACTGTCCTAGTGTTCACATTTTTATACATTACATACAAAAACAATTTAAATCAGTTTAGGACTACACATTTACACATTACGATGATCTCATAAACGACCTACAGCGAATTCTGTAGAAAAGAACTTTGGTCGGAGATCAGGAAAGACTGTCCTAGTGTTCACATTTTTATACATTACATACAAAAAAAATTTAAATCAGTTTAGGATTACACATTACGATGATCTCATAAACGACCTACAGCGAATTCTGTAGAAAAGAACTTTGGTCGGAGATCAGGAAAGACTGTCCTAGTGTTCACATTTTTATACATTACATACAAAAACAATTTAAATCAGTTTAGGACTACACATTTACACATTACGATGATCTCATAAACGACCTACAGCGAATTCTGTAGAAAATAACTTTGGTCGGAGATCAGGAAAGACTGTCCTAGTGTTCACATTTATATACATTAGATACAAAAAAATTTGAAATCAGTTTAGGATTACACATTACGATGATCTCATAAACGACCTACAGCGAATTCTGTAGAAAAGAACTTTGGTCGGAGATCAGGAAAGACTGTCCTAGTGTTCACATTTTTATACATTACATACAAAAACAATTTAAATCAGTTTAGGACTACACATTTACACATTACGATGATCTCATAAACGACCTACAGCGAATTCTGTAGAAAAGAACTTTGGTCGGAGATCAGGAAAGACTGTCCTAGTGTTCACATTTTTATACATTACATACAAAAACAATTTAAATCAGTTTAGGACTACACATTTACACATTACGATGATCTCATAAACGACCTACAGCGAATTCTGTAGAAAAGAACTTTGGTCGGAGATCAGGAAAGACTGTCCTAGTGTTCACATTTTTATACATTAGATACAAAAAAATTTAAATCAGTTTACTATTACACATTACGATGATCTCATAAACGACCTACAGCGAATTCTGTAGAAAAGAACTTTGGTCGGAGATCAGGAAAGACTGTCCTAGTGTTCACATTTTTATACATTACATACAAAAACAATTTAAATCAGTTTAGGACTACACATTTACATTACGATGATCTCATAAACGACCTACAGCGAATTCTGTAGAAAAGAACTTTGGTCGGAGATCAGGAAAGACTGTCCTAGTGTTCACATTTTTATACATTAGATACAAAAAAATTTAAATCAGTTTAGGACTACATTTACACATTACGATGATCTCATAAACGACCTACAGCGAATTCTGTAGAAAAGAACTTTGGTCGGAGATCAGGAAAGACTGTCCTAGTGTTCACATTTTATACATTACATACAAAAACAATTTAAATCAGTTTAGGACAACACATTTACACATTACGATGATCTCATAAACGACCTACAGCGAATTCTGTAGAAAAGAACTTTGGTCGGAGATCAGGAAAGACTGTCCTAGTGTTCACATTTTTATACATTACATACAAAACAATTTAAATCAGTTTAGGACTACACATTTACACATTACGATGATCTCATAAACGACCTACAGCGAATTCTGTAGAAAAGAACTTTGGTCGGAGATCAGGAAAGACTGTCCTAGTGTTCACATTTTTATACATTAGATACAAAAAAATTTAAATCAGTTTAGGATTACATTACGATGATCTCATAAACGACCTACAGCGAATTCTGTAGAAAAGAACTTTGGTCGGAGATCAGGAAAGACTGTCCTAGTGTTCACATTTTTATACATTACATACAAAAACAATTTAAATCAGTTTAGGACTACACATTTACACATTACGATGATCTCATAAACGACCTACAGCGAATTCTGTAGAAAAGAACTTTGGTCGGAGATCAGGAAAGACTGTCCTAGTGTTCACATTTTTATACATTACATACAAAAAAATTTAAATCAGTTTAGGACTACACATTTACACATTACGATGATCTCATAAACGACCTACAGCGAATTCTGTAGAAAAGAACTTTGGTCGGAGATCAGGAAAGACTGTCCTAGTGTTCACATTTTTATACATTAGATACAAAACAATTTAAATCAGTTTAGGACTACACATTTACACATTACGATGATCTCATAAACGACCTACAGCGAATTCTGTAGAAAAGAACTTTGGTCGGAGATCAGGAAAGACTGTCCTAGTGTTCACATTTTTATACATTACATACAAAAACAATTTAAATCAGTTTAGGACTACACATTTACACATTACGATGATCTCATAAACGACCTACAGCGAATTCTGTAGAAAAGAACTTTGGTCGGAGATCAGGAAAGACTGTCCTAGTGTTCACATTTTTATACATTACATACAAAAAAAATTTAAATCAGTTTAGGATTACACATTACGATGATCTCATAAACGACCTACAGCGAATTCTGTAGAAAAGAACTTTGGTCGGAGATCAGGAAAGACTGTCCTAGTGTTCACATTTATATACATTAGATACAAAAAAATTTAAATCAGTTTAGGACTACACATTTACACATTACGATGATCTCATAAACGACCTACAGCGAATTCTGTAGAAAAGAACTTTGGTCGGAGATCAGGAAAGACTGTCCTAGTGTTCACATTTTTATACATTACATACAAAAACAATTTAAATCAGTTTAGGACTACACATTTACACATTACGATGATCTCATAAACGACCTACAGCGAATTCTGTAGAAAAGAACTTTGGTCGGAGATCAGGAAAGACTGTCCTAGTGTTCACATTTTTATACATTAGATACAAAAACAATTTAAATCAGTTTAGGATTACACATTACGATGATCTCATAAACGACCTACAGCGAATTCTGTAGAAAAGAACTTTGGTCGGAGATCAGGAAAGACTGTCCTAGTGTTCACATTTTTATACATTACATACAAAAACAATTTAAATCAGTTTAGGACTACACATTTACACATTACGATGATCTCATAAACGACCTACAGCGAATTCTGTAGAAAAGAACTTTGGTCGGAGATCAGGAAAGACTGTCCTAGTGTTCACATTTTTATACATTACATACAAAAACAATTTAAATCAGTTTAGGACTACACATTTACACATTACGATGATCTCATAAACGACCTACAGCGAATTCTGTAGAAAAGAACTTTGGTCGGAGATCAGGAAAGACTGTCCTAGTGTTCACATTTTTATACATTACATACAAAAACAATTTAAATCAGTTTAGGACTACACATTTACACATTACGATGATCTCATAAACGACCTACAGCGAATTCTGTAGAAAAGAACTTTGGTCGGAGATCAGGAAAGACTGTCCTAGTGTTCACATTTTTATACATTAGATACAAAAAATTTTTAAATCAGTTTAGGACTACACATTTACACATTACGATGATCTCATAAACGACCTACAGCGAATTCTGTAGAAAAGAACTTTGGTCGGAGATCAGGAAAGACTGTCCTAGTGTTCACATTTTTATACATTACATACAAAAACAATTTAAATCAGTTTATTTACACATTACGATGATCTCATAAACGACCTACAGCGAATTCTGTAGAAAAGAACTTTGGTCGGAGATCAGGAAAGACTGTCCTAGTGTTCACATTTTTATACATTACATACAAAAACAATTTAAATCAGTTTAGGACTACACATTTACACATTACGATGATCTCATAAACGACCTACAGCGAATTCTGTAGAAAAGAACTTTGGTCGGAGATCAGGAAAGACTGTCCTAGTGTTCACATTTTTATACATTACATACAAAAACAATTTAAATCAGTTTAGGACTACACATTTACACATTACGATGATCTCATAAACGACCTACAGCGAATTCTGTAGAAAAGAACTTTGGTCGGAGATCAGGAAAGACTGTCCTAGTGTTCACATTTTTATACATTACATACAAAAACAATTTAAATCAGTTTAGGACTACACATTTACATTACGATGATCTCATAAACGACCTACAGCGAATTCTGTAGAAAAGAACTTTGGTCGGAGATCAGGAAAGACTGTCCTAGTGTTCACATTTTTATACATTACATACAAAAACAATTTAAATCAGTTTAGGACTACACATTTACACATTACGATGATCTCATAAACGACCTACAGCGAATTCTGTAGAAAAGAACTTTGGTCGGAGATCAGGAAAAACTGTCCTAGTGTTCACATTTTTATACATTAGATACAAAAAAATTTTAAATCAGTTTAGGACTACACATTTACACATTACGATGATCTCATAAACGACCTACAGCGAATTCTGTAGAAAAGAACTTTGGTCGGAGATCAGGAAAGACTGTCCTAGTGTTCACATTTTTATACATTACATACAAAAACAATTTAAATCAGTTTAGGACTACACATTTACACATTACGATGATCTCATAAACGACCTACAGCGAATTCTGTAGAAAAGAACTTTGGTCGGAGATCAGGAAAGACTGTCCTAGTGTTCACATTTTTATACATTACATACAAATACAATTTAAATCAGTTTAGGACTACACATTTACACATTACGATGATCTCATAAACGACCTACAGCGAATTCTGTAGAAAAGAACTTTGGTCGGAGATCAGGAAAGACTGTCCTAGTGTTCACATTTTTATACATTAGATACAAAAAATTTTTAAATCAGTTTAGGATTACACATTACGATGATCTCATAAACGACCTACAGCGAATTCTGTAGAAAAGAACTTTGGTCGGAGATCAGGAAAGACTGTCCTAGTGTTCACATTCTTATACATTACATACAAAACAATTTAAATCAGTTTAGGACTACACATTTACATTACGATGATCTCATAAACGACCTACAGCGAATTCTGTAGAAAAGAACTTTGGTCGGAGATCAGGAAAGACTGTCCTAGTGTTCACATTTTTATACATTACATACAAAAACAATTTAAATCAGTTTAGGACTACACATTTACATTACGATGATCTCATAAACGACCTACAGCGAATTCTGTAGAAAAGAACTTTGGTCGGAGATCAGGAAAGACTGTCCTAGTGTTCACATTTTTATACATTAGATACAAAAAATTTTTAAATCAGTTTAGGATTACACATTACGATGATCTCATAAACGACCTACAGCGAATTCTGTAGAAAAGAACTTTGGTCGGAGATCAGGAAAGACTGTCCTAGTGTTCACATTCTTATACATTACATACAAAAACAATTTAAATCAGTTTAGGACTACACATTTACACATTACGATGATCTCATAAACGACCTACAGCGAATTCTGTAGAAAAGAACTTTGGTCGGAGATCAGGAAAGACTGTCCTAGTGTTCACATTTTTATACATTACATACAAAAACAATTTAAATCAGTTTAGGACTACACATTTACACATTACGATGATCTCATAAACGACCTACAGCGAATTCTGTAGAAAAGAACTTTGGTCGGAGATCAGGAAAGACTGTCCTAGTGTTCACATTTTTATACATTACATACAAAAACAATTTAAATCAGTTTAGGACTACACATTTACACATTACGATGATCTCATAAACGACCTACAGCGAATTCTGTAGAAAAGAACTTTGGTCGGAGATCAGGAAAGACTGTCCTAGTGTTCACATTTTTATACATTACATACAAAAACAATTTAAATCAGTTTAGGACTACACATTTACACATTACGATGATCTCATAAACGACCTACAGCGAATTCTGTAGAAAAGAACTTTGGTCGGAGATCAGGAAAGACTGTCCTAGTGTTCACATTTTTATACATTACATACAAAAACAATTTAAATCAGTTTAGGACTACACATTTACACATTACGATGATCTCATAAACGACCTACAGCGAATTCTGTAGAAAAGAACTTTGGTCGGAGATCAGGAAAGACTGTCCTAGTGTTCACATTTTTATACATTACATACAAAAACAATTTAAATCAGTTTAGGACTACACATTTACACATTACGATGATCTCATAAACGACCTACAGCGAATTCTGTAGAAAAGAACTTTGGTCGGAGATCAGGAAAGACTGTCCTAGTGTTCACATTTTTATACATTAGATACAAAAAATTTTTAAATCAGTTTAGGATTACACATTACGATGATCTCATAAACGACCTACAGCGAATTCTGTAGAAAAGAACTTTGGTCGGAGATCAGGAAAGACTGTCCTAGTGTTCACATTTTTATACATTACATACAAATACAATTTAAATCAGTTTAGGACTACACATTTACACATTACGATGATCTCATAAACGACCTACAGCGAATTCTGTAGAAAAGAACTTTGGTCGGAGATCAGGAAAGACTGTCCTAGTGTTCACATTTATATACATTAGATACAAAAAAAATTTAAATCAGTTTAGGATTACACATTACGATGATCTCATAAACGACCTACAGCGAATTCTGTAGAAAAGAACTTTGGTCGGAGATCAGGAAAGACTGTCCTAGTGTTCACATTTTTATACATTACATACAAAAACAATTTAAATCAGTTTAGGACTACACATTTACACATTACGATGATCTCATAAACGACCTACAGCGAATTCTGTAACAAAGAACTTTGGTCGGAGATCAGGAAAGACTGTCCTAGTGTTCACATTTTTATACATTACATACAAAAACAATTTAAATCAGTTTAGGACTACACATTTACACATTACGATGATCTCATAAACGACCTACAGCGAATTCTGTAGAAAAGAACTTTGGTCGGAGATCAGGAAAGACTGTCCTAGTGTTCACATTTTTATACATTAGATACAAAAAAATTTTAAATCAGTTTAGGATTACACATTACGATGATCTCATAAACGACCTACAGCGAATTCTGTAGAAAAGAACTTTGGTCGGAGATCAGGAAAGACTGTCCTAGTGTTCACATTTTTATACATTACATACAAAAACAATTTAAATCAGTTTAGGACTACACATTTACACATTACGATGATCTCATAAACGACCTACAGCGAATTCTGTAGAAAAGAACTTTGGTCGGAGATCAGGAAAGACTGTCCTAGTGTTCACATTTTTATACATTAGATACAAAAACAATTTAAATCAGTTTAGGACTACACATTTACACATTACGATGATCTCATAAACGACCTACAGCGAATTCTGTAGAAAAGAACTTTGGTCGGAGATCAGGAAAGACTGTCCTAGTGTTCACATTTTTATACATTACATACAAAAACAATTTAAATCAGTTTAGGACTACACATTTACACATTACGATGATCTCATAAACGACCTACAGCGAATTCTGTAGAAAAGAACTTTGGTCGGAGATCAGGAAAGACTGTCCTAGTGTTCACATTTTTATACATTAGATACAAAAAATTTTTAAATCAGTTTAGGATTACACATTACGATGATCTCATAAACGACCTACAGCGAATTCTGTAGAAAAGAACTTTGGTCGGAGATCAGGAAAGACTGTCCTAGTGTTCACATTTTTATACATTAGATACAAAAAATTTTTAAATCAGTTTAGGATTACACATTACGATGATCTCATAAACGACCTACAGCGAATTCTGTAGAAAAGAACTTTGGTCGGAGATCAGGAAAGACTGTCCTAGTGTTCACATTTTTATACATTACATACAAAAACAATTTAAATCAGTTTAGGACTACACATTTACACATTACGATGATCTCATAAACGACCTACAGCGAATTCTGTAGAAAAGAACTTTGGTCGGAGATCAGGAAAGACTGTCCTAGTGTTCACATTTTTATACATTACATACAAAAACAATTTAAATCAGTTTAGGACTACACATTTACACATTACGATGATCTCATAAACGACCTACAGCGAATTCTGTAGAAAAGAACTTTGGTCGGAGATCAGAAAGACTGTCCTAGTGTTCACATTTTTATACATTACATACAAAAACAATTTAAATCAGTTTAGGACTACACATTTACACATTACGATGATCTCATAAACGACCTACAGCGAATTCTGTAGAAAAGAACTTTGGTCGGAGATCAGGAAAGACTGTCCTAGTGTTCACATTTTTATACATTAGATACAAAAACAATTTAAATCAGTTTAGGATTACACATTACGATGATCTCATAAACGACCTACAGCGAATTCTGTAGAAAAGAACTTTGGTCGGAGATCAGGAAAGACTGTCCTAGTGTTCACATTTTTATACATTACATACAAAAACAATTTAAATCAGTTTAGGACTACACATTTACACATTACGATGATCTCATAAACGACCTACAGCGAATTCTGTAGAAAAGAACTTTGGTCGGAGATCAGGAAAGACTGTCCTAGTGTTCACATTTTTATACATTAGATACAAAAACAATTTAAATCAGTTTAGGACTACACATTTACACATTACGATGATCTCATAAACGACCTACAGCGAATTCTGTAGAAAAGAACTTTGGTCGGAGATCAGGAAAGACTGTCCTAGTGTTCACATTTTTATACATTACATACAAAAACAATTTAAATCAGTTTAGGACTACACATTTACACATGATGATCTCATAAACGACCTACAGCGAATTCTGTAGAAAAGAACTTTGGTCGGAGATCAGGAAAGACTGTCCTAGTGTTCACATTTTTATACATTACATACAAAAACAATTTAAATCAGTTTAGACTACACATTTACACATTACGATGATCTCATAAACGACCTACAGCGAATTCTGTAGAAAAGAACTTTGGTCGGAGATCAGGAAAGACTGTCCTAGTGTTCACATTTTTATACATTAGATACAAAAAAAATTTAAATCAGTTTAGGATTACGCATTACGATGATCTCATAAACGACCTACAGCGAATTCTGTAGAAAAGAACTTTGGTCGGAGATCAGGAAAGACTGTCCTAGTGTTCACATTTTTATACATTACATACAAATACAATTTAAATCAGTTTAGGACTACACATTTACATTACGATGATCTCATAAACGACCTACAGCGAATTCTGTAGAAAAGAACTTTGGTCGGAGATCAGGAAAGACTGTCCTAGTGTTCACATTTTTATACATTACATACAAAAACAATTTAAATCAGTTTAGGACTACACATTTACACATTACGATGATCTC